>JAPKLX010000056.1:997711-1077711 GCA_026898415.1 Leonotis leonurus
AGTCATGTTCCCGGCTTTACTAGAATTAGTAGAAAGCGGGCGTGACAAATGTATGCCTCTCAAGATCCGCATTGTTCTCATGTTTCTATATTTTATTTATGTGAACTATTTTATATTCAGTTTTTTATGTGTTTGATTTTCTTTCTCTCCTAGTCATAGATAATCTCTTGTTACCATGATTGCAATAACTAAATTGTGCATAGCTCCATTAATTCAGCAGCTATACCATGACATAGATCTCAATATGATATATGCATTATACTTTAAATTAAGATCCATTTATTAAATATGAATGTCATGAAAGACTTAATAATTTAAGTTTTTCATCTGGTACGCAGATAAGTGAAGCGCTACTTTAAGAAAGTATCTCAGGAGATAGATATTTCACATACGCCAAGAGATTTACCCACACTCCTCCAGTCTCAAGCATCATCAAACAATGAGAATGCCGAAGTTCTTTTGGAACATTTCCCAAATGATCTAAGTCGTAATGAAGTTGATTTGGAAAATCTTCCGAGCGATCCAGGACTACGACCTAATATCATGAGTTACCCACCAAACAAGATAGAGAAGGTTTGTAGATCTTATTTACTGAAAGGTCCATGCCAACCACGTGAGCATGATTTTCCTCAAAGAATGGATAGAAATCGAAAGCGCAAATTTGTTAAATTTTGGTTTGATGAATTCAAGGATTGGTTAGAGTATAGTATTGCAAAAGATGCGGCATTTTGTCTCTACTGCTATCTTTTTTCCTCGAGTCATGATGAAAATGGACATGATGCTTTTGTTACTATGGGGTTCAGTTCTTGGCGTAAGAAGGAAAGATTGAGAGATCATGTTGGACAACATAATAGCGAACACAACAATTGCAGATTGGCATGTCAAGACTTGATGAATCAAGCTCAACATATTGAAGTGGTTATTTCTAAAGTATCGAAATAATCTAAGATTGACTACCGCTGTCGACTAAATGCAACAGTTGTTTGTATCCGCTATCTTCTTATGCAAGGATTAGCTTTCCGAGGAAATGATGAGTCAGAAGAGTCCTTAAATCAAGGAAACTTTATTGAACTCTTAAAAGTGATTGCTTCCTGCAATGAAGAGATAAGTAAAGTTATACTACATAATGCTCCTGAAAATCTCAAACTTACATCACCAGATATCCAAAGAGATGTTATAAATGCAGTTTCAATTGAGACTACAAGAGCCATCATTATGGATATTGGAAATGATTTTTTCTCCATATTGGTTGATGAGTGTCGAGATGTGTCAGTGAAAGAACAGATGGGTGTTGTTCTACGCTATGTGAATAAGAATGGATGTGTCATTGAACGATTCATTGGTCTTGTGCATGTTAGCGACACCGCTGCAACCTCGTTGGAAAAGGGTATTCATTCTTTGTTATCCACTTTTGGCTTAAGCATTTCTAGTTTGAGAGGTCAGGGGTATGATGGTGCAAGCAACATGAGAGGTGAATTTAATGGATTGAAAAGTTTGATTCTTAAAAGGAACCCTAATGTTATTATGTTCATTGTTTTGCACACCAACTTCAACTAACCATTGTTGCTGTTGCTAAGAAGCATATAAGTATTGGGTCTTTCTTTAATCTTGTTACACGTTTATGTAATGTTGTTGGAGGTTCTTGTAAGAGGAGAGATTTACTTCGAGAGAAACAAAGAGAGAAGATCGTGGAAGGAATTGCAAGTGATGAAGTTAAGACCGGAAGAGGACTAAACCAAGAAATGGCATTGAAACGAGCTGGTGATACTCGTTGGAGTTCTCATTATGGTACTCTTATCAACTTGATGCATTTATTTTCTTCTGTACTTGATGTTCTTGAATACATTGGAAAGAATGGTAATGATGATGCACAGAGGGCTGAAGCTATTAACTTGATAGATGTTATGAATCGGTTTGAATTTGTCTTTGTGTTGCATCTTATGAGACAAATTTTGGGGATTACTCATGAACTATCTCAAGTGCTACAAAGAAAGGATCAAGACATTGTTAATGTCGTTAATCTAGTGAAGGTAGCAAAAACTCGCTTGCAAGCAATGAGAGATGATGGTTGGGATATTTTGCTAAGTGAAGTTTCAAAGTTTAGTAGCACCAATGAGATAGTTATGTTAGATATGGAAGATGAATATGCAACTCGAGGAAGAGGAAGACGTAGGATTGAAAAAGTGACAAATCTCCATCACTACCGAGTTGAGCTATTTTATTCAGTAATTGATATGCAAGTTCAAGAGTTGAATCAACATTTTGATGAAATCAACACGAATTTGCTTCTATGCATGACATGCTTCGATCCTAAAGATTCATTTTCTTCATTTGATGCTTCAAAGCTACTTGACCTTGCACGATTTTATCCATCTGAGTTTTCTGATATAGTTTTGTATGAACTTGAAGGCCAGCTTCAGAATTTTATTTTTGATGTGCGCTTTGATGATAAGTTCTCAAAAGTATCAGGGATTGGTGGTCTTGCTGAAAGGATGGTTTCTACAAGAAGACATGAAGTTTTTCCGTTAGTTTATTTGTTACTCAAATTGTCATTGATCTTACCAGTTGCAACAGCTACAGTGGAAAGAGCTTTTTCAGCAATGAACATCATTAAGAGTGCTTTGTGCAATCGTATGGGAGATAGGTTATTGAATGATTGTTTGGTACCATACATCGAGAAAGATGTATTTGTAGGTATTACTAATGAAATGATTATGCAAAGATTTCAGAACATGAAGAATAGAAGAGAAATGTTATGAGACTATGATCTTTAGCTTTATGAGACAATAGACATTATGTTTAACTCTTGTTGGTATTTGCAATTATATTTTATATATATTTTGTAATTTCTCATTTTAATTTTTAAGATTATGTTAAATGGGCCCTTCAATGTTAAATGTCTGGCTCCGTCACTGGTTGCAGTGATATAATGAAAGTTGGTTTAAATCGTTCCACAAAATCTGGCTTCAAAGGTGACCGATTTGATCTTTATCCTTTCCTTATTTTTCTCAACCGTCGTATCAACTTTTGCATATAAGACAAGAGTTGGAACTTGTCTTGGCTTCTGTTTCGATACACAATTTGTCACTTCTCGTATTTCACACTTTGTACAATAATTTTTCCTTTTCTGAAACAATTGTCACTTTTTACAATACTCTAAAAATCTCTATAGCGTGCGAAAACTACAATAAAACTTAATGTTTGGTTTTCATGAAAGAGTAATTTTAAATATAGCGCACAAATCTCTCTTCATAGCCTCTAGTTTAAAAATGTACTATTATATCCTCATAATCCCTAATTTTAATTAAAAAATATAAAATTATAATCACAACTATCAAAACATTTAAGCAATAAAGAATCGCATAAATAACATTAAAAATGGAACAAATAAGAACACAAATAGTAATTTCTCCTTAAGATGATTTCTTATTCTATCTGTGTTGATTCCCGTACATGCCAAGTGGCACACACAAGCATGTCGCACAACATTTTTGGTAGAAGAACATGCACGGCTTCTTGGACCCCACCTTCGAGCATTTGTTCATGCCCGTGATGTGCACTCTGCAAACATATAGTTCAGCTGCATATGGAAATGAGTTTTGTTACAATTTATTTCTTATAACTTGATGCTCTGATCCTTAATTTGTGTAGTATTTATCTTGATAGTATTGTAGCATTTACTTTGAGGGCAGAGGTTCCCTTCACTATGACTATAATGCAGTAGTAAGAGGAATTCAAAAAATATTAGTGAGGGATAAGTAGCTTGAAAAAATAGATTGAAGATTTAGTATTTTTATTTTATTTGCAACTGAACCAACTAAATGTATTATTACCCAAAATCTAATTAAAATGATATTGCACACATTTAGAGTCTAACAAACAATTCAACAAACACTTGGTGAGCATGAATAAACAATAACTTTCGATTAGCTACTGAAACCATATTGTAACTAGATGTTGTGTTCCGATTCTCGCCTCTTTATTTTCATTTGTTTCTCTTACTTTCCTGTTTGCCTTTTATTCTAGAACCTCTTACCAAGTCAAAGGAGAAAAATTAGATGAAAGAACAAAGCATCTTCTAATATGTTCTTCATTTTTATGTTTTTTTTTTTTCCATTTATGTCGTTATCAAGTTATTTCACAAATTTTGTTTCAATTATTTAACTTTTTCTTAAATATATAGTTGGGGGCTATGAATTTTGAGTATCGATGTTTTAATATTCATTTTGATATAAAGGGACTATAAAAAGATATTCGAGGGCTGTATTTAAAATTACTCATCATGAAAATGGATAGTTATGTCTAGACAATAGAATTGGCCCAAGCCCATATATACTCTTATGTGTTGCCATATTATTACCCATCGTAGTTCCCTTTTCCTATTCATAACTGATACCATACTAAATTAGCTATAACTTAAATAGCATTAAGTAAAACTTCATCACATGGTGGGTTTATCTAACTTATAACATAAAACATAAATCTTTTTATCGGTACGTATCGGAAAGAAAGTAACAAAGAATAGTGAAATGCGAGAAGTATTATTTTATTACACGCATATGTGTACTTAATATTATGTAACTTAAATATCCTAAGAAAATAAAATAAAATAAAAAAGAAAATGAACAGGATGATAATTAAGCGAGTGGAGTGGTGATTGTTTCTAGTTTGTGTTGATCTATGAAATTGTAGAGAAGTTAGTACATATGTATCACCAAACAAGGCCTAAATTATGATAAATATTTTCGTAGTGTATATATGAAACTTCATTTCCTCACTCTCCAACTGTCCAGCATTGTCACATCAATTACTTTATTAAATTTAGTTTCCAAATTGATAGCACCAACCTAACAGAATACAGCTCCACAGCTAGGTGATTATGGGAGATATGATTTCAATTATATCTTGGGAATGACTTAATTATCCAAAAATGGGTATGGGTAGGGTTAAAAATTCATAACTCCAAATATTTTTTTAGCCGAAATGAGTTTGACCAACCTGAATCCTATAGGACTAGCACAAAAATTGAATAAGTTGATTCGATTAACGGAATGAAAAATTAAAAATATTTGTAGAATATATTTGATTTTCATTGTAAAAGTTATATTTTATAATATTAGCCGTCAATCAATCATTTAATAAAAATAATTATGATATATTTTTTTGTACAATATCATTAAAAAATATTTAAATTTTTTAATGTTTAAATGTGATCTTTAACTAGCCTTAAAACCAAAGATTTAAGATTAGAGACTTATAGTTGGAAATTTTCAACTCGACAAAAAATTAATTCGATAAAGCCCAAACTAAATAAACCGATAACCTGAGTAAAGTATCCTAAAAACCAACAAATTTAACCGATTTACATCTCTAATTTTAGTACATAGTTCCCAGGTGATAATCCTCTTCAACGTTACAATCTCATTTAGTGGACATGATTCTCCACTACAACACACATCACACATTTTCCTTAAAATTAAAAGGTGCTGTAACGTAATACTTTTATTTTAATTAATTTTCGGAATTTTAAGGAAAAATACGACGATTTTGAAGAAATACGCCAACATGATACTAATTTCTTTTATTCTTTACGTTTAGAAAATAGGAAAATCTCATAGAAAAGCAAAAGCCTTCGTATTTTTCTCCTAGTACGTATAGTTTTCGGTATTCAAAAATGAAAAAAAAAATTTGATTCGAGATTTTCCTCTTCTTTTCTATAACTCGGACGACTATAATAAATACTACTCTCTTCATCTCGACTAAGTTGAGGCATTTCTTTTGGGCACGGTAATTAAAGAGTATATGTTTAAAATTAAAAAGTGTAAAGTGATGATAGAAATATATATTATTTAAACTTGTGTGTGAGATAAAGGTATCTAAAAAAGGAAACGTTCCAAAATGGTATACGTCACAACTTAGTTGGGACGGAGGGAGTACATTACAAGAAATATTGGCTGCTTTTTATCCAATTCGGGTATTTCATGAAATGTTTGACATCTCGTGTTGCATTAATGGTTTAAAATTTAATATATATATATATATATATATATATATATATATCCTAAATCTTCATGTCACATATCAGTTTGATGTTAGTGTAACAGAAGATGTCAAACATTTGGACAATAGGGGGATCTCATTGGTTTTCTTATGTTGTTTGTGATTACACGGTTCATTTTCAAAATCCTAAACAACTTGATGCAAGTTTCCTACTCTGTTTATGTTTTGGTTTCCGTTAGAACAGTAGATGAGATGACATCCATTAACACTATTTAACAACCACAACCCAAAATCTACAAGCTACACCACTAATACAAATTCTTGGCAAAATCACAAGTAACACATGTATATACATTGATCCATTCCAAAATGAATCCATAAGCAAACACAAAGCAACTAATTAATTATTAAACTCATCCTTCATAATTGACCCTAAACACATTAATATATATAACACGCACTTGCTACACCCCAACCATATCAAGATTAATGAAAGAGTTAATTAAATTGAAACACAGACAAAAACTATCCAAAGAAATCGTATCTGTCAAAGGGGCCTCCTCCGCCCACCAAAGATGAGTACATGTCTCCCTCCAAACCCTCTCGGGAGATGAGGTTTAGACGAGCCGAAGACGTCCCAACCTCATCTCCGGAACTGGTGGAGTTGAAAGGACCCGAGGCAGCTAAGATGCTTCGGATCCTATTCAACTCCACCCTCAGCCTCTCCACCTCCTCCTCGAGCCTCGAGTTGTTGGCCATGATGCCCTCAAGCTGCAGCTGCAGTGCCTTGTGGTCGGCCTCGAGCCCTTGGATCTTATCCCGGGCCCGCTTGTTCTGGTACCATATCGCCACCTGGCGAGGCGGGACTCCGAGCTCAAGCGCGAGGCGCGACTTGTGCTCGGGGTCCAGTTTGTTGTTGGAGTTGTAATTGGACTCCAAGAGCCTCACTTGCTCCTCGCTAAGACGTTTCTTGTGCTTGTTTTGGTGGTTTTTTCGGATTTGATGAGGATGTAGTGATGGGAATTGATCCATTTTTGTTTTAATTAATGAACCTATTTGTGGAAATGGAGGACCAAAATATGGGAATTTATAATCCAAAGAGATTAAAGAAAATTTGATGGTGTTGCGTCATTATCGTACAGGAACGATGCGTCACGTGGGGGTTGGCCTACGAACTCAAGTCATGACATGAGTTTGTTTATCTTTAACATCTCACTAATAAAAACCTGTGATTTATAGGATTATTACACCTATATATATGTATGTGTGTGTCCTCACATACTGACTTTGCATGAATCTGATATATTTTTTCTAAATTATACGCACAAGAAAAAGGGTAGTGTTATTTTTTCGGTAAATATATTGACTTTAATAGTAATTATTTAATTTTGTTGAATTTTAAATATATGTTCTAGAGATTTCAACTCCCTGGCAATTAAATCACTGTCGAAAACGAGATGAAAATTAAGGACAGCCACCTGCAAAAACGATATTTTGTTCTGCTAATTTGGTCAGCGTTGGCATTTCAGTAGGACACGTCTCATAACTATAGCATCACTATATATATATATAATATATTAAAGCAAAAGCTGTATTTCAATATTTCAGAGTTATAATGTACTTATATATTGTAAAATCTTAATATGGTGATTCCAATTTCATGTAGATTTCCATTTGTGGTGAATGAGTATATAACTAAAATATAGTAACAATGAGGAAGGTTAAAGGAAAAGTTTTTCTAAATGTAGCACAGTATGAGACCTAATTAAAAACCAACAAATACCATAAACTCTATCTATCTCCTTCACCTCTTTCAGATTGTCAGATGTAATTAAAAGGGAGTATTAATTGAAATTAATGAAGTAATAGAAATGTCAACTAGTCAATTGCGCCGACAATAAATTACCTTACGACTAAATCATTTGTTACTCACCAAATTTCTTAGAGCTCAAAGCTTAGGCTTAGAATTTCGATGCACTAGTCGCACTATAGTATTAATTGAATGAGCTTGCTTTTACGTACCAAGTTAAGATAAATATATATATATATATATATATATACATTTAAATATTTCATATTAATATTATAAAATTGTAGTTTCCCTTAATGCAGTGGATAGTTGATGTGCTTTGATAGGTAGTAAAATCTCTTCCTAAAGGGCGACCAAATTAACGAGAGTCCCACGCACAGACTTTGTTGAGAGAGAGAGAGTTGAATATGAAATTACATGAATGAAAGCGATTGTTGAAAGTTTTGGGTTCCACCTCACCTGAATGTGCATGAACTTAATTAGTTGCAACCTCACATAAGTTCAGCCTCTTATTACTAGACAATGTTTCAAATCATACAACTTGCAGGTTTGTTGCAACTTGCAAGTGGATTCTACCACTGCAGTTACTTCCCACAAGGCCACAACTCATTAATTGCATGCCTAACCATAGTTTATCATGTGTTTTACTTAGGGTTAATATCAATTTTGCACCTAAATGATTAATCAAGTTTCAAATTTAAGAACTCGCATCATGTATTATAAAATAACATATACTCCATCTCTCCCGCTAAAAGCAGTCACAGGGAAGTCGGCGTGGAAATTAAAAAAGTAAATTATTTGTTTTAAAACAGTAAGAGTTAATATTTTAAAAGTAAAAGGTTTTCCTTTTTGGAAAAGTGATCACTTTCAGTGAGACGGCCCAGAAAAGAAACATGAACACTTTTAACGGGACGAAGGTAGTAGTATTCATTGTTCAACATTTCTCTATGTCTCACAATTAAATTTATCATTTTAATTAATATTTATAAACAAATTTTAAAATATAATGATTATAATTAATATTCATTTGAAAAATAAATTTAAAACATTATATCCTATTTTTTCATTTATCAACTTTAAAAATTAATTAAAAATAATATTAAATGTTAAAAATAATGATATAATCTATTTTGGTGGCATGGACATGTAGTACTAAATACAGATTAAACTAAATTATTGCTTTTGTCCACGAAAAGTATCCTTTTATTACTCGTTTGAGCTGTTCACGAAAAATATAGGAGCATGCCCATATATAGCCACTTTTCAAAAAGAAAAGTAAATAATAGCCACTTGAAGAAAAATAGTAAAAACTAGTCACACTTATAAAATTACCCTTATTTACTTAAACTTAATCTCGTGATTACACGAAAATTGGTTGTGTGATTACACGAGCAAAACTTGTCGTGCTTGCGTAATTTCTTTAGTATGCTATCATGTTGGTCGTGTGATTACATGAACATAATAAAGACTCGTTGTGGTCATGTAATTACCTTATTATGTAAGAATTTTGGTCGTTTGATTACACGAACACGACCAAAACTTGTCGTGTTCGTGTAATTTCTTTAGTATGTTATCATCTTGGTCATGTTATTACACGAACATAACCAAAACTCGTCATGCTCGTATAATTTCTTTAGTATGTTATCATCTTGGTCATGTTATTACACGAACATAACCAAAACTCATCGTGCTCATGTAATTCGTGCATTCGTGCAATTACGAACAACAAGGGCAACAATGGTGGTGATGATTGTGGCGACAGCGGGGCGATGACGACATGGTGACGATAATTTTGTAATGGTTTTGACATAGAAATATGAATTTTGTTAAAATAGTTTAATTATTGTCATTAAGGTTAAATTAGTAAATTTATAGAAAAATTGGTTACAATTTACATGTTTTAATTTAAGTGACTATTATTTACTAATTTGTTTGAAGAATTAATGGCTATTATGGTATATTAACTAAAAAATATATTTATTTTTTTAGATATAATCTCATAAAACACTTAAAATAAATTTTTGTCGACTCACTCACGTACACACTTTTCGTAAAAAAAATAAAATATATAAATGAAATTGAAAATTATGCATGTATTAGAATTTGATAGTAAAAGTATATGATTTTAAATAAAAAAAAAATAAGACACTTAACTTCATTTAATGAAAATAGACCCAAATTTTTCAGTGCGTGCACTAATTACAACAATGATTTGTACTTTTTAAAAAATAAATAAAGATGAATTAAATTAACATTAAATTATATAATCGCTTTACGTAGAATTTGAATTCAAGACGTATTACTTTGATATTTAACT
The DNA here is from genome assembly GCA_026898415.1 of Leonotis leonurus. Classification (NCBI taxonomy): domain Eukaryota; kingdom Viridiplantae; phylum Streptophyta; class Magnoliopsida; order Lamiales; family Lamiaceae; genus Leonotis; species Leonotis leonurus. Next base: position 1,007,839 of record JAPKLX010000056.1, read on the forward strand.
TCATTATCACTAGGCCAACGGATACTATAATGTGTACTTTTAATGGTTACTAATATTCCTCCAACCTTGAGAAACTCTACAATCTAGAGAGCTAAGTTATTTAATACATAATTAAATTTATTTTTGAAGTGTTTCTTGTTTTAAAACTTTTTTTTAATTCGATTACATTATATTTAAACGGAGTACTCGAACTCAAAATCTATTGTTTTAGGTATTAATTATCTATCATTAAGCTAATACAGGCACACTTTGTTTTAAAACTTTGTTAATACTTTAATGTACAAAATTGAAAATTTGTAGCTAATTAGTTTTAAGTTTTAAGTACGTTTTCAATTAGGGGGGATGCGACTCAGTATATTTTTTCATTGGTGTTGTTAAAAGAAAGTACTGTAGCTGAGTGTAGGGTTATGTTAGGATAAAGATTAATTTGCAGTTTGAATTAGAGATGTGGCTGCTCTGCTTCTTCGTATTAGTAGGCATTTAGTATGTCTTTAAGTGCTAGAAAAGGTAATTTTGACCTTGACTCCAACTATTTATACCTACTTCTTTTATCTTGCATTTATTTCGTTTCAATTTTTAAGATAGCCTCCTTAACGTATTGCATCTAACAATATCATCTTAAAGGTGTTCAAATGAATTATAATCATAATAATCTGATAGTAATCGTGTAGGGAACGAAACGATTCGATTCCGATTCCAAATATTCGGAATCAAGAACCGAGAGTTTCTCAACACTTATTTTGATAATTTTTTTTATATCTTTCATTAAATTTCATTTCTTGTATTATATATAATTATTGTTTATAACTCGTAAAATTACATTTAACTTGGTAATTCATGTAAATGCGCATATTTTTAGTTGTGGTTCTAAAAGAATTGTCGGTTCGGAATTGGAATCGATAGTTCGAAATCGGAACCTTCTTGGATAGTTCTGAATCGTGAACCATAGTAACCACGATTCAATTGCAATTTCAAAATATTAGAACCGTGAACCGACAGTTCGATTACGTTTCGAACTGTAACAATAACCGTTAACACCTCTAGTGCACCTTGTATGTCTAGAACATTATGATACTGATTAATCGATATCGAAAGAGTATTGTTTCGTGGTATTAGGTATCAAACTTGCCAGTTTTATTGGTTAACTGGTTCCCGATCAATTATGTACCGGTTAACCGGAATAATTGATTTTTTTTATATGTTTTTATAATATTATTTATCTTTTTTTATTCTTAAAACAACAATTTTAGACAAAATTAATTCAACATATATATGTTCCTAATAATAATAATTATATATATATATATATATATAAATCCAATCAAGTAAATATTTTATAAAATCTAAACTTTTTAATTTTTAATAAATATAAAATTTTTATTTTCAATAATTAATATAATAAATTGATATCAAATATAGAATCAGTTTGGTACAGATTACTAGGTACCATTAATTTTCAAATTGTAACAATCGATCATCGACATATATATTCATCGAAAATTGATATTCGATAACAGGTATTCGGTCTAATATTGATTCCTTTTAAGAACTAATTACCAACTGACACCGTAATTATGCAAGTAAATTGTTAAATTAATTAATTTTATATGATTTTCAAATTGTATATTTAAATTTTGGATTAATTTAGTGTAAATGCATAAACTTTCAACGATTTTTTCCTTTATCATAATCTAGTTTATTGTAATTATACAATATTGCACATACTTACATTTCTCAAAAATCAAATTGAAGAAAATTAATGCGTGATCATGACATATTTTCTTATTTCTTTTAGATCATGAAACTTTGACTAGATAATTTAGACTTGAATATTGATTAAAAAAAATTAAATGCAATCAGTAAAGGAAAATAAAGTTCAAATATTTCGCCTGAATTTGTGTTGCATAGTGTCAACATCGAATTTCAAATTATACGTGTGTATATAAAATTTTTTGACTGTGGAATTAATACAAGAACCGATGTCATGTCATAATTAATTTTGGTAAAATTTGATTTTGTGGGAAATATTGGAAAGTGTAAAAGTTTTTGTAATTATAATAAATTTTACTCGTCGTCCACAAATTTTTTATTTATTTTGATTCGACATACATTTTGAGAAAATAGTTAGTCTTAAAATATATTGTGTATTTAGTTGAGTTTGTATCCCATATAATTTATTATATTTTAATTAATTTATAAATATAAAATGAAGAGATTTACTTTAAAAAATCAAATAATAAATTTATAGACGAAATAAATAATAAATTCATAAACAAAGGAAGAGAGAGTAATAGATTATGGACACAATGAAAAAAAAAATTGAAAGGTGAATTGATACTTAAATTTTAATGTTCATGAACTATATGACCATATACTTATCATGGCTCATGGCATTTCAAGTCCCAAAGGAAAAAAAAAGAAAAAAAAAAGAAGAGAAAAATAATGAAATTAATAATAAATAATAACAATGTTATGTAAATTGTTTGAGTTGATCTCACTCAAGTAATCACCTTGAAGCTACCTAAATACCCTCCCTCATAATTTGTAGTATTATTTATTATGTATAGAGAGATAATTAAAAATCTTAATTGTGTCTCCATCAACAAACTAAGCTACCTCCACCCTACTTGAGAAATGCCATGTTAGGTAGGATGAGTCTGAATATCTTAAAATGGAAATCAATTTCTTACAATAATTACTTCAAGTTCAGATTATATTTTCAGTTTACTTGCATGCTGTTTACGTCGATGGGCCAGCCTGGCCTTAACCAATTTTATTTGGGCTTTTTATTATATAGGCCCAATTGAAAAGCAGAAGTCTGACTTGAAGAAAATTAAATGAAGTATCGTCTTTTTTAATCCGAAAAAGTATTTTAAGAAAATTCTCGTAACATTACATAATCTTCTTGTCAAAAAAGTTTGTATTTTCCATTGTCTTCCCTTCTTAAAGTGAAAGTGCTATGAAATAAAAAGAAAAAAAGAGCATGTTTGCGTAATCAAATTATTATGGGAACAATTCCGCAAGCAACATTGTAATAGATGATTGAATAGTTGTGTAGAGAATTCAGCAATCTACGTTGTAATACAAGTTCGGCGCAAGTTGTTCATATCATCCCTTGAAATTCTCACAGTCTTTCATTTCTTTTTCCTATTTTTTTAAATTTTTTTGAATTTCATCTATATATTAATCATATATAATTATATATTCTTATTTTCATGTAAGCATATGATATTTATGTCATGTTTTTATTTCTATGTATATCATAGATTGTATTATGTACTATTCCATATTTAATTATTATTTTAATAAATATAATATATATAGTGATATATTAATTTAATATATATATATTTTAATAATTAATTTAATAATAATTTATATATTATGTACAATTTTTTAAAATCTAATAAAAATCAATAAATTATATGAAAATGTCTACATTTCTATATTGGATTATATGTTTTTCAAATCTAATAAAAATAAATTGTATAAAAATTTATGAATCTCACATTATTTGATTTTTTAAATATATATAATTGATTACATATGATTATTATAACATACTTTTAATTATATTATTATTCGAATAATCCACATATATTTTTGAATAAATCATATTTTTATTAAAATAATAATATATAAATATAAAATAGTGTATAATGATCTCATGTATTTTTATATCCTATATTAATTGTCTATTATTTCATATCTAAGTATCATTTTTATTAATATAAAAAAATAGTCAATGAGTATATTTCGATGCATATTTGATAATTCAATCAAATTGATATTTTTTCGGCCGTATATCATTATTATATAATGAAACTGAACTTCTTTATTAACTACGTATTAAGTTATCTATTAGTAGATAAATATTTTAAGTGTATTTTATTATTATACTTTATATGTATTTTATTTTATCTTTAATCGTAAAAATTAACATTCCTATTTATTTGTCATACTAATTAATGATATCCAAACTTATGTATTTTTTTGTTCGAGCAAGTATTGAATTCAATTCATGTTCTTTTTATATATCACTATATATATATATATATATATTATATTTATTAAAATCTATATATTATTAATACTATTATGCTTTTAATCATATGCGGCCCTTTTAAATCAATCCATTCATATTTATCTAAATTCTCATAATTTTGGGATTAAAAGATCATATTAATCATATATTCTTATTTTCATGTAGTATATGATATTTATGTTATATTTTTATTTTTATTTTTATTTATATGTATATTATATATTGTATTATCTATGGATCATTATCATTTTCATAAATATGATATATATATATAGTGATATATTCATTTGATATGTATATTTTGATAACTAATTTAATAATAAATTATTTAAATTATCTACAACTTTTTCAAATTTGATGAAAATTAATAAACTTTATGAAAATATCTAGATTTCACATTATTTGAAAAAAATAATTATAATTTATAATTTATCACATATGACTATCATAATACATTTTTAATTATTTTATTATTCTAACGATCCATATATAATTTTCAATATAAATAATAACTTAAAAATTCATAATTTTCACTAAAATATATTATAAATATAAAATAATATATAATCTTCTTATTTATTTATATATTCTATATTCTATTATTTGTTATTTAAAATATAATGAGAATTTATAAATCATACATAATAATTGATAGATTTCACATTATTTGAACATATTTGTTTAATATATACTCAATCCGTTCCTTAAAAAGACATGCACCTTCTATTTTTAGCTATTTATTACACTTTTTTGTGGGTTCCAATCTACACTACCATTCAAATCAACTAATTCGTCACACTAAGCTTGACACATTCCAAAAATAGCAAAAATTATCTCTTCAAAAAGATGTGGATTCTACCACCTTTGTACCTTTTACACTACTTTATACACCCTCCTTAATAATTGTGCCGGAAAAAAATGTGTCAAGCCTAGTGGGACGAAGGGAGTATTTAATAACACATTTTTGTGGGTCTCAATCTCCACTATCATTCAAATTAATTATATTTTAATAATTAATAATACTTTTATTGTGCATGTTCTTAAGGAGTATAATTTATTACATGTGATTATTATAACAAACATTTAATTATCTTATAATTCGAACAATCCACATATATTTTTTATTCGAACAATTTTCATCGTTTTTTAGATGAATGCGCATACATAAAATTCAAATAAATTTGTTATATTTTATAAATATTCAAATATAGTTTATTTTTATCGGTAATATTTATTTATATATATTTTATATATTCGAATTTATAAGACATATTATTATATGGGCGTAAGACAAAATCAATTAGTTCACGATTCAGAACATTTGTATTCGAAACCGAAATAAAACCGCTTCTTATACAGTTGCAATTCAAAATTTTAATAATTTTTTACGATTCGGTTCCCAAAATCACCGATTACGATTCTTTTTTGCTTTACTTTAGAACGAATATGAGTATATAAATTTAATTCAAATATATTCAAAAAAATATATTAAATTGTTAGTACGAGTCTACTAATAGACAAGTTTACGAGAATTTAATATTTATGATAAGTTAAAACGATTGCAAGTTTATCATAGACAAGTTAACATAATTAACAATTTTTACTATACATATTTAGTATATGAATAAGTAGTTTATATATTTATGACAACGAATAGTAATAACGAAATGATGTCAAATACTTTTATAAATTATATAAAATATTAATCACATCGAATTTCGACGGACAACAATCTAGTATATATTAATTTAGAAAAATAAAACAATGAAACCTAGTGCAACCTACTTTGTTCAATTGGAATTCAAAGGAAACAAGTGTCTGAGCTTAAAGTCTTAAACAACTCGCGCTAGCAGCAAAATGGATTAAACACGGGTCAAGATATTTGCAGCAACGTAATTAACGAATATGTTTACATGTCCGTTGCGGACGGAGTTAATATATCCGTAGATAATGTCACGTGTCTCATTACTAAATATTAAATTTTTAATAATTTTTTTATTAATTCTCACCTATTAATAGCGGCACGTTAAGTTCTGCCCATCACGGGCAGTAGAGCAATCCTCACGTAACTAAATAACAAAACAAGAAACAATATGCGTTGAAAAAATATACTCCGTTGGTCCATCAATTTATTATTTATTTTGATCTATGCATAAATTTGTTATCTAATTATTTTTTTTCTGTTTTGGTAAGTGGACTCATCCAATTTATACACAACCCAATTAAGAATAATAAATTAAGTGAGACCCAAAATTCAATCAACATACAATATACATCAAATCAAAGTATTTTTAAGACACGTGTTAGATCAAACTGAGTAAAAAAATTGAAAAAGACGGATGGAATATTACAATATTAAAATTCAACTTCATAAAAAATAAAGATCTAAGTTTATTGATCCAGTCTCAATAATGGTTTAAAAGAATTGAACAGATATCTAAAACAACCTAAAACATAATTGTCTATTGATCTTCAAGAAAAGGTTGTGTGGAGTGACATTATCGATGTCTTTCTACCGCAAACAAATTTTATTGATGTCCAAGATTCATTTATAACCTCAACTTTATTTTGGGTAGACAAAGTCTTGAAATCACCTTGCTTTGTTGATCTCCTTGTGGGTTGGATAAGTTTGTCAAGCAACATCATCTTTCCTCTTTTCCTTGAACTTGAAACTAATGTAGAAACATATTTACACTTAATAGTAACACACATGAACAAGAAATTAATAATTTAGTACATTTTTCTTAAGTGTTCCTTTAAGGTCACATGTGGCTCTCCTGTTTGGATACAAGATCATGTGGCGCACACTAGTTAGATTTGAGGATTCCCCAAACGCACTATCAAAAGTCAAATGTGTCATGACTCATGGGCATATTGTTAAGGTTTGTATATTCCAAAACACATGTTTGTGCCTGAATATTATAACAGAATTATTTTCACTTTCACTGAATAAAAATAAAATATTTTATCATTAATTTTTGATTTATTTTATGTTGATTATTTATTGCAAACAAGTCTATTTTCTACATCTTAAAATGTGATGAATTGATGATTACATAATGTAAAATAATTGGTTCCTTGTAAAATATAATTCACAACAAAGACAGACTTGAACAGTCTTGTCGTGAAAGTTGCAGTATCATTCGTTTTTTTGTGGTGACCTTAGACAACAAAATATTATATATGCTAGTATGTATGTAATTGCATTTATGCATGTGTGGTTTCACAGTGAAAAGTTTTTATCTGTTGATAGTGAAGAAGAGATCTCGTAGATTATTTATTTCTTAATATATGTGAATAACATTAAGGAGACGTTCGGTTGATAGGATTAAAACCTAGACAATAATTATCTTATGTTTGGTTTACAAGATAAAATTCAATATTTAATTAAAAAGTTATCTAAGATAGCTAATACTAATATTTTAAGTGTTAGCCTGCCCCAAATGATAAGTTTGATCTTGAATAGAAATCCAAGATTGAGTCTTGGTATTATAAAACCCACTAAACCGAACATGACCTAAGTATATGTGGTGAATTATGAACAACTTTGATGTATTTACACTTGCGAGTTTTTTATAACCCTATACAATAATATGTTTGGTAGTGATAATTAGTTTAACGATAAGTATTGAGATATTATTGGGTAGATTTGTATCTCGACGAGTTTGATTTGATTGTATCTGCGTGAGGCGAGAGACATTCATGAAAATATTTATTATATGAAAACTCAACCGGTTGATATTTAGTCCATATATAATAATAATAATAATAATAATAATAATAATAATAATAATAAATGTATGAATCAGACAACTCACAAAAATTATATTAATTAATTTTAACTGTGGACAAACTTTAATTAATTAATGAATATTGAATCTTAAATATGAAAATAATTTATTAAAATGAAATATAGTTCGTAATATTAATTGATATTAAATAGTTCAATATTAATCAAATAATAGTGTCAATGAACGCTAATATAAAATCTATTTAATATAATAAAATTTTGATTATTGACCGTATTTTAATTGTCATTCATAAAGGATTTGTTGGAGATATTAAAAGATAATGATTTTATATTGGAGATTTGATTATATTCTCCTAAGAAACCATAAACTAGCCAACACCCCTATTAAGAAAGTGTGTTGGTCGAATTCTTCGTAGCACACAACACTAAAATTTTGGGTCATCCACTCTTCTGGAAGCTATTTAAAATATCGCACACCCGAAATGCGAGTTGTAGGCAGGTCATTAATTTTAAGTTTTTAAAGGTCGAACGACAATTCTAGAAGTTAAATAATGCCAATAATTCGATTCATCTACATCAACAACATAATTGCTTCGGAGAAATGTATAATAATCTAGCCTTATGAGCATGTATAAGGCTCAATTTTCGTGTATTATTTATTCTTAGTGTTTTATATATTTTATGCGTATTAGAATTGCATGTTTTATTTGAATTATTATACATAATGATTCTACATCACAGGTAAACCCTTTCAACGGGGTGCCATAATACATTTGAGGGTAGCCGAACTGCTTGCCTCTGTTAATGCATATGACAACTTCAGGTTTGTATTTTTCATGACACGGGTTAATCTAACTATGCAATGCGCATTGAATAACAAAGTCTAACCGCTTGATTGCGATATCTCCTCCAATCGATTTTAGAGACCAACTTACATATCGTCTCCATGTGATTGACTACTTGCCCGACGAGAATGCTAACATTTAATGATCTTGTCCTCATGTTATTTATCTTTTTATGCATTCAAATAATAGAAAACTAACGTATCATGTGACTATCGATACCACAAATAGGAAGATATTTTTATATAAATATAAAGCTAAGAGGAAAGATGTATGAAAATTACGCCCAAAACATTTGTGGTAATAAATAAAACAAAAACAAAAAAATAAATCGCATGGTTGTGCCTGATGCAATCATATCTATTAATTTAAAATTTTTATCTCAGTAATTGGCTTTGAGCTGTTGGCAGCAACTTGGATATTTTTTTGTCATATGTACAGCTATGCATATCTTCTATTTCCACATCACTCTTTTAATTTCTGTTTTTGTAAAAATATTATATGGATTTGTAGTCATGTTTAGGCGGCAAAAATATGTGAGTTATTTTTAAATAAAAGCGATATAATATCAATTTTTGCTTAAAATCAACAGAATATGCATAGATAATCGATATGTTGCAGTTAAAGTTTTTAATTTCAAATTTAAAGGTAATTGAGATATTGGGCTCTATAAATAGAGCTCAATTCATTCACTTTATTCACGTTTTCGCACTATTTCATAACAAATATTTTTTATATTTCTAAATTTTCATAGATATGACGTATAAATTAGTTAGAAGTATATTTTCAAATCAAGGGTTTTTTTTGTGAAATACCATATTATTTGAAAATTGATTTTGTTATTTTTAAAGTAAATTTTCTTAGTATTTTTTATTTGCTATTTTTATTTTTGAAAAACAGCTGTTGATAAATTTTGAAAACGAATTTTTATTGCCACAAATATGGTGTTTGATGTTTTTTCCAGTTTGTCCATATAGTACGATGCATGTTTTATACTATATGAATGTTCTAATCTTATTATGTTTTATATTTTTTTTTATTTTAGGCAACAAAATATGGTTTTATTCAACACTAAACTAAGTAATTTGAAATCGTCAGTAACTAGTTTTGTAATCAAGACAAATATATCACGTTTATATTATCAAAAATCATCCAAGGAAGGTGGAGATATTCTAAGCATTGAATGTGTCATCTATGTAATAATGATGTAATATATTTAACTAATCATGACCTAAATTTATATGGATAAACATGACTTTCAAATTGTTTAAAAGATGATTATTGCTGCTATATTTACATGTTGATGTCTTTATCGAATATGCATAAACGTGAATTACATATTGATTAGGAGATGATTATTTCATGATGTAAGCATACACTAAGTAGAATATATTCATTTCTCATACATGTTTGAAGCATATAACAATATAATGATCCAAGTATAATTTGAAAAGAGTTGTAGTTTTGATGTTATCATGATAGAATAATGAGAGATAAATAAGGATGTCTCATACATTCATATTTCATGATGTGAGGATGAGTGTGAGACTATAAACAGTAAGTTGAACTTAGAGATGTCTCATACAATAATGCATCAAATAAAAGAATGTATAAATATTCCTTTTACATAATTGAGAAGATGATACAAAGAAATTAAGAATGCACAACAACATGAAACATGGGCGAAACCACCCTATAGAGTGGTGGGGCTATTGTCCCACCCAAATTCTTTCATTTACTACTAATTTGATAATTTTTATGAAAATTATATATAAATTTGCAAAAATTATCAAAATCTTACCCCACCAAAAATTATGAAAAATAGTGTAACGATTTTATCTCTCGTACCTTCGAGTGCGTGGCTTTGCCCTTGACATGAAAGTCACATTTTGCTTAGAACAATAAGAGATACATATGGATGTGAATGTATGATACATTTATATTTCATAATGTGAGGTTGCATATGAGATCATGAAAAATAAGTATAATTTAGGGTTGTCTCAAACATTAAGCGACAAATGAAATAGTGTATAAATCTTTCTTTCACATAATTGAAATGATGATGCAAAGTAATTTACATTTACAAATATTCAACAATATGAAACTCATATTTTGGGGATATTTTTATGGGTGATATAGGTAAAATGCCCACTTTTGTAACGAAAAATGAAAAATACTTACTTTGTAAAAAATATATGAAAAGTGCTCATTTTGATTGTAAATTACCTAAAATACCCTTAATTAAAATTAGATTTTCATCTTATTTTGGAATGTAGTATTAATTTATTATTTTTTGCAATTAAAAGAATACTTGGTATATGTTTAAAATTATACACATTCAATTTAATTAAACAAAAATTATACAAACCCAACACCACACATACGTATTATTAAATAAAAAAATGAGGAATATACACAAAAATAAAAACCCGGTATTAACAACCCGGTCGTATTTAAACAAAACCACCCGACGATCGGATTTTGTTTAAATACGACCAGATTTTATTTTAACCGACCAAGTTTTCGTTTTTGTATATATTCATAATTTTTTATATAAATAATACGTTAAAATCATGTACTGATTAAATCAAATATTAAATATAAATTCATATATATATATATTTATATATATATATATATATTTATATATATATATATATACTACAAAAAATACAACATGATTTCATACAAAATTGATATAACATGAATGTAGTGTGATTTAATTGTAAATTAAAGGGTATTTTTGAACTTTTGGGTATTTTTCATAAATAACCCTATTTTTATTATAACTTACAAAATATTTTGTTTTAGGGTACGATGATTCATCTTACCGTTTCTAGGTTGCAAGTTCATATGTGTTTAAAATAAGTTGGAGGATGATATTTTGGTTCAAATTCACAACTTCTTTGTGAAGAAGAACTTTGCAAGATACGTGATTACACCCAATGAACATCGTATTATTATGTTTCATAGAACCAATTTGGCAGAAATTGTGGATGAGGATTTCCCTAATTTCCGTTTTACTTTCAAGCCATTTTTTGAAATTTTGGCTATAGAGAATGTTGATGTCTCTGCTTTCTTTGGTATGCTTATTCTATTTCAGATTATTCTACCTAGAGATGCTTAAAATTGTCTATTATATCGTTTTAATTTATCTTTCATATCCCAACTGTTTTAATATTTTATTATTGTTTCAGCCACAATAAATTGTACTGCACATTATGGGATGAGTTTGTAGAAGAGTTTAAATCTCATATTTACCCTTAAGAAAAGAAATTGTTAATTGTGGTGATTCAGTTCTGTATGAAAACTAGGTTCATATTTATGTATAAGGCTAATATGATGCTTTAAAATATTTAGAACTTTTTATTAATAGAGTTAAATTTTATTTATAGGTGAAGTCTTTATATCTACTGCTCTAAATTTGTTAAAGATTTTACTGAATAAGGATTTGGATGAGATTAATGATTTTAGGGAGATGTGAGTTCAAATAAGCGGAGATGATCATTTTAACAGTAATGAGTTATCCTACTTGGAGAATGTAGCTGCTGAAGTGGATGATTTGTCTAACAACACCAGTTGTGTTAGTTATTTGGATGTTCTATATGCTATTAAGGTCTAATATGTCTAACATTTTAATATAATCATTACAATTTATGTATTCATATTTATGTACTCAATGTAGTTGATAGCACAAATATTTACTGTATTATGGTGGTTCAATTGAGTTTGTTTTCAAAAAATGAAACATTTTATCCTTGAAAAATTAGTCAACTTTATTGGGGTCCACCACTTTTTACAAAAAAAAAATCAATTTCTTAATACTTGTGTTTAAAAGTAACGTGTCAAATATACCCTCAATATGTTTTTAGCATTTAAAAAAAATATGTTTTTAAAATAAAAATAAAATAATTGAACATGTAATAATTCAATATGTGAGGCCATGTTCTAAAAAAACTTGTTATACACTCTCATAGCCGGCCTGATGACTGCAGATACATATCACATTGTGAGGCCACATGGCGGATTTATGAGTTTGAAATTCAATATAGAAAACATTCAGTAGAAAGATTGAGTTTTCACATTCGAAATGAGCAGAGTATTATCTTCACAGACACAAAAACCATTGATGAAGTGTTGAATAAATCAATTGTTGGAGAAAATATGTTCTTAGCATGATTTGATGCAAATAGGAAATATCGTGAATTTCAAGGTATACCTTATCCGAGTGAAGAATTTTTTTCAGTTTAATAAAAATACCTTGATTAATGATTAGATTAGTTACAACCGTGATTAGTTGATTTAAGAACATACAAATCTAATGACAAAGCTAAATGACGAGCAAAAGTGTGTATACGAAGAGATTATGCATTTTGTCATGTCAAATTTGAGCGAATTTTATTTTGTACATGGTTATGGAGGCACATGTAAGACATATCTATGGAGAACACTTTCTGCTGCTCTAAGATCAAAATGAAATATAGTGTTGAATGTTGGATCAAGAGGTATTGCATCTCTATTATTACCAGGAGGTATGACAAGACATTCACGATTCAAAATTATGAATAATCTATGTGCAATATACAACACAAAATGCCATATGCAGAATAATAATCAAGTGTAAGCTCATTATTTGGGTGAAGCGCCGATGTTGCACAAATATTGTTTTGAAGTATTTGATAAAAACATGAGAGATATAATGCGTTTTGACAATCCATCAAGTGCAGACATTCTTTTTGGGGGCAGAACAATAATCTTAGTTGGTGATTTTAGAAAAATACTATCAGTTATACCAAAAGAGAGTAGATAAGATATTATTTTTGCAACAGTAAATTCATCTTATATCTGGAGGAATTGCAAAGTTCTATAGTTGACAAAAAACATGTGACGACAATAAATGACTATCAATTAAAATATTATTGAATTAGAAGAGTTCAGTAGATGGATTACAAACATTGGTGATAGAACGATTGGAGGTCCACATTATGGTCAAGTTGACATAAAGATATCAGGTGACATTCTAATCAACTGGTCAGATAATCCCATTGAGCGCACTATCAATTCAATTTATCCATCATATGGTACTGCAGAGTTGGACAAGAACTTACTACAAGAGAGGACAATACTTGCACTGACACTTAAGAGCACCCGCAGCGGCACAACCACGGGAGTCCGCGGGCAGGGCAGGGCAGCACGGGCGCAGGAGGCCGTTGGGCGAGGCCCCCGCTACGGCTTCGAGGCGCAGGCGACGGGGCGCACAGGACAGAGGCTGGGGCAGGGAGGCTTCGGACGCCGGAGGCCAGGGGAAAAAGGGCGCTGTGGGTGGGAGACTCCCATGCCCCACCCCTATTTTTTATTTATTTTTTGTTTTTTATTTAAATTATATTTTTTAATTTTTAATTATTTAAATTATCTACATCTATAAATACCACACTTCATTTCATTCTTCATACACTTTCATCCACTTTTCTATCTATATTTTCTCTATAAAATGTCTTCTTCTTTCGATTCCGACGATGAAATTAATGTTCAATTTTTGCAACTCGCAAATAATTTTATCGAGGCGGGTCATCAATATCTAGCATCACTCGGCACATCTGACTCTCAACGTCCAAAAAAAGAAAAGAAAGCTTTTATCAAGAGGGATCGAGAGGAGGCCTCCGTACGTCTATACAACGACTACTTCTCCCAAAATCCAACATTCTCCGACAATTATTTCCGACATCGGTTTCGTATGCGGAGAGAATTATTTCTCCGCATCGTCACGACCTTGGAGAATCGTGAAGAATACTTCCGACAACGTACGGATGCTACGGACCGTCAAGGGTTCACACCACTACAAAAATGCACGGTTGCAATTCGGCAACTTGCAAATGGAGGTGCTGCCGATCAATACGACGAATATCTCCGGGTCGTCGAGTCAACGACATCGAATGCCTCAAACGTTTTTGCCGTGCCGTTGTTGAGGCTTTTGGGTCTCAATATTTGAGGCGACCCAACCAAAAAGATATTCAACGCCTAATGGAGCTTTACGAAGAGAAGCACGGCTTCCCCGGCATGCTCGGTAGTATCGATTACATGCATTGGGCGTTGAAAAATTATCCGATGGCGCGGCGCGGGGCTTATACACGTCAAGATAAAGGCCACCCAACTATCATGCTCGAAGCAGTCGCGTCCCAAGATCTATGGATATGACACACTTTCTTCGGCGTCGTCGGATCGGCGAACGATAATTACGTGCTCAACCAGTCTACGATTTTCAACGACGTGCTCAACGGGAAAGCGCCTCGTGTGACGTTCATGGCCAACAACAAACAATACAACATGGACTATTATTTAGCCGACGGTGCTTACCCATGTTGGCAGACTTTCGTCAAATCAATGCCGACGCCCACCGACGAGAAACTGTCTCGTTTTAAGGTTATGCAAGAAGCGGCACGCAAGGACGTCGAACGAGCATTTAGAGTACTCCAATCTCGATGGGCAATCATTAAAGGTTCTGCACGCCTTTGGTTTCGTGAGCAGTTATCCGACATCATGAATACTTGCATTATTTTGCATAACATGATTGTTGAAGACGAAGGTCCATATGCGACTAGTTGGGCACAGGAGACCGAAGCAAGCTCCTCCTCCACTCCACCCGAAGAAGCAACTCGCGGTGCCAACGAAGAAGTAACTCGCGGTGCAAGGACTACATGGAGCGTTTGACCAACCTCCGAGATAGGCGTGCTCACGAGATGCTCGAGCATGATTTAATCGAAGAAATCTACGCTTGATTCGGGGATTTAAATTAAGTGTGTTTTTTCGTTTCTTTTGTTGTATTTTAATTTGAAATTAAGATTAATGAAATTTTAATTTCTAAAATTTGTTATTTTAATTTTAATGTTATTTAATTAAATAAATTAAAATATTAATCAAAAATTAAATATTTATTTTTTTTCATTTTTATTTATTTATTTTATATTACAAATTTAAATTAACAAATTAAATTAATATCATTTTTCCCAAATTCAATCATTCTATAATTATTAAAGTAGAGACTCCGGAGTTCAAAACCGAGAGTCTCCCACTCCTACCTACCAACACAACCTCTCTAATCTCATCTAAAAAAGTTTCATTTATTTACGGTTATGCCACCGAGTCCACTATTTGAGAGTCACCCATTAGGGATGCTCTAATATAGTAGAGTTTGTGAATTAACACATGATAACAATGAACAAAAGTGAATGTTGTGTCTATAGAAGTTCATATTCAACGTGTAAGTCCGATTCTGATATGGATATGGCAGTACAAGTGCATACAACATAATTTCTTAACACCATCAAGTGTTCATGTGTGCCTAATCATGAAATATATATAAAAGAAGGCACACCAATTATGTTGTTGAGAAATATTGATCATGCATCTGGACTATGTAATGAAATAGATTACTAGTTACAAAGCTTGGAAAGCCTAGATACACAAATGCTTAGTGGTGAGAATGGAAACATGAAAATATTGATTCCAAGGATGTCATTAACACCGGCCGATCTGATATTGCATTTAGGTTTTAAAGAAGATGGTTTCTTATAATTGTCTCTTATGTGATGACAATAAACAAAAGTTAAGAATAATCTATCATGTTAAATTATTCTTTATGAAAAAAATGACCATTTTTAACGAGAAAAACCAACATGAAAAGGAAATGTGAGCACATTTGTGGGAAGGAGGGATAGTAATTTCGACCAGCCGCAAATCCCTTTCAGTAGCAATCCAGTAGTCTAGTCATAGTGGAGTATTTGTAATTCTTCTTTCCTTAGTTTCCCTCTCGTTTAAAAAGCGAGACCAGACGAGAGACGCTTTCTTTCCCCACACATCTCGTTGAAGGGAAGGGGGAAAAACTCAGTAATATGATGCGATTATTCGGCCGAAACCCGGCTCCAGAATCTCCGCACTCGGCGTCGCCGCCGTCTCCACACAACGCAGCTTCGTTCAATATGTCCGCCGGCCCAGCAAGGCCGATCCGTCTTGTGTACACCGACGACAAGGGTAGGTTTCACATGGATCCAGAGGCGGTGGCGCTGCTACAATTGGTGAAGCAGCCCGTTGGCGTCGTCTCCGTCTGCGGCCGCGCGCGTCAGGGAAAGAGCTTTATATTGAACCAGGTACAATTCGTCGGAAGGCTTTATATTACTTTCGGGGTTTTACAGTGGAATGTCCGTAGGGTTTCAACAGTACTCGGAAGACTGTTCGAGTGACGATAGTTTCGTGATTGACTTCATCGCTCTGTGCTCCATTGGCTTTTATCACGCATTCGATTCGTTGTATTGGTCTGTTTGATTGAAAATTAGGGTTTTTTTTTTGAAATTTCTGACGATTAGTGTGGGTTTTGCTACTAGTAACATGAGAAAATGAGAAACTTTATCTTTTAGTTTTACTTTTGTCATATTTTCCGGGGAAGAGTGGATAATATGGAGTTTAGGAAGATCAATAAATGCTGTTTTCAAAGGATTAAGCAAGTCTTCGTTCTTCTTTCTGCGCAGAGTTTCTTCGCCATCTGCTGAAGTTGAAAAAAAGATACCGACATTGAGCATTATATCTCTTACTTCATACATAGTCCAGTAGAGCAGGCTATTTTTTGTTACATTTCAAAGTGATCTCTGGCATTGCATGAGTTGCATCATCAGCTAACAACAGATGGGTTTGTGCTAGTTTTAATGTACATTAGCATTGTGATGTTTATCCAACGCTTATATCCCTCTGAAGAAAAATTTGGAATTTGGTATAATAATACGAACACTTGCACTATTTTTGTCTCTCGAGTGCTACTGCACACTATTACCTTTGCTTCTTTAGTTCTTAAACTTGAAAAACAGCTGAAGCTAATGAAGACGTTTTGGACTTTAGGTTAGTTTTAACTTTTAGCACTCTCAACGTGTTCATTTTATCTTTTATGGCCTTGGTTTTTTGCGTCACTTGTAGTTAGGGAATTGGTCGAGAATTATGTCAACAAGAACACTATTAATGGGAGAGTAACTACTTTAATCATACTTAGTAGTTTCTTAGATACTCTTTCTTGCAGCTTCTTGGAAGGAGCAGTGGATTCCAAGTGGCATCTACACATCGTCCTTGTACAAAAGGACTTTGGTTGTGGAGTACCCCAATACGGAGAACTGCCCTAGATGGAACAGAGTATAGCCTTTTACTGTTGGACTCGGAAGGAATTGATGCTTATGACCAAACGGTCAGGCTTTTTTCTGTTCTTGCCAATAAATTTTACAAACATTGAAGTTATTTACATTATTAGGCACTCTTCCTTTCTTGCTTCTGGATTGGTAATTATAATTCACAGCCTCGTCCTCACGAAAGCTTGTTGCATTATGTGTGCTAATGTGTACTTCGTCCTGCATATTTGCTTATAGAGAATTACAATGAAACACTTTCCAATATCTTCTGATCTTAAATCATGTAGTTATCATTACTTGCCATTTGCCAATTTATGTAGTGTTTTGTTTTTAATCATGACTGTTGACCTCCATATCGTATTCTCATTTTCTCCCTCTTTCACTTGACTTTTTAACAGGGAACATACAGTACACAAATATTCTCACTGGCTGTGCTCTTATCAAGCATGTTCATATATAACCAGGTAATATTTTGGTTGAAGGTACCCTCTCAATGTCTAGCAGTAGATCTCATTGATGTGCACTGAATTATCTTATCTATAGTTGCCAACTTCTTATGAGAATGGTTGTTAGCTTTCAGTGGAATTGTTTCAAATGATATAACGTTTATGCGAAAGTAAAATATCACAATGATTCAGTCATTCTTTGACTTAGATGGGTGGTATTGATGAGGCTGCACTTGATCGCCTCTCCCTTGTGACTGAGATGACCAAACATATCCGCATAAGAGCTTCTGGGGGTAAAAGCACAGCTTCAGAACTCGGACAATTCTCTCCAATCTTTGTTTGGCTTTTGAGGGTAAGTAATTGAATATCGCCATTCTATAGTATCACCGCTGTCAATGTTTTCTTCCCTGCAGGAATCAGATACTATAACTATTTCAAAATGCATACGTGCAGGACTTCTATTTAGACTTAGCAGAGGACAATCGGAAAATTACGCCGCGTGACTACCTAGAGCTTGCTTTGAGACCAGTCCAAGGAGGTGGAAGGGATGTATCAGCAAAGAACGAGGTCATATGCTTTTTATTAGAATGAAATTATATTCTTTTTATTCCTTCTCAATCGTAGAATTTATGTGAACGAATAATTGAAAAATGTAATATCTGACTTTGGGCCAGCAAGAAGTACTATGTTACTTCTTGAACAACCTCATTTATCTCTATATATATATATATTCTGAACTCTTTATTGGCTGAAATCATTGATTAGATCCGAGAGTCCATCCGAGCTCTTTTTCCGGACAGAGAATGCTTCACTCTTGTTCGACCTCTAAGCGATGAGAATGAGCTTCAACGGCTTGATCAGATCAAGGTTAGTGGTTGTTTAAGAAACACAGTTTTTATTTATTGACTGTTATTTCTGTGTTTTTGTTTGTGCTTGCCAATCACGTCTGCCTTCTTTGTTCTTGCTCCTTTTTTAAGCTGATTATTTTTATAATTCTTGCAGCTGGACAAGTTGAGGCCGGAATTTAGGTCCGGTTTAGATTCTTTCACCAGATTTGTTTTTGAGAGGACTAGACCCAAACAAATGGGTGCATCTGTGATGACCGGACCTATTTTTGCTCGTATTACCCAATCATTCCTTGATGCTCTCAATAATGGAGCAGTGCCTACAATAACCTCTTCATGGCAGGTTGGCAGGATCTACCCATGTGCAAGTTTCTTCTCCTTCAATCCCCCGGAATTTGGATCTTCTGTTCGACACCATTACAATTTCTTATTAATTAATATGATATGAGGACAAAGCTGTCCAAAAAATTTTACATTTATGTACTACGTGCAGTTCAACATGTTATCTAATGAGAGTCCTCATTGCTCTCAGAAAAGAAAAACCTTAAATTTGGTTGAAAGCTGTTTAAACTTTCTTGTTTGGTTTTTAAAAGTTGGGCTGAATCTGAAGATTCCCACTTATTATGTTCAATAAGTAGTTTCCATAGGCTTAACAAAATGTCACAAGGGTTTCCTTGATGGTGATGTCATATTTTATATTCCTCCAAATGAGTTGATACCTACTTCTACAATCAAACTAGTGTTTTTTCCCATTCCTTATATATTTATATTTTTTACTTATTTATTCAGAGTGTTGAGGAAGCAGAATGCCAGAGAGCTTATGAACTGAGTACTGAAGTCTACATGTCTGCTTTTGACCGTTCCAAACCTCCCGAAGAAGTAAGTATTGTCTTTTCTAAGGGGCTGTGTATTTCCCCTTTGTTGTTTGCTAATGTTGGGATCTGTATAGGCTGCCCTAAGAGAGGCACATGAAGATGCAGTTCAGAAGTCCATGGCCACATTCAACGAAAATGCTGTAGGTGCTGGTCAAGTGAGGCAAAAATATGAAAAGTGTCTTCAGAGCTTCTTGAAAAAGGCATTTGAGGTACATGTCTAGCTTAATGTAAAATCACTTCAATATATATTTAGGATTCGTTCTACGATAAATAAACTTTAATCATTGAAATTCAGGTCGAGTAGGATATTTCAGTGTTGACGATCATGATAATTAATTAATTAATGCCATTGCAGGTCTATTTGACCCTGTTATTGATTAATATTTCTTTTTCATTGCAGGATATAAAAAAAGATGCTTTCCGGGAAGCTTATCTGTTTTGTACACGTACCATAGAAAATATGAAAAGGGAGTTGAGAAATGCTTGTCATGCTACTGATGCAAAAGTCGACACAGTTTTAAAGGCGAGTTTCCATTGTTTATAGATTTTTATAGATTATGTCTTGTATTTCATATTTAGAATCTTCTTGGAAAGTATGATCTTGTACCTTGCGTTTTAAAATAAATTTCCTTGCTTTATACTATCATACAGAATGGAATCTTTTTTATCTTAACCTTAGCCTTTTTGACGAGAAAATAACATCTGAAACCTATAATTCCTATTCCCTACACTACATGCCACTCTAATTTTCCTTTTGTGGATGGATATTCTTATAACATTAGTTCAAACTACTATAGTTGCGCAAGCAGACTCTACATTTCCACAATATATTTGTTGGCTTCTTCACATATATTTTCTTGTTTTAGTTTTACAAAATCTTGAATTAAAATTTTAAACTTTTTGATATTATAAATTAAGGCATAAAACGAACTTTTATTCCCACCTGTACTTTTATTTCATCCTAGCTTCACTCTATTTTTTTTCTTGCTTGTTTAAGTTTTCTGCTTGTAGAAACCAAATGCAAATCTATTTTTAATTAAACAGCCATACAAGGCTTTTATCCTCCTGTTCTAAACTTCTGATAGGTTCTTGATGGGCTCTTGAGCAAGTATGAAGACACTTGTCACGGACCAGAAAAGTGGCGGAAGCTGGTTCTTTTTCTTCGAGAAAGGTTTGTGCATGATCATGGTGTCTCATTACTCTTTATAATGTTTGGTGGTTTTTCTTGAAGATTTTTTCTAATATTAACTGGTATATCCAGCTTGGAGGGACCTCTTTTAGACTTCATCAAGAAGCAAATTGGTCAGATTGGAGCAGAAAAGAGTTCCCTTGCGTTGAAATGTCGTTCAATTGAAGATAATATAGAATTGCTTAACAAACAACTGGAAGCAAATGAGAAACATAAATCTGAATACCTGAACCGTTATCAAGATACTATCAAAGACAAGGAAAAACTCACAGACGACTATATGAGCCGCATAAACAATTTGCAGAAAAAATATAGTTCCTTAGAAGAGAAGTCCTCTAGCCTATCAAAAACACTTGATTCAGTGAGACAGGAATGCATGGATTGGAAAAGGAAATATGAGTTAGTTTTATCAAAGCAGAAGGCTGGAGAAGATCAGTTCGGTGCAGAAGTTGCGATGCTCAGATCCAAAAGTTCTGCTGCTGAAGCAAGATTGGCAGCAGCTCAGGAGAAAGCTCAATCTGCTCATGAAGAGGCAGAGGAGTGGAAGCGTAAATATGATATTGCTGTTAGAGAAACCAAAAATGCTCTGGAGAAAGCGGCTGCTATCCAAGAGCGTACGAATTATCAAACACAATCAAGAGAAGCTGCTTTAAGAGAAGAATTCTCTAGTACACTGGCAGAAAAGGAGGAAGAAATGAAGGAGAAGGCCACTAGGATTGAGGAAGCTGAGCAGCGTTTGACAACTATGAGTTTGGAGTTAAAGGTGAGGTTTCGACAAGTAATCACAACTATATGACAATATGATTTTCTATACGCCATCACTCTTCATAATTCCTCCCTAGTATTGGTTGATTATTGTCCAGGCTTCAGCGTTGTGGACTTCAATTTTGTTAATTTATAATTATTTATATAGTTGTACTGCAATATCTAGTAGTTGGTAAATTAGTAGCTCTCTAAAGCAGTCAGTTTCTTTTGTTAAGGTTCTTGAAAGTGGCTACCTAATGGATTGATTTTATACCCTCGAAACCACCACCTTAATTTCAAATTCTGAAAAAGAAGCTTATCATTTCTTACAGTTGGCCTTTCTTTTACTTCTTTGGGAGCAGGGAGGCTAGTTGGTTTGTATATTCCACTCCTTTTCCTCCTCACTCTCTGGACCTTCTTTTCCATTCCCAGCTTTACTCTTGCACTGATTTCCGCTAGAAGTCACATCTGTAATGGTCATTACATGGAAACTAAATTTAAATTATTGTGTTTGTAACTTATGTGTCCGATGTTGGTTACAGGCTGCCGAATCAAAACTTAAGAACTACGATCTGGAGACATCAAGGTTAAAGCATGAAATCAAGGAGCTAGGTGAGAAGGTAGAAAATGCTAGTGTTACTGCTGTTTCAGCACAAAGCAAAGCCAGGAGTCTGGAACAGGAAAAGATACATCTGGAGCAGAAGTATTGTGCTCAGTTTGACAGATTTGAGGAAATCCAGGAAAGGTGTAAAGAAGCTGAAAAAGAAGCTAAAAGGACAATGGATTTGGCTGATGAAGCTAGAGCAGAAGCAGCTTCTGCCCAGAAGGAGAAAAGTGATCTTCAGCGTGTAGCAATGGAAAGATTAGCACAGATTGAGAGAGCTGAAAGACATGCTGAAACTTTGGAGAGGCAATGGGCTGACTTGGTTAATGAAGTGGGGAGGTTCAGAGCAGCTGAGAAGGATGCATTGATTAAGGTGGAAATGCTGGAGGACAGAGTTAGAGAGAAGGAAAAAGAAATTGATTCACTTTTACGCTCGAATAACAGCCAGAGAAAGAGTACTGTTCAGGTACTTGAGACTCTGCTGGAGAGCGAACGTGTTGCTCATGCAGAAGCAAATAGCAGGGCTGAAGCCCTTTCTGTTCAGCTACAAGCTACTCAGGGGAAGCTTGACGAAGTTTCTCATGAGTTGACTGCACTTCGCTTTGGTGAAAAATCAACACTGGATAGCAAGCTAAGAAGTGCTTCCCATGCTAAACGTGGTAGGACTGATGATTATGAAATGGGTGCTGACTCGGCCCATGAATCAGGCATGAATGAGAAAGGAACCAGATCAAACAAAAGGTCAAAGAGTACCACTAGCCCTCTGAAGTTTGCAACCCCAGAAGATGGTGGTTCTGTGTTTAGGGGTGACGAACCAACCAGTAGCCAACAAACGAACCAGGATGACTATACTAGGTTCACAGTGCAGAAATTGAAGCATGAGCTTACAATTCATAATTATGGTGCTGAGCTGTTGCAACTGAGGAACCCCAACAAGAAGGACATTGTAGCTTTGTATGAAAGATGTATTCTCAAGAAACATTAGTTGAGTTCATCAGAAGAAACTAATTTATGCCCCCAATATTGTACATTGATGGGATTTCTAATACACGTTCAGATGCACGATTAGTTTGAGTGCTGAGGTTTGCATATGGTATTTTGGTGCTGAGGTTGGCTAATGGTATTTTGATTAGTGAAAGTCTAGAAATTATGTAACTGGGGATGATGTCGGAGTGAAGCAACCTTTATTTAGAGTCGAATCTTTTTCCTCTTAGAATATTGATGTTCTTGGAGTTGTTTTGCTGTTGTAGGACAATATGGTGTGCTGTGAAATCTCAGATGATTTTTCTGTTGTGAAGTGGTGTGTACTATATGAAGTCTTGTAGTTTGTGTTTTGGAGGATTTGTTTAAACTGGTTTCATATTGTAACCTGTAATTTAGGAGTTGTGATAACTGGATTTAACCCTTTCATTCTCTTTCAAAAGATTCAGTAACTTTGTGAGACATGTTTGATGGACATGATTAGATATATGATTAGTTTAGATATAGTGAGTGCTAAGTGCTAACATGGAATCAGTCATGATTTATTAGTGTCTATTCTTTTAAGACAATTAATCTCGATTTATTCTCCGAATAATCACAAATCAATCTATTGTCGGTTACTCGTATCGAAATTTGAAAGTTTACTGCGCTCAGTAGAATTTTACAACTGAACTACGAAAACTAGGACATTACATTCATTACATAATAACAATAAATATACATTAATTTCATATACAGGTTACAGCTAAGAAAAATCACATGTCCATAAAATTATTTAAGTTATTATGAAATAAAAGCTTACAAGCATATTATCTATGTATTTGTATATATATATATATATATGTATATAAATCAAAATGTACCTACGTACGTACCTCATACTTATATTACATGCACTATACGATGTGGGTGTCTAAGGGCAAAATCAACAAAAAACCACATGAGTAATAATTAATCCTAAAACGGTGACACCAGATGCGTATATATGCATCTAATTGTCATGAATATATATTAAATTATATATATATTCCCCATGCACCCACGTACGTACGTTGTTGTGTGATGTCTATATATCTGATTTGGGTTTGCTTGGAGGGGAAGGCAGATGAATAAAGGATGAGGATCCATCACCATGCACTACCAAATTCGGAATCAACGAAGTTGGGGTGTCTCTGTAATTAGATACTAAGGCCGCAGCAGCTGCAGCTGCAGAATTATTGTAGTAGTCGACGAAATGGGCGGTGTGGTTCTTGACAAGCTGGAAGGGAGAGGGAGAGTTATTATTATTATTGGTGTTAATGAGTGGGGGTTTGGAGGCACACTGCCTTGGCTGTGTTTGGTAGAAGACTTTAGAGAGCACCAATTCACCATCCTTTTCCTCTTCGTTGTGGCCTAGGTGGTATTGGTGCATGACCCAGTTTGTTTTCTCGGGTTTTCGCTGTCGGCCGTAGTTAGTGTAGAGTACGAGGATCTTTTTGTAGCCTTTGATGAGGTTGCCGGGTGCAGAGACAGCTCTGGTCTTTCCGGTCTTGTGCCAACGGGTCTCGCCACCCTCTTCGTCCTCCGTTTGCACCTTTCTTCGTTTTCGTGTGCCGGTGGTGTAGGCTTTCGACGGCCTGTGGAAAAAATGACGTATCTGCCCTTCTTTGCTTACTCCTGCAGTTAAGTTTCATTGTAATTCATTACAGGAATCCATTCCTGTAAATCTCAAATAGCCAAAGGGATAGAGGATCTATTTTCTTTTCAAATTTCAAGGAAATTCAATCTTAGAAACAATAAATCTTATTTCGCATTTTCGTAATAGTATAAAAATTGCAAAAGTACTACCAAAATTCTAAAGGCATGCATGATGCATCAGTACGCGCCTAAATGAGATTTTATGCGGTATCACCCTTTTTGTTTTACACCCTATATTTTAATATATTATTTTTGAATTTTATTTTATACACTTCAGTTTAGTTTTGTATTTAATATTGTGTTCATGTCATCCGATTATGATATATAATTATTTTTAATATTTAATCTCATTTTTAAATAATTTTTAGGATTGATAAATTTAAAAATAAGGTATATAATTTATATTTTTTTATTATGATTCATTATATTATAAAAATATTTTATTACTTGTGGATATAAAGTGTGAAACATTAAATCTCATTCGGGTATGCAAGACTTCTATTAATATATTTAGATATTGGATTTCAAACACTCCATGAAGATTTTGCAACACCATCTCTAGTTAACTTATAAGGGAAGAAATCGAAACACGTACAGGTATAGGAAGATCACATGGGATTCAATTTTAAAACCATACTCTATTTTGCTCACACACACACATATATATATGTGTGTGTGTATGTATAGGCTCGTAAGCAAACTACCTAAGGATTTGGCAAGAATTAAACTACAAAAACTTTGAAAGTCGATTCCATATTTTCTGTTACTCAAAGCATCAACTAACTAACCCTATTCGCCACACCCCAGCTTAAAAAACCGGTTTTATTTCATTAAAATCGTCAACAAAAATATTAAAACAATCATCCAGTAATCAAGCAGGCTCTCTTGGAATTGGGACAAGGAGTGATGAATGAGATATATATATATATATATATATATAGTCAGAAAATGAAATAGTAATTGTTTTATATTAGTAGTAGGTAGGTTAAGAATAAGTACCAGGTAGCTTCTCCGGATGAGTATAGCAAATACCATTTTGACCCTCGATGGTAGGGATGAACTCATCAATCAAAGGATGCAGTTTCTTTACATCACAATAAACCTTCGCCTCCAAATGTTGAAGAATTTCTTGATCCGATGGATCAAACTTCACCCCAGCAGGTAGTCCCGGCAAATCTTGAACTCCGCTCTGATCAATGATAGAAACTTAGAAGAAGAAGAAGAAGAAGAAGAAGAAGAAGAAGAAGAGAAGAAGAAGAAGAGAAGAAGAACCTGATCTTGGATTTTGACAGTGTGGCCGCATGAAGGGCAGATTATGGTCCTAAGTTGATGTTCAGATTTGGAAACTGCAACATGAGTCGAATGATCTTGTTGGGTAGGTGTAATAATTTGAAGATGAGCATGAGCAGCAGTTGCAGCACTAGTTTCAGAATCATTATTGTTATTGGACCATGTCATTTCTTCCCATCCCAATTTGGGCTTTCTTCCTTCCACACACGTAAACACACAAACAATACTAGCTACTAATTCAAAGGGATCGAGATCCCAAAATAAAGATTAAAAAAAAAAATCTTTTCAACTTCACCTAACCAAATCTTTGCTGCTGCTGTTGATGCTTCTTCTTCTTGTTGGTTCTTTGATGTGTGTGGAAGCAACTGAATTGTTCACCTTTTTGCCCCTAATCTTTCTGCTGTTGTTGGATGTCCAACACTAAATACAAATACCCTCAGAGACAAGGAGAGAGAGAGAGAGAGAGGGTCGGAGTTTTGTAGCTTATATTCTTGAAACTGAAAGGGAATAAAAAAATACAATGAATTTTGCCGTGTATAAAAATATATTAGGTTGCTTGGACGTCAAGTTTTATTTCGTTTCTCTATTAATTACTGATTATTACATTCTCTAGTTAATTACCATACCATTTATTCGTACTGAAATCGCTTATAAGCTTATAATTAATAAAATTAATA
This sequence comes from Leonotis leonurus, assembly GCA_026898415.1. NCBI lineage: Eukaryota > Viridiplantae > Streptophyta > Magnoliopsida > Lamiales > Lamiaceae > Leonotis > Leonotis leonurus. The sequence continues at coordinate 1,034,969 of JAPKLX010000056.1, forward strand.
GTTACTGATCACTTTCGTGATATATATGTGAATTTAACTATACCAGAATTTAAAAGATGTAGTAGGTTTTAATTTAATTTGTTGATACGAATAAATGAAGAGATAGTAATAATTAAGGGAAATGAAAAATAAAGAGAATTAATAGGAAGGGGGATAGAGTGGATATGGGGCAACAGCTGATTCTCCAAAGACGTTTCACCCTCTTAATTTGCCTAAGTGTCAACCTGGAGTGTCCCTAAAGTTTCTGCTCTCTCCATTAATAACTCTATATATACAATATTATTTATTTAATTTTCTATACATACATTACATACCAACTAATATGAAAGTAACAAACTCTGATTACAGTACCAAACCTGCAGTGTTAAATTTACCTACAATTTTCTTTTTCTTTTTTCCAGTACTCTTTTCCAATATTTTCTTGGCGTAGACTTCTTCTTCTTCCTGGCAAGATATATATACTATTTGCATCTTATTACTTTTGGTTTGCAACCCCCTTTTAACACACACACATATATATTAAGCTGAGTAATTAATTGTGATTAGATACCATATTGAACTAACGAACTACCATACAAATTAATCACTGTATGACTGTATCTATGTATAATGTAGGCTGTGGTCCAATGGAATGCCTATTATTACAAAGTGGATATAAATTAATTAATTTCACAAACCTGAGTTGCATTTTAATTTTGGATATTGCGTGTTTGTTTGTGAATTACTATTTAAAAGACGTATGGATGCATCATGCATGTATGTATGATCAGCTCCTTGTGTTGGTTTTTAATTCTTAATCTTTTATAGTAAGTAAAAAGGTGGTAAGAAACATATTTGATTACTTGTTGGTTCAATTGCAGTGAGATTCTATGGGTAATAAAAAGGCCGTGATCCACGTGAGGCCTCTAATTATTCTTTGCTTCATTCTAGTTAAAAGAAACACTATATGAAAATCATGTTTCTTCCATTAGAATAGCTATTTATGTGATAAAAGATATTGGGTTTAATTTAAGAATTCAAATTTAAAACAAAAAATTATTTCGGTCATGAAAATATATAATACTCCATTTTGTTATATTGATCCCGTTCAAAAAATGTTCTACATTTCAAATTTGTATTTTAAGAACACCTTTTTATTGCACCTCCAACGTTTCGCAACAATTTTATGTACAGCTAAGCTAGCGTGATCTAAACTTTACTAATTATATATTATATTTAAATTAAAATATATTATTAAAATTTGTTTTAATTAAGAAATGTTTAGTATTTTCATGAATGGGTAAAGTGTATATATATGTAAATACCACTACAAAAAAAATAATTTTAGTAACGAGAATTTTTATTATTAAAATAAGAAATTATGTTGCTAAATATTTTAGTAACGGATTTATTCGTAATAATATCGATGGTTGCTAAAATATTTAACAATTGAATATTCTGTTATAACAACAGAATTGTAACGGAATTTCCGTTTTTATAATGGTTTCTTTAATTTTAGTAACGAAAAATTCCGTTACTAAATTTTTAATAACGGATAATTCCATCATTAATTCCGTTGCTAAAATTTAACAACAATTCCGTTATTAATTCGTTAAAATTTAGAAATAGAAAAATTTTCTGTTACTATTCTGTTCCTATATAATGTATTTTTTGTAGCGTACTTTGTAATTTCATCTATTATAATTAAATAAGAAATAATGAGTTCCTATAAAATTTTATTTGCTTAATGTCCCTCTAATATTAATTACTAAATTAAGGAGCAACTGAATAGTTATACATTATGATGATAATATTTATCTCAAAAATATAAATTCTTTAAATTTATATTTTTACATGAGGCGTACGTATAGCCCCACTAATTAAACTAAAAAGATAATAATAATAATAATAATAATAATAATAATAATAATAATAATAATAATGAATATATAGGTTAAATTTTATACAGAGAATTCAACTTAATTTTCCATAGAACTAAAAGAAAATAATGAAAACGAGAAATGTCAAAGTGTGTATGAAACTCATGCATGGTAAGACCAAATTGTTGAAAGATCAAATAAGATTATTCTAAGAGGGTTGACTGATTTCATTAACTAGGGCCAATGGCGGTTGTAAGTATGAAATAGCGAAAAGATCAGAGTGAAGAGAATTGTTTCCCAAAACAAAAGTGTTAATAGTACAACTTAATGATATGATTATTCAATACACTTCATAATATTTACACATGATCTTTAATCCATTTAATTCTAAAACATAATTAAAGGATATTTCTAGAATAGTATAAAAATATATTAGTGGCGGTAATTTATTGAATGTACGTAGTTAATGAAATTTGAATCTTATTTAATAAATTACTATATTATTTTAAATTAAATTGTATATAAAAAAATATAATGAGTCAATTTGCTATATGAGATATTTTTATAAATCTTAAAATAATAAAATGTACACAATTTTTTTGTACATATAAAATATATAAATAAATTAAAACTAGTAGCCGACATATGGTGTTTATTGTGTGTGGCTGTCTATTTCATTTATGCATCAAAGCTTCCCAAGTAAGCTACGCAACACAAGCTTACCGAATAAGATTCAAAATTAATTAGGGTTTTCCTTAACGTATGGAGGAGGGTTTTGCACACAATATAAATATTTATATATTCATATTCATATATACGGCATCATGTGGCCAAAAATGATTGGGCATATAAATTAAAAAAAAGTAATATTTTCAATTTTTCCCTTCTTAAAACAAGATCATGATCCAATAAAAAAATATCATATTTTAGCGAACCGTCTTTTAACGTAATTCTTTTATTTTATTTTTTTTCTTTCCGTTCATAGAAATCAAATGTTAACAATAATAAATAAAATTACTAACAAAATTTAATGATAAACCTTTAAAAAATATGTCTTCATGGAAATAATAATTTAATGAGCATATATTATAAAACACAATTACTCTCTCCGTCCACAAATATGCATGGTTAACGTTTTGATTGAACATATTTTAATAATGTGTTTGAACTTTAACGAGCATGTGCAGTGAGTGAAATTTAGATCTCACTTAATATATTGTTTTAAATTGAGTTTTGTATAGTAAGTGAAGTTTAGGTCTCACTTAATATATCGTTTAAAATGAAGTTGTATATATGTAGGGGTATAATCGAACCGAACTTGATATATTCTTTAGCTCGAGTTCGGTCGTTTGGAAAGTTGAAGGCTCAAGTTCGGCTTGAGTTCTGAAAACCAAGCTTGATCGTTCGATAAATAAAATTGAGTCGAGTTCAGTTATTTTATTATTCGATTTAATAGTAAATTCAAACCCGAGCTCGAACTCGGCTCGAGTTCATTAAATTTTCGAGTTCGAGCTTGTTGAAAAGCTCTTTCACTAAATTATTTTGTTAATATATATATATATATTTATATTAATTTGATAAGTTTGTGAACTAGTTCGTATAAATAGTTCACAAACTATTTGAAGCTCAACTCGTTTTTAAGGTTCGTGAACAAGCTCGTTAACAAAGTTTGCGAACTATTTGAAGCTCGGTTCGTTAAAATATATTCAAACATGTTCATGAATCTTTCGAACCGTACCATTAGGCTCGAGTTCAACTTGAAAAATTATTTAAGATCGATTTGAGGCTCGAGTTCGGTTCATTTAGTAAAAAAATGAATTTCAAATACATTTATCGAGTCGAGCTCTGAATATTTCATGAATAATTTGAAAGTGTATCAACCTACTCTAAGTGATAAAGTTGCGGAAGCTAAATTAGAAGACACGAGTTATTTTTGCGTAGGTTATATAAATCAATAACCTACACGGAAGCCTTACAACCAAAAAGGAATAATCAAAACAAGTGTTGCGTTATTGCAACACTATCACTAAAACACTAAATGTACGTTCTTAAGATCTAAGAAAAATAAGAATGAATCTGGTATTTATAGATAAACTACATGGGCCTGGATCCACGAATATAGCAACTGTTAGCCCATGTTTTCCACAATTCTCACAGTCAGTTGTTCAGTTGTTGCCCTCCACATATCTGCCTGGAATTGTGGAACAACTTCAGTTGGTTGCTTGACTTCTGAATTTGTGGAACACACCAGCACACCTTTCTCAACCGCTTTGGACTTGGTCTTCAATTCCTTACGTGTGCTGCTACACCCTTTTCTGAGTCAGCATGCCACGTTGTTACTGAGTTGGGTGTCGTGTCATCACCACTTGTCATGCTGAGCTGGAGGTCTAGTTAGCACTCATGTGAAGAATACAAAACCACAAATGTTAGGTCGACATTCCAAATAACATCAGGACTTAAAAATACCTAACATAATTTTTGGTTCATTTACATCTTTAGTTGTATGTAATGAGTGTGGTGAGTCTACATGTTATAAATGAAAAGTTTCAAATATAAATCCTTTTATGGACGTTACAATCTGGGAAAACGTAAATTATTTTGGGAAATAGACGAAGTATTATAATATTAATGAGTGTTGTGGGTAAAACGATGATAATGCATGCAAGCATCTTAGCGCATGATGATATTCATATAGATATTTCGATGATTCATATTACAATTATTGTCAATGTTTGATCCAAATGATTTTTCTTACATTTATAATAGAGCAATTCTCTCTTCGATGCTTGATAGTTGATACGATCAAGTCAGTTAATGAACACATGTTCATTAACATGATTTTGGGGATAACAAACGACCTTATAATAATATGAAGGTTACGTTGTAATTCCAGTTATAACATTAAGAACCGGAATATATTAGTTTTCACAAACTCAAAACTCATGTTTTAAATTAAAAGCTAAGAATTAGTATAAATATGTATTAAAAAACATGTTGATTTTGAGAATATCTTTAAAATCATCAAATCCACGTGTCCGTTCAAGTTAAATGAAGGTAATTCTCCATAATTGTTTTATGCACACAGATGAGAAGCGTTCTCCTGTCCGTTATTCCATAACGGATAGAATTTAATGTAGTACGCCACTTAGATATATAATAATGTTACGATAAAAATTAATAATTTTCACTTTTCAATTAATATTGATTAATTATAATTTAATATTATTTTATATAAAATAAATTAGAATAATTTGTATATTTATATAATATTATATGACACTATCGTATCAATTACGAACACATTAAGTTGTCTACAATATACGGACATTTCTCTTGTTATCAATTTTCTTAAAGAATCGATTTGATGTCATTGTGAACTTTAAATTGTTGCACAATGAGTATAGAGTCGTAGTAATTAAGTTGAAGTTCTTCATTTGCTTGAATGCATTTTTATAATTTTCAAATAGTTACATAATCAAGAAAAACTATTTAATAATATAAATATTTTAATTATTTTGGAAGTCGCAATTCTCATCATTATTTAGATAATATCTATTTTGAAAGTTTTAATCTAATGAGAGTCTCTGGTTTGATATCAATATTTCACATTTGCATAGATATGATCAGCTCCAATATTAAAATAATAGTTTTGCATTAATTTTATTACCAACTATTTAACCAAAGTTTTTCATCCAAAAATCGAAGCATTACATCCAAACATATTATATCTATCTAACATGCTCAACATATAACTAGTGTTACATATAGGAACACATACATGCAGCACTAATTTTCTATCCCCACACCACCTCACATAAGTAATAAATGTGAATTAACTAACCTCGAATAGAACAAATAGAATTGAGGATATATATGATCTCATTTTATCATCCCTTTTCTAGCCTTTAATAACTGGCTTGGACATCCATTGACGGAGTATCTATAAAACACCTAGAAAATCCCATCTCTCTCATAATCCCCTCCGTACCATTTACTGAGACCTGTCTCAATCAATATTAGAGTTATGTACTAATTATAAAATTATCCCTTTGAATTTTGTCAAAGTATTAGTTAAAAGTAATAATTTTATATTGTCTTGATTGTTATATTAGCGTTTAAATATTTTGGAAAAGAAAAAAATGAAAAAAAGAAGAAATGAAGAGAAGTAAGAAAGACATGAAAAAGGAATAGATTGTATGAATTTTTAAAATAAAAATTAAAATGGTTGAACTTTTAATAATTTAATATTTGTGGCCCCTATATTTTGGGATCTTATTCTAGATAATTTAGTAATCCTGCTAATAGTCGGCCTGCTTCTACTCTAAAATATTGTATGCTTTCTGCATATCTATTTGAATAGCTAGTGCATCAGGAGATATTTTTTTCCCTAGAATATCATCCAATAAATTTGTTGCAATCATAACATTGTCAATTGTCATGGATGACTTTGATCGGTAATACTCCATCATATTCATATTAAATGATTTCTTGAGTTATCTAATTATTTAAATTGTATCAAATTTGCCCTTAATTATTCATTCATTTAATTGATTGTTCAAAGTTGAAATCACTCTCGTATAAGATGAAGAGTTTTTGCTTGGTTTTTGTATTAGATAATGGCTCATTAATTATATATGGGTCATTTGGGAACAATATTCTTTTATTAATTTGTGTACAAAAGCTTAAGACGTCATTATTAAATATAATGAATATGAGGGAATAGTTACTATAAGTTTTTTTTTTTTTTCTTCTTCTTTTTTTTAGTTACTATAAGTTGAAGTAGATAGCATTCTGTTATATATGAAATTAAATTTTTGTTTTTCGTACAAAATTTTGTAGATCATATGCATGCAATTAATAATTGGATGTTTGGTCATGATTACTATTAAAAAACAACAATATTTTTTTCTAGAATAAACGATAGTAATAATTATTTGAACTAATTAGATCTGTTAGTAGATAAATGTTTAAATCATTCGTCCAATCCTCTCTCTTTCGCATTTAATTTCAAATATTAAACATTCTTGCTATTAAAAAAAATATATTTATGAATTATACGACCATATGAGTAAATTTTTTTTCATAATAATGTGGATAATTTTTATTTTTTTTTATTTTCAAGTAAGTGTGTTTTATCTTTATTTAATAAAAAAAATTGGGTAAAATTTACCCATTAACTCATCTATATATACATACACATTTTACAACTCTCTTTTGAAGTCTCTGGTTTCAAGCTACGATATACATACAAGTTAAATAATTTCATAGGTATTCTAGCTTGATTGGTAAGATGTCCTAATCTAAAAATCAAAGTTTAAGATTGAGATTGTAAAGTTCAATATGAAATAAAAAAAAGTTAACCACATTTAATCTGATAACTCAATAAAATTTACCCGAATCTCAAGACATTAGCTCGATTCACATCAATAAATTTATCTCGGACTACAAGAGAATGCAATTTCTCTTATTTAGTAATCATGCTTAAAGTAATGCATCAACCATTATTTGCAATTAGACTATTGAAAGTGATAACATAAGAAAGAATAGTTCGTGCGTGTGTTAACCTAGTAGTAGAATGTTAATGCGCGAGATAATATGTCTTGAGTTCAAGTGCGGCTTTGTTTTTTTTTAATAGAACAAATAGAATTTTATAGACATGAGGCATAAGTCATGCCACATAATCCAAACACATGAAAAAAAAACTTCAACGCCCAACCAGACATACATAACTAAACAGCCCCATCACAACAATAATGAGATCAAGCCCACAAAATAAAACAACAGACAAGCATCAACGGACCAACCCTCAATCCCCATATCAAAAAAATAATACTCAGAGGCATCGAGCACCAGACTCTAAATGATACTTTCGAACCCAACTTTCTCATACCCAATTCCAAACAAGAGATTTAATCTATTTAAGTATATTTTCTTGATCACACTCCCAATTGTTAAAAATACATCGTTTATCTTCATCCAAATCATCAACAACGAGCACACCCAGACTGAAGTCAATACTTTCCTTTTTTCTTTTAGTAGATAACAAAATTGTAAGAAGTTTTCTGGAAGAACATTCAATAGTGTGGCAGTAATATCGAGTCATTCCAAGCATCTACTCCAGAGAAACCATGATTTGTTGCATTCCACCAAAGATGCTCAACATCTTCGTCTGTCTCACTGCAAATGGGGCATTCCATCGATAAATTTTGAGGCAGCCTGCTCCTTATTGAGAGCAGTTTTTGTAGCGAGTTTTCTAAACAAGATTCTCCAAACAATCGCCACAACTTTCGGGGTTGCCAGATTGTATCCCAGATTAGTTTGCAAACTTTGTTTTCTCCTACCCCGTAGAGAATTTCCTAGCGAGTAATAATGAGTATGCGCTTTTAAAGAGTATCTTTCACTGGCCTCTAACTTCCAACACCACCTATTTGGTTTTTGTATGTTTGTTTTCCTAAAAACCAAAAGATCAATCAAATTATTAAGATCATCATATTCACACCCTCTTAGTTCCCTACACCAACCCACAACCCCAAACCACACATCCTCTGCCCACGAACCCGCTCTATCTAAGGAGCAATCTTTACCTAGACTCACATCAAACAACCCCGTAAAAGAAGAAAGAGCACCCTCTCCAACCTAATGATCCATCCAAAATGAATGCGTCAACCCATTCCACTCTCCTCACCACCGTATCAACGAACCAATCCCCTTTGCAATCCTTAATGCTAGACAAAACATCCCCCACCAACTCCTTTATAATTTAAATTAATGCAATCAATTTTATTTAAAAATAATCCTCTCCTGATGAAGATACCACATTTGTCATTAGGGCTGTATATGAACCAAGTCAAATACCAACAGGCTCGAACTCAACTCGTTAAGCTTTGGATGAGATTGAGCTCAATTCGAAGCTCGATTCGAGCTTTAAATTGAGCTCGAACTTGGCTCATAATTTTTATATAGAGCTCGAGTTCGGCTCGGTATGTATTCGTTTATCCGAGCTCGAGCTCGAATTCTGAATCCATTTCTCTTTTCAATTTTGAACTCAAGCTCGAGCTCGAACTCGAGACACAATAAAAATACTCTAACATTTAGCTACAAACCTACAAAGTAGAAAATAAGTAATAAATTCACAAACTTCATTTAGCTTGAACAAAAAGTTTACCAAAAATTCCAAAATAACAATGTTCACCAATAAAATTTATTTAATAAAAATTTCATCAAAAGTCCTAAAACAACAAAATGAAAAAGTTCACCAAAATTTCAGCTCCACTACTAGCACTAGCCATTGCATTTGCTTGTGCAACTCTATACTCTCCAACGTACTTATCATAGAGATTATTTAAAGTCTTACGAACAGTAGTTTTGAACACAACCCCTTCAGCTTCAGTAAAATAATTGAGAGCACAATGATCAATGTATTTCATCTTGTTTATAGGATCTAAAACAATTACAATAGAAACCAATAAATTGCAAGAACCCCAATACTTGTCAAAGATCTTTCAATCTTTTGGATTATTTTTCGCATGAACTTTCAATATTAGTTGCTCTCAATTTCAATTTGATTTCAACAAGTTGAGGCAAGAAAATGTTAGAAGTCGGATATTCAAAACCTACATTACATTTGGTTAGAAAATGTGAATACAAATGAAAATTAAAATATAAAAATGAGGAAAAAATTATTGAACAGTTGCATAAAAGTTGAAAAATAACTTCAAATACCTATATCAGATTGGTGATTTTCTTGAAATCTCTGAAAAAGTTGTAGACAATGCGAACTTTCTCTCATTCCTCTTCACTTGGTAAAGAGTGTGAAGTATCCCTTAGATGATATGGTGGAAAAACAGCTAAAAACTCTAATGCAGCCGACAACATAAAATATGTGGCATTCCACCTTGTGCAACAATCCAACACGAGCTTCTTTGAAAACAATTGCAATTGCTTTGCAATTTCAGTGAACTTGTTGAGACATTCTTTTGATGCTATTATGTATTTCGCACTTTCACGCACCTTAACTATTGTACTTTGATAGCAGATAACCCGTCTTGCACCAAAAGATTAAGGATATGCGTACAACATCTCACATGGAAGATGTTTCCATCAAAAGGTAATAACCCACTATATAAAAGATTCTCTTTTAATACCCGATCTAGCTACTCCAAACTTTCATTGTTTGAAGCATTATTGACTTTAATTGTCCAAACCTTGTTCCCAATACCCCACTCCACCAAACACCTCTACAACATGTCACAAATCGCGACTCCAGTATGTGGTGGTGAAATATCATAGAAGTTCAAAGTATGTTTATGTAACCTCCAGTCCGAATCTACATAATGACAAGTTCTGACCATACAAGAGATGTTTTGATCACACTACCAAATATCTGTAGTCAAACTCATACGTTTAACTAACTTCAATTCTTCCATCAATTGATTCTTCTCCATCTCGTAAGAAGAAATACAATCTCTTTTTTTTTGCCATTGCACGACTAATTTCTGAAATGAGAAGAGGCGAATTGCATTAACAAGTTGAACAATTCATATATGGTAAGACGAAATGGCGTTCATGCACAATGATCATGGGCAAGAAAATCTCTCAAATCTTCAAATGATTATACTGGAAATTTTGTACTAAAGTTACAATTTTTTTCTTTGTCATTGTCATTGTCATTGTTATGTTGAGGTTTTGTTGACCCTTTGATTTCTGAATCTTCATAGCAATGCAGGTCTTGATATGTCTTGCCAAGTGTGTGGTAGCACCCGTCTTGTTTACTGTAAGATTACCCTCACAATGAATGCACTCAGCTTTCTTGTCTTCATTTAGAAAATCGATCATTTTATAATATTCTTATACTTTTGAAGTTTTCTTTCTTTTCTTTGGTTGGAACTAATTGTCTTCACCATCTTCAACTTCATTTTGTGTCTCAGTTTGACTCTCTTGATGGACTTCATCTTCGGGTATTTTTCCTTATATATCATCAGCAAAAACATTTCGGGATAGATAAGTTGGACTAGTGGCCGACTCTTAAACCAATTCATTGTTTGGAGTTAACATTTGTAGTATGAAATAAAAACTAGTATTATATAAATTAAAAGAAAACCTATAAAGAACATCTAATAAATTTTTGCATATAAAAAATACATATATCATAAACGAAATCAAGAAATAAGTATAAAGCTAGTACAAAAACAATATTAATAAACTATTTCTTATAAGATTAAAAAAATTATTGTTCATACCATTAAAAATATAATCTAATACACTATAAAAATCAACATCATCCCCATTATATTTGTCAAACTCATAAAGAAAGAAACGACAAGAAAAAAATTTCATAGCCAAACGAATTTTTAGAGTTGATTGAAATAAAAAAGTAACTACAAAAATTGAGCAATCGATCCCAAGAATTAAATTATGAAACACTTTGTGGGAACTGTATTATTCATTATTCAAGTTAAATTTAGTAGGAAACCCGTAAGATTTGGTATGTTTACACACTACAAGCTATGTAGCACAAATACGTGAAAATGGGTGAAGTATTCCAAATATACGTATTAAATACGAAATACGTATTAAATACGAATACGTTTTAAATACATCCAAAATACATATTAAAAACATATTTTTTAATAATTATTTATTAATTAAAAACATAAAAAAAACGACCTAAATACGTTTGAAAATATGTATTTTCAACCCTAAATTTGAGTTTGCAGTTAGCCAAGCAACTTCATTACATCTTCTCTTCTCTCTTTGCTAATTTTTCCCTGCACTCACATGGAAGCACGGGTATTGCGCTATCCCCGTGAGCTTGGGTGCATGTCACACCATTGTTCGATTCATTTGCATAAGAGCAAATAGAAATATTGAGGGGTGGCCGTAAATTTTGACACAGAGAAGAGACAGAGAAATGGTGAGTAGATGAGGTAGGGTGGGACGGCGGAAATCTAGGGTTAAGGTTAACAGAGAGAGTAGAAAAAGGAGAAAAGGTTAGTAGATGGGCTGAAGTGGAACGACTGATTATGTAAGGATATGGTTAACTTTTTTTTTTTTTTGCTCTTTATATAACTAATTAATGATACATATTTTGGGCTTTGAAATTTATGGGCCAAGCCTACATTTATTATAAACAAATAGTAATAATTTATACTCTCTTCGTCCCGCTAAAGATGGCTTGTTTCTTTTTTGCACGTAAATTAAGGCATGTGGTTTAGTGTTTTAAGATTGTAGAATTATACTTAATCATTATGTATTTCTTTTTTGAATTTCTTTAACTGTTATTTAAAATAATATGTACTTCCTTCGTCCCACTAAACTTAACACAATTTCCTTATTGAGACGTCCCACTAAGCTTGACACATTCCAAAAATAGTAAAAGTCATCTTTTCAAAAAGGTGTGGACCCTATACACTACTTTATACACTCTTCTTAATAATCGTGCCGGAAAAAAGACGTCCCACTAAGCTTGATAAATTAATTAAATGAATAAATAGATTAATTAATTCAATTATAATTATTATAAATAATTAAAATAATTATTTTAATTAATTTTTTTCCTGGAATTATGATTAATTAATTGAATTAAAGAAACTGAATTAAACAAATTAAATATTGCAAAATTAAAAAAAATGGCGCTGAATGTGAAAATGGCACTGCAAAACAGTAAAACACACTAGAGTATTTCCTAAACATTGCCGCTTAATTTTTCATTGAAATTTAAAAGTAAGTTTAACCAAGTAATTATTACAAAAGATGGTTTTCAAAGCTCTATATAAAGAGCATGTCTCGTGTATTACATTCCTAGCACCCTAAAACTACTCCAAGTACAAAAATTATAGAAAAGAAGGAAGGTGAAGATGGTGAAGAATGATCTTTCAACACAACAAAGAAACACTATAGTGCAAGAGCTTCTTGAAGACTCCAAAAATGGCAAACCAAAAAGAGGGAAGATGAGTGAAGTTGCTGCCAAGTTCAACATCTCCACAAGGAGCATTAGTAGGATATGGATAGCTGCAAAAAAACAAAAAGAAACAGGTCAGAGTATATTTGTACAAAGTTTAAAACCCAACACACCAAGAAGAAAGAAAGTACATCTAGATTTGACACTTGTTCAAGGTTTAGATTTATTAGAAAGATCAACAATTAGAAAGCTAGCTGCTGGTATTCTATGTAGTAAAAGCACTGTATGGAGATGGGTGAAAAATGGCTTGATCAAAGCTCACACCTCAGCTATAAAACCTGATCTCACTGCCCCAAACAAGCTCATAAGATTTTCATTTTCCTTACAAGCTCTAGAGTTTGATAAGATTATGAACATTCTTAAGTTCAAGAGCATGTACAACACAATCCATATTGACGAGAAGTGGTTCTATATCACAAAAATAGCCCACAAGTTCTATCTTACCCCTGAAGAAGATGAGCCACACATAACATGCCAAAACAAGAAATTCATATGCAAGGTTATGTTTATGTTGCAGTGGTTAGACCACTCTTTGATCATGAAGGGAATGTGTTATTTGATGGTAAACTTGGCATATTTCCTCTTACACATAAGGTAGCAGCCAAAAGAAGATCCAAAAGTAGGGCAACATGCACACTTCAAACAAAACCAATAGACTCTATCACCAAAGATGTGATCAAAGAATGCTTGATCAATCAGGTACACTTACCACAATAACTTTATTGCATTATTCAGTTATTTAATTCAGTTAATTAATCCCAGATTATCATTTCATATCAGATTATCCCAGCCATAAAAAGTTAAGTGGCCAGCAAGTGCAAGTAGGACCATATTTATTCAACAAGACAATGCTCGACCTCATATCAAAGACACTGATGCTGATTTCAGGAATGCAGCAAATGTCAATGACTTGAGGTGGTTCAGAGTCATACAAAACATTCAACATAGAAGAAATGTTATGGTGTTGACTCTTTAGTTAATGCAGTTCTTACATCATTTGAAGAAATAAGTCCAATGACTCTAAACAAGGTGTTCCTTAGCCTACAAAGTTGCATGGTGGAAATAATGAAGGTGAAGGGACAAAATAGTTACAAAATACCACACATGAAGAATGACAGTTTGATAAGGCAGCAACTACTTCCTATTGATTTAGAAGTTCCAGAAAGTTTGGTAAGGGAATGTTTGATGTACTTGATGGAGAATGGAAGACCAGACTCAACTCAGAAGCTTATAGATGATTTAGGTTTAGATTCAGAATGGCAGTAGAGCTTATGGTTGACATATTAACTTTTTTGTATGCATTTTGAGTGAAATACCAAAAGGTATTTAGGTTTAGATTCAGAATGGCAGTAGTGCATTTCTATCCCAAAATGCAATATAAAAGGTATTTTCACAAAACATGCTTTCATTAACTTAATAACTGGATGTTATCCCAAAATTCTGCATATTTGGCAAAAATGCAGTTTTTTGTAAGCATTAAGGATTAAATATGCAGATATTTATCTGCATATTTTGTATCTAATGCAGTTGATATTGTATTTTGGGATAACATCCAGTTATTAAGTTAATGAAAGCATGTTTTGTGAAAATACCTTTTATATTGCATTTTGGGATAGAAATGCACTTACTAGCATACATATCTTTTTTAAATGCATTAAAGATTGTGTTTATGTTTTAATTTTTACATATCTTACATTTTATAGGTTCTGCAGCAAACACAAAGCACATAAATCCCACCACATATCACATAAATCCCATCACATTTCACATATCACATATCACATAAATCCCATCACATATCACAGATCAGATATCACTGATCACATGAATCCCAGTTCACAAATCGGAGCACATGAATCTCAGATCCCAGATCACATGAATCCCAACTCAATGATCAAAGATCACATGAATCCTAGATCACATGGATTACAGAGCACATGAATCCCAGATCCCAGATCACAAATCACATGGATCATAGATCACAGATCACATGAATCTCAGCTCAATGATCAAAGATCACATGAATCCTAGATCACATGGACCACAGATCACACAAATCACAGAGCACAGAGCACATGAATCCCAACTCAAAGGTCAAAGATCACAGCACATACATCCTAGATGATAAATCCACCAATCTCAACAATCCCAGCACATAAGATGGTAGGGCAGAAATCTCAGGCATAAATCACAGGACAGATCACAAATATCCCAACACATTAATCTCACCATGAGCACATAACATAAATCCACCAATCTCAACAATCTCACCAGATCTCACCATAACAAGGATCACATATTACTGATATCCCAGCACATAAATCTCACCATGAGCACAAAACATAAATCCATCAATCTTAACAATCTCACCAGATCTCACCAGAACAAGGATCATAAATCACAGATCACATAAATGGGAGCATAATCTTATCATGTCAAGACTTCATCCTAACTTGCATATAGTGCTTTCAAACTCATAGATCACATCTCATACATCACATGCATGCAACTCACATATCATAAAAGGAAAGATCTCACCAAAAGTATAACCTCAACTTACTGCATCGAAGGATCCTCCACCTCCCCAGTCACCATCTCCATCTCCGAAGCTCCAGTGGTCACCTCAGGCTCCTCCCCAAGGTTCTCATCACTGAGAACCTCAGTATCCTCAACAATAAGGGTAGTTGCATATGAAGAACCCACAGAAATACAATCCAAAACGATTTCGTCAAACAAATCTAAAGGGGTAAAGGGGTAGTAGAAGGAATTTGGATGATATGAGGGGACTAGGGTTATTACAACCCTTATTACCTGCCTTTCACATGTCCCCTTCGGAGAACAAGGCGTTGCTTCGGAAAGAGGAGCCACTGCAGAGAGAGGAAGAGCTTCGGAGAGAGGAGCCACTTCGAAGAGAGGAACAACTCCAGAGAGAGGAGCCACCGGAGAAGAAGGATCCATCGCAAAAGATGGTATGGCAGAGATGGAAGTGGAAGAAGTAGGGTTTCAAAGGCGTAGAGAGAGGCGCCGCTAGGGCAGAGATAAGGCGCCGCTAGGGCAGAGATGAGGCTCCGCTAGGGTTTCAATGGTGTAGAGATGGAAGTCGGAGATGCTAGGACATAAATGAAGTGGAGTGGGAGAGAGACGAGGAGCATGGAAGAATTGAAGTGGAGTGGGAGAGAGATGAAGCACCGCTTCGGGTAGAATAGGGAAACACAAAGCATTGGTTTCGAAGTAATCAATGGGGGAAGGAGGAGTGAGAGAGAGAAGGTAGGATAGGTTTGATAGCACTGTATTCAAAATATCAATGGGGGAGGGTGGAGTGGGAGAGAGAAGGTAGGATAGGGTTTGGTAGAATTTTCGAGAAAGTGAGTTATGAGGGTGGGTGGGCTTTTTTTTGGGAATTGGGTAGTTGTGTATTGGGCTTTAGGGTAGATAAATTAAATGGGTTTAATTTTGAGATTTAAGTGTTTTAATTAGTACTAATAATCATACTTATAAATCCCTTATTATTTTCCAAAATGGAAACAAGACATAAATAATGGGACAACCCAAAATGGAATACATGACATCTTTAGCGGGACAGAGAGAGTATCATTTATATATATATTTGAAAATTTATAATATTTATAAAAATAAAATATATTAAAAAATAAACATATTTTTGACGTATTCATATCTTATGTTTTTGGAATTTGACGTATTTTCTTCCCCGTATCGTATTCGTATTTGTATCCGTATTCATATTTGTGCTTCTTATACTGCAAGTAAGCAAATAGTAACAAAATAATTAGTTTTCATGTACCCAACAACTATACCTTATGAATCTGCTGATCTTCTCCTCCCCTCCAAGATTATGTTGACTGATATGACATTGATCAGAATCGTATCGATGAAGACATCTTCGAGTGAAAACGAACTCTGATTTCACCTTTTAAGCAAGTGAGGCTCCTAAAAGTAGTTCCAAGAACTCTTAATTGATTTCATTGATTGATTCTCATTTACAAGAGCTCAAATATATAGACTAGGATACTAACCCTAATGGGCCTAATATGATTATGGGCCGATTAACATCGCAATACCCATTACAATTAAATATATATACTAAGACCAATAATTTATCTATTAGTCGTATCATTCCCGATCTCTTCAAAACAACCTTGTCCTCAAGGTGGGGCAAATAAAATTTGAATTGAGCCTACAAGCTAAAGCTCATTAAGCCACTTCAGATCTAAAAAACATATAATTGCTTGCAAACACAACAAATATTGTAACCTATAATTGAGCCATAAGAGAAAATATGATGGGCTCAATAAAACATTTAATTTCAACCCATTATCAGGCCCACATGACAACTCTTCTCTTGTTTCTTTCTTTGAAATTAAGACGTGAAACTTTGAAGGCAGAATAAGCAAGAGACAGCGGACATAACTGTGGTGGTGGCGGCGGCTTAGTTTCGATTGGCGAAAAATGGTTTGCTCTCATCTTCAACTGCCACTCAGTCTCTATGATATTTGAGAGGAAATCACAGATGTTGGAGGGCTTCGATGTCACAGAGGAGGTCGACCAGGCGATGTTGAAAACGGCGGACATCTTTGTGGCGGTGGCAACAATATTTTTGTCAATGGACTCAGGGGCGGCGTAGACAACTTTAATGACAGTGACGATGGTGGCATGTAGCAAAGATATATAGTTTAGCCTCTTTTTGGTCGTCTAAACTCGTATATTCCTTGTCTTTATTCTTGTAGTTTTCCCATTTTGCATGATGTTTCGGGCTCGATTTACGTTTCATTTTATGTTTCAGGATCACGAGTTAAAAAAAGTGTTAAAGTTGGAAATGGGATGAGAAAAGATCAAGAAATGATAAGAGAATGAAGATGAAGGCCGAGAGCACATGTCAGCGGTCGCTCAGCTCTAGGGGACCGTTGACTAGGCGTGGATGCCCCGGGCTGACCCCTCAGCAGCTGACTCGATCAGCAGCTCAACGGTCGCGCCCGTGGAACTCGCACCGGTCAACTCAGCGGCCGCTGACTTGTAAGCGGCCGCTGACCTCCTCGACATCTATAAATAGGCGGTGCGTTTCTCATTCGATGGACACTTTTTTTCCCATTCTATGCTCTTATATTTCGAGTACCTCTCGACCTATTGTTCTAAGGTCGAGATTTATCATTCTTAGTTAGTCATTTTTAGCTTTAGTATTTGATTACGAAGGATAGTGAATTGCAACATTCAAGTTCATTGGTTTTCCATTCATCGTTGTGGATTCGAGTTTTTCCATTCCAATTTATGAATCATGTTTTCTTCCGTTTTATATTTCGGGTTCGATTTTATTATTGAGTTCGTTTATTTGTTTATACTTTCGTGTTTCTATTTCGTTCATTAATTCCACATTCTTTTCGATTTCAACATTCAAGTTACTTTTACTTTCATAATTCTTTCATATTGATTTCAATCTAGTTCTAATTTAGATTGGAATCAATTATTCCTTTTCAACGGAATGTGAGAAGCAGATGATTAATCATCTGCTTCCGCTAAAAGCGTGGATTATCCGTAGGAGTTCATTCAATATGAAGCGCGGGAGCAGCTCAAACAAAGAAGAGTATGGTCCGGGATATTCAATGAATGGGGCTTCTTCCCTGCTCCATCTGCGTTTGCAATTCGTGTTTTCTTTAACTTGCAATTCGTGTTTTCTTTAACTTGCAATTCGTTTTTCCGTTTATTTTTCTTTAAAATTTACATTCTTTCACAATTTATTTGTTCCGCCTAGTTTTAAAACCTCCAAACAATCTTTTACTTGCTTTCGTATTGAACAAAGAATTAAATTGCCCTACTAAGTCTTCCTTGAGAATACGACTTGAGTTGACTTATCATTGCTAGACGACCTCGTTAGATTGCAAGCGACTCGAAATAATTTTAGTCGAAATAAATTTTGACGTTGTTGCCAGGGAAGGCTTTAGGCGATTTAATTCATTGTTCCTTTTCTTTTCTTTTTATTTATTATGTTTACTTCCTTCTTTTATATTGTGGTACACGTAACATTTTCGTTTAGTGTTGTGTATGCAAGGTCGTAGCAGTACTAGAAAGCCTTTGACGCATTTCATCAACAACATACACCGAAAATGTGAGATATTAGCCACCCTAGAAGAAGACATCAAGTGCCTTGACGAATTCTTGCTACCACGATTATTCGAAGAGATGGCCGATGAGACCATTGAAGATAGACCGCGCTACATGGGCGATTTCACTAGGCCCAAGTTCGGCGCCACCACTACTTCAGCTATTGTCCTGTCAACCGCAGTCAGGAATTACGAGCTGAAACCGCACCATCAATCCTTACTACCAACCTACCATACTCCGAAATGAGAATGTTTTGACTTTCATCCAAAAATATTGCACGGTGGTGTAAATTTTCCCGCTACCCTCACTGACCGAGGACCAATTGTGACTTTTCCGAATACCGATTGGCTAAAATTTGCGACTTTTATAAATTGGAGTGCTTTGACTTCTCCCGCTAAAAATTGGTACCCGATTAGGGGTGCTTTGATTTTTCCCACTACAATTTTATAAAACGGTACCCGATTCGGTAAATGTAATTTTTTAAAACCTAGCATCGAGAACCAACTTATTTCCCAAAAAATCAGTACCCGATAATCGGTTCCTAGTCTGGTACCTATTCAGTTCTGGTTCTTCCCGAGAACCGGTGACCGATTAACACCCTTAATAACCATTACAATTAAATATAAATACTTAGAAAAGTAATTTATATATTAGTCATGTCATTGAGCTCCTTTCCCGTAAAAAATGGAGGCGATGCTCTAAGAGCATCCCCAATGGGGGTTTCTCAAATAGTGGGTTCTGTGACAATTCCGTAAATAAATGGAACTTTTTTGGGTGGGGTTTGAGAGATTGTGTTGGTAGGTAGCAGTGGGAGTTTCTCGCTTTGGATTTCCGGAGTCTCTACTTTACTAATTATAGAATGATTGAATTTGAAAAAAAATGATATTAATTAAATTTGTAATATAAAATAAATAAATAAAAATGAAAAAAAAATTAAATATTTAATTTTTTAT
The DNA here is from genome assembly GCA_026898415.1 of Leonotis leonurus. NCBI lineage: Eukaryota > Viridiplantae > Streptophyta > Magnoliopsida > Lamiales > Lamiaceae > Leonotis > Leonotis leonurus. The sequence goes on from JAPKLX010000056.1 coordinate 1,054,855, forward strand.
TAATATTTTAATTTATTTAATTAAATAACATTAAAATTAAAATAGCAATTTTTTAAATTAAAATTTCATTAATTTTAATTTCAAATACAAAATACAAAAAATTGAAATACGAGAATTGAAAACACACGGAATTAAAATACAACAAAAGAAACGAAAAAACACACTTAATTTAAATCCCCAAATCGAGCGTAGATTTCTTCGATTAAATCATGCTCGAGCATCTCGTGAGCACGCCTATCTCGGAGGTTGGCCGAACGCTCCATGTACTCATTAAAAATTTCGTTGGCACCGCGAGTTGCTTCCTCGAGTGGAGTAGAGGAGGAGCTTGCTTCGGTCTCCGGTGCCCAACTAGTCGCATACGGACCTTCGTCTTCAACAATCATGTTATGCAAAATAATACAAGTATACATGATGTCGGATAAATGCTCACGAAACCAAAGGCGTGCCGAACCTTTAATGATTGTCCATCGAGATTGGAGTACTCCAAATGCTCGTTCGACGTCCTTGTGTGCCGCTTCTTGCATAACTTTGAAAGGAGACCGTTTCTCGTCGGTGGGCGTCGGCATTGATTTGACGAAAGTCGGCCAACATGGGTAAGCGTCGTCGGCTAAATAATAGCCCATGTTATATTGTTTGTTGTTGGCCATGAACGTCACACGAGGTGCTTTCCCGTTGAGCACATCGTTGAACACGTACCGTAGACTGGTTGAGCACGCAAACGTCGTTCGCCGATCCGGCGACATTGAAGAAAGCGTGCCAAATCCATAGATCTTGGGATGCAGCTTCTTCGAGCATGATAGTCGGGTGGCCTTTGTCTTGGCGTTTATAAGCCCCGCGCCACGCCATCGGACAATTTTTCCACGCCCAATGCATGCAATCGATGCTACCGAGCATGCCGGGAAGCCGTGCTTCTCTTCGTGAAGCTCCGTTAGGCGTTGAATATCTTCTTGGTTGGGTCGCCTCAAATATTGAGACCCGAAAGCCTCAACAACGGCACGATAAAAACGTTTGAGGCATTCTATGCCCGTTGACTCGGCGACCCGTAGATACTCGTCGTATTGATCGGCGGCACCTCCATTTGCAAGTTGTCGGATTGCAACCGTGCATTTTTGTAGTGGCGTGAACCCTTGACGGCCCGTAGCATCCGTACGTTGTCGGAAGTATTCTTCACGATTCTCCAAGGTTGTGACGATGCGAAGAAATAATTCTCTCCGCATACGAAACCGACGTCGGAAGTAATTGTCGGGGAATGTTGGATTTTGGGAGAAGTAGTCGTTGTATAGACGTACAGAGGCCTCCTCTCGATCCCTTTTGATGAAGGTTTTCTTCTTTTTTTTTCGACGTTGGGAGTCGGATGTGCCGAGTGATGCTAGATATTTATGACCCGCCTCCATAAAATTATTTGCGAGTTGCAAAAATTGAGCATTAATTTCATCGTCGGAATAGGAAGAAGAAGACATTTTTTTTTGGGCTAACTTGTAATAGAAATGGTTGAAGAAAGATGGTTGAAAGATTGAAGAATGGATGAAGATGTGTGAAAATGTGGGATTGAAATAGAGTATTTTATAGATGAATTAAAGAATAAAGAATAAAAAAAATAAAAAAAGGAAAATAAAAAATATTCTGGGGGCTCGGGAAACCAGGTGCCGCAGCGGTGAAACCCGGGTGGGTTTCCCGCGCCCAGCGCTCGTATCACGTGACAGCAACAGGCGCCCAAACCCCCTCCCCCGTAGCGCTAGTTTCTCCCTTGGGGCGCCCACACCCCCCTACCCAATGCTGCCCGGGTTTCCCGCGCCTGTTGGCGCTGTGGATGCTCTAATGGCAGGTAGAAGGCTAGTTGCACCGTTGTGTAAAGTGATTGTTAATTTGAGATTTTACTTTTTACATTTTCACTTGATTTGATTGTAGAATTGTGATATATATATTTTTTTAAATATTTATATTTATAATACTAATACTAATTATATTTATAGTTATACGTTACAAAGTTAGATATATTATTATTTATATCTAATATTTTTGATGTGATTTGTAACTAGTTTTCTAATTTATTTTATATGTATTATAAATTATCTTTTATACAACATTTGTAATAATCCTTTTATACATATAATATGCATGAAAATATATAATTATGTTAGAAAGTTAGATATATTATAAATTTTTTTTTTTTTACATATATTAAGATATGATATTAAGCTCGAGTCTACTGGTAGTAATCTGCTTATCTTGGCTCGTGTACATCTCTACTTGTAGTTATAGTTATCTAATTTATTTTATATTAAGATATGATATTAAACTCGAGTCTACTCCTAGTAATCGGCTCATCTTAGCTCGTGTACACCCCTACTTGTAGTTATAGTTATCTAATTTATTTTATATTTAAATTATTTTTTTTATATATTTGTAATACTCTATAATATACATGAAAATACATAGGTTAATTTGATATAAATAAACGAATTGAATATCATAATTTCGATTTGTGTACTTTAAATCATTTGGATATTTGAATTATATTTCAAATACGTTTCGAATATTTATTTTTAGATTCATATTCAGTTTATGAATTTGCATTAGAATATATATTAGATTTCATTTAAATAATTTAATATATCATTCCATTAGAATATTCTTTCTTATATTACATTTATAATAGTAGCTATATTTATAGTTAAATTTGTATTGTTTATATATTATTATATATGTTATATATATGTGTGTGTTAGATATGAATTATGCAACTTATGTTTTATATTATAAATTACATAATTTATGAAATTTTATTATAATATATATTAAAATATATATTAAGTTTTGATTCAAATAACCATACAAATTATGTTGTTATAATAATTTTTAAAAATATGTTACATTTATAATATTAATTATACTCATAGTTAAAGTAGTATATTTATATAATAATATAAATTATTCCATTTATAAATTTGCATTATGACACACATGCATGAAAGTTTGATTCAAATAACTTGGTACATCGCATAAGTTTGAATTAATTTATAGTCCAGACTCACTATTACAATAAGTTAGATATGTAATTTATTTTTTAAATTATGATTATTATTAAAAAAATTATGCTTATATTAATAATTAATAAACAAAGTTTGTAATTTATAATTAATTAAATTATTATAATTTTTTTATATAAACAATAATATCGCGAATGTATAAGCGAACTTGTTTGCGAACACATGCACGAACATATAAGTAAACAAGTTCGTGAGCTGGCTCGTTTAGAATCTAGCCAAACAAGTTCTCGTGCTTGCGAACCGAACATCAGTAAGCTCGAGCTCAACTCGAAAATCTAAACGTGCTTAAGTTGATGCTCGAGCTCGATTTATTTAGAAGACGAACAAATTTCGAACAAGTTTATAATTTATGAGCGGCTTGATTCGTTTATACCCTTATTTGTCATACATTAATTAAGTCTATACATATACCATCAAGATTAAAATTAACTCTCTCATGAACATCTAGGGGTGTCTATTAGGGTATCGGGTTTCGGGTATTTCGGGTACCCGACCCGAAAATTTCAGGTTCGGGTACCCTAAAACCCGAAATTTGGGTGTTCGGGACGGGTTCGGAATTTTATATTTTTGAAATATCGGGTTCGGGTAATACCCGACCCCGATCGAGTATAACCTGAGTACCCGAGTATTTTACCATTTTATGTTATTATATTTTTTTAATTTCAAATTTCAACTCATATTCATTGTTCTGTTCAGACTTCGTCTTCAACCTTATACCCTTCACCGATTCACGGCTTCACCGCTTCAAGCAATCAAGCTTCAAGCTTCACGTTGTACGTTGATAATCGATTTTCACTTCTCCTTCAAGCCTTCAAGCTTCACACTGTACGCTGTTAATCGATTTTGACTTCTCCTTCAAGCTTCACGCTATACGCTATTTTTTACAATTTTTGTGCCAATGTTGTGGTGGATGGCTGGGAACACTGTTAATCTAGGATTGTGGGACACTGCTGGTAAACTTCTTGTTCTCAAGTGGAGATGTTATTTTATTTTATTTTATGGGCAAATTGCCAAATTTTACTAAATAATCGTATTCTACTGTGATGTCTGTGCAGGCCAGGAAGATTACAAATTTACAATAGATTAAGGGCACTAAGCTACCGTGGAGTGGAGCAGATGTCTTTATAATTGCATTCTCTCTTATTAGCAAGGTCAGTTATGAGAATATCCCTAAGAAGGTTCCTCTGTTTCATGTATTGGGCCATATATTGCCACAATCATCTATTGCCTCTTTATGCTTACTGGTTATTAGTAGAAGCATTTGACATAACTTGTTGACAATTTATGAAGATCAAAACTAGGAAATAGTAATAGTGGTTCAGACTTCAGAGTGTGATACTGTTATTTCTTGAACATTCCTTGAACATTCGGGTACCCGAGTAACCGACCCGAAATACCCGAGTCGGGTTCGGGTACCCGATATAGAATTCGGGTTCGGGACCGAGTTCATGATTTTTGGCTATTTCGGGGTCGGGTACCCGAAAATTTCGGGTAGGGTACCCGACCCGACCCGACCCGAATAGACACCCTATGAACATCACCCACTTCCCTCGAACAATTAGTTATTAAATTAACTAAACATCCTACATCCTACTGCCACCAATATATGAACATAATAATATAAAAGTTCATTATCAGCCTTCTACATAACTCAGATGATTATGATGATCTTATAGAAAGCTTTATTCTTAGCCCATCACCAAGATTGCTACTGAACATAATCACTTACTTTTGGAAATTATTTGCTTGCCCAAAAGCTATCTTCTAAATAACAAATAGTAGTGATAATTTTTTATCAAGGGAATTGGCAAATTCTCATCCCGGCGGGAATTGGAATCTCCGGTCCTTCATTTTTTGAGTTTGAAATTGAAACGACACTTGAATTTTGAATATCCTGAATCTTGATCGGAACTATCCCAATTTTTCAAAATTAATTTTAATTTTAATTATAAATTTAATTTTTAAATTCTAAATAGTAGTAATTAATTTTTACCATTTTAAAAAAATATGCGAGTATTAATGAAAAATATTTAAAAAGAAAACGAATCTCTTTTATGAATTTTGTTTGGTCGAAGTATTAGTTACAGGTAGAGCAGGCAAAGTGGCGGGCCTGGCCTGCCCGGCCCGGGACCGATGGGCATTTTAGAATTTTGAGGCTCGTACAGGCACGCCCGAATATTTTCGGGCTTCAAAATATTAGTCCCAATTCTATCCCGGACGGGTGAGATTTTTTCTGGGCGGGCCTGAATTTTAATTTATTTAAAATAAAAAAGAATTTTTTTTAAAAAAAATTTGACATTTACAACATAAAATAAAACTATGCAATTAACACCTTTAAATCTTAATAAAATTATGTATAAATAATTAAAAAATATAAAATATAAACACTATAAGATCATAATTTAAATTATATAACAATGTCAAAATAAACAATTAAAACTTTAAAAGTTTTTTCTTCATTATCTATCAAAGTCATACAAAATATAAATAATATAATGATAAATAACAATTACAAAAAATAATATTTTAACCTATAGTATCGGGCGGACCTTTTAGCCCAAAAATCAGCCCAAAGCCCATCGGACCGAACACAATTTTAAGACTGACTTTTTAGGTCCGTTTTTTTCAGATCTCCTTTTTTCAAGCCCAAATCCGCTCAAACCCTGAACTTTTGGACGGACCTATGAGCTCGGGACCATTTTTACCAGCTTTAGTTACACGTAATAATAAGATCGGACCTTAAAGTAAGGTGAGAACTCGGAGAATCCATTCTCGCTTTTCACAAAATAATTTAAGAGTAATAACTTTACCCGAAGCAGCAAAAATGTGTTCGGCAGAAGCACGCTTTTTCATTATAAATTTATAATTTCTACTACTAACATTATATATTTACCCAAACAAAATTCACAAACTCATCTCTATACTATCCAGAATGGCGGAGACCTGCCCAATCGCCGGCCGATTCCTCCGGCTGTTTGCAACACAAGCCGACGCCACCTTCGACAACCGCACCAGCGGGCCCACATCCTCTGGTACGGTCAGCCTCGGGTCCCACAGCTCACTGTACCTCGTGGCTTTAATCAACGGCAAACCCCACCCCACAACTCCCTCGCTCCCTTTCCTACCGCTCAACAACTCCAGCAACACCACCCCCAATCCGTAGACGTCGCACTCCTTTGACGCCCCCTTCTTCTCCGACCAATACTCTTCATCCACGTACCCCACCAGCCCCCTCTGTCTCTCCTGCGCCGCCAGGAAGTGTAACCCGTAATCGCACACCCTCGCGCTCATTTTAGCATCCACCAAAACGTTCGACGGCTTCACGCACCCGTGGATGATCGGCGGCGCCACCGCCTCGTGGAGGTAGCGCAGCCCTCTCGCCGCGCCGGCCGCGATCCTCAGCCGCCGCCGCCAGTCCAGCAGCGCCGCGCCGTCGGGGTTCTGGTGCAGGTAGAATTCTAAGCTCAGCATCCCTCCGAATTCCATCACTATGATTCTCTCCCCTGGCGCCTCCGAGAACCCTAATTTCATCGTCAATTTCAATCACTTTGCTCCAATTTAAGAAAATTATAACAATTTTTTTTTTACCGGTGATGGGGACCACGTGGGGATGATCGGCTAAGGAGAGCCATTTGAGAATGGAGGAGAAGCCGAAGCCTGCATTGTTGAGCACGAGGTGGGGGTGGATTCGCTTCACCGCCACGAGGTCGCTCTTGGGCGTCACCGCAGCGTAGACGGTACCGATACGCCCTTTTCCAATTATCCGTCGGTGGCTGAAGCCGTCGGTGGCGGCGTCGATCTCCATTAATGGGTAGGAAGGAGCGGAAGGTTTGGCTAGTGGGATTGTGTCGTCGTCGTCTTCTTCCTCCTTGCTGACTGCCTTGTTTCTGCAGAGAAGGAAAAGTGCAGCTGCGGAGATAGTGATGCTCACTGCCAGACTAGCCAGAACCAAGTTGTATATCGTACCGAATTCTGCATAACTCATCTTTTCCTTTTCTTCTTCTATATGGAATGAAATCTCTAGGAAAGTGTGCCTAAAGATGAGCTCAATTGGTTTGCGTTTACTGTAAATGGGGTTGAAATGCAAAATGTGGTTTGAAAGCCAGTTTTCTAAGGAAGCAAATCAGAAAAAAAATAAAAAATGAATAATAAACAATAATGTGGTTTGAAAAACAGTCTTGATTGGTAAGGGAAGGTAGAAATCTAGTTCATAGAGTGTGTGTTTTATATATGTTATTTTATTGTTAGGTTGTTTTCAGCCATTCAAGTTTGGTTGCGTCCTATTTCCATTTCAAGAAAAGGGCAAAAAACAAAACGGAATAGTAGTGACTAAAGAGAGTCAAATTTTTAACTAGTGGAGTATCATAATATGTGCAGATATTACGTATGATATTGTACAATTATTACGTCCCTATGATAGGCTAATATGAGCTCTAAACACAGACTTTAAATCATTGCCAAACATTTAGTTAAAATTTCACGAATATTAGCAATCCTCGTTTTGTCTAAATTGCGTAGTGGTTCTTTTTATTCTTAAAATAAACGAATCTCTTACAGTTATATGCAATGTGGTCAAGTATAATAATTACTCTATCCTTTTACAAAATAATTTACAGTTTGACTCAGATGAGTTTTACTCCCTCTGCTGACCCCTTTCTTTCTGCACGCATATCAAGATAATTTTTCTTTTTTTTACCCTAATACACTTAAAGTACAAAAAATTATTATAAAAGAAAATAAGCCAACTTTAATGGGACGGATGTAAATGGAAAAAATGGTCATATGTAATGGGACGGAGGGAGTAATAAATTTTAATTTTAATTGAAATTTTTAGTTAATGGAATTTCAATTCTACTTGATATATTATTTTAAATTAAATTGTGTTTAGTTTTTTATTTGTTTAGTTTTTTATTAGAAACATACATATATTTTTTAAAATTAAATTATTCATGGTGAGAGTGATAAATCCACTTAATATAAATGAAAATTTGAAAAATAAAGAAAGTTTTAAAATGTAAATCATATACATTTATATATAATATAATATGGATAGTTTGGTGAAGCAAGAGTGATAGAATATTTAAAAGTATAAAATAATGTCTCGCTTTTTGAAGAGACAAATCATCTATTTAGTGATTGAAGTATGAGTACATAAATTTCATAAAGAATGATTAATTGCAATAATGAACAGAAATGAAATGGATTGTAGCAGAGTTTGTGATTGAATTTTGTTAGATGAGGCATCAAATCAATGATGAGAAGATAGTGAATAATTATTGCTTTCAGACTTGTCTGAAGATTGTTTTTCATTTTTTAAAACTTGAAAAGGAAATATTATCTCTCATTTAGTCTCTCAACTATATTATATTCTCATGTGCTTTTGTCTCTTCACTAACGCACAAATCAGGGATTAAATGGTTACAATTATCAACAGCACAACTATTTAAAAATATGTGAAGTTACTAAAAGGTAGTGTATGTTATATGTTAGAAAATTTAGGGACCTAAGAAAATTAAAGATTTTAGTATAGTGACAGTGTTAGTTCAAACAACTTGGTATATCTACCTCCACCTAAGTAAACTTGAAATTATGAACCTTTTTATAACCATAGTAGGTGCAATAAGTTGTAATGTTTATTGCAAAGGCAAAGACAAAATATTGACCTTCTTTATACGTTCCTAATAGTTAGTTTAATATGTGGTGGTTGCCTTTCCATATATCTTGTTATGACGGTGCAAAAAGAAACAAATTTTGCATATCACCTCCTCAAGAATCATAAATTGTACTTCTTGCTCAAAGAGGACCACCCTCTATAATCATAAATTGCTTTTACAAACACAAGAAAAAAGAATGTGATGGAGACTGTTTGATGAAATCGAACTCTATGATAAAGGCAGAAGATTGTACTATTATTTTTGAAAAGGCATATCCTCAGTACAAACAAAAAACAATATGAAATAATACTCTAAGGTAGATGTGTTTCCAGTCACGGTTACGGTTTGAATTATAATCGAGTCGTTGGTTTACGATTCTATTATTTCAAAATCGTGACCGAACCGTAGTTATAGTAGTTCATGGTTCGGAACTTAAACCGTCAAAGACGGTTTTAATTTTGAATCGATAAAACTAGTTCATAACCACAGGATTTTTTAAAACCGACATAAAAATTTTTACTTTTAAATGAATTTACAAGATTAAATATAACTTTATGAGTTATAAACAATGATTTTATATATTATGAGAGATAAAATTTAATTATGGATAAAATAGCTTATTATAATAAATGTTGAGAAACCAACGATTCGAAACCGTCGGTTCACAAATTTGAACATTTAGAATGAAAATCAAATTGTTTCCAACACTATTATGGTTCGTACAAGAACTGTCAGGAAAAATTATAATTCTTGAAACCCGATTACAGTTTAATTTTAACTATTACGATTATTTTAAACACCTCTAATACAATATGGGATTATATCTGACCGAATAGCTTATAAATTCATATTATTGGGTGATTTTATTTCTGATGGCACAAACAATGATTGAAATTGGATATTGAGCTTTATTACAAAATGAGCCTTAGTCTTTTGGGCCAATGTTTTTTTTTGTACATTTACTAGAAAGTTGAAGCGTGCTACAATTATCATGCAAGCTTCCATCGAACACAAAATTATTTTCACTCCACCACCAAGAAGGATCTTTCCTCCACCAATGCTGTCGGGCGGACGTTTTCCTGACATGACTATGATCCGACAATACATCAACGAAACTGCAATTTACTATGACTACACCCTGAGCTGCAAAGGAGCTCATTAGGATATGGAATGAGATACTGATGTTGACTTTGGGAATTACTGATGAATCTATTGATAGAAAAAGCCAGAAATTGTTATCACATTCATCTTACAAAGAAATTTCCGATCTGCAGGAAGAATTGAGGGTATCTAACTTTGTTAAATGTTCTTCCTTGATTAAATAACTCCATTAATGTATGAGTAATGTGAAACATGTATCATCCAGCTAGTTTTAAGAAAAAACATTATGTGTTTTCGAGGAATGAAAGTGGTATGAACTTCGGAACAGAGTGGAACTTGAGAGAATTTTTTCTTTCAAGTCCATACACGAGGAATTTGGAAATGAGCACCTACCTTTTATGTGTCTGCACCATAGTGATGCAGATGGTGTTTTGCATCAAATCCATGTTGCTTATTTGGGGAAGGTTGATTCCTAGAAGATTGAAAAACTGAAAACTATGGTAAACCTGACTTGCTTAACTTTTTGTCCCCCTTTTTCTTTTCCAACTTTTCTATATCCTCAAGTTCATCACTAGAATTATAAGAAATCTTTGGTGCTTCTGCCTATAATATAAGTCGTTTGACTGCTTGGAAATTGCACATAGTTGTACCTGTTGGTTCATGGTATCATGTGCCAACATTTAACATTGCCCCAAATATTTATCTCCCTTATTGATGCTATTTCCTTCAAAAGCTTTCTATAGATGATGAAGGCATGAAACTCGTCCCACTCCAACTATATTGTTGATTTAGTAATGCACAAAACTCCATTTGTTAGAGAAAAAAACAGAACAAGATGTAACTTAATCTGGTTCATTGCCTTAATTTTCACTCCCTTCATTGATTACAAGTTCATGAATGTGATACTTTTGCACTAAATAATGTAACTAATTCAAGTGGTACGGAGTCGGAACATGCTGCTGAATCATCTTATTATGTAGCCCTTGGTTCGGATAACTCTTGGTACCTTTTCACCGAGAAGTTTATCAAAACTATTTATAAAGAAGGCTTTCCAAATATTTCCTTATCTCTAGATGATGCTTTACCTCGTGAAATGACGAGTCTGATTGATAAGGAAGAGATGCATTGGCGAAAGGTTGCGGAATCAGAATTTGGTGGTTTATGGTACATGGATGGATCTCACAAGACATGGTCTTGGAGTGTAAATGTGTCAGTCTTTAGTAGTCTTCCTGATGATGATGATGAGGTAATCTAAATAACCAACTAATAAGATGCATAACTCAGTGTTTGTCAACATGCGGTATATTCTTTCTAACTATATCTTGATCTTTGATGTGTTCCAATATATCTGGCATGCATGGTTGTTTAAGCTCTGTGGTCATGGTCGATGTAGCAGCATCATCAATAAAAATATTTTCTTATTAGCCCATCCCGTTAAAAGTGTTCATCTCTTCGATAGTCTACTTGAGGTTACATGTAGTTATGTCTTTATTAAGGCCTTAGGTTTTCAAGTTCTCTGTAGCATACCAAAATGTTGTCCAAATCTACAAGGACCAAAGAAACAAAATCTTACGTTTGAAATAAAAGATAGCAAGCACAGGAGGCTTCAAACAATACTAGAAGATTCTTGACAAAGCCAAGTTTAATGAAGAGAAAATACTGAAACTGAAGGTCAGATCACTCCGTGTATCTACTAGAATAGAGTAGATAGAGTCAGTTGGTTGGAAGGAGTTTCTCCAGGTAATATGGAAGTCACTGATCTAATTGTAATGCATTTTCTCGTCTCTGTAAAAGGCATATGGATCAAACTTATTTACATGTAGTTTGTTGTATGTTTACCTTTAGGTATTATGAAACAAGTTGTTTAGGCCTTCAGACTAGTTTTCATCTAAATGTTAGGCAAATCTGATTATTTGTTCCTCATGAGTGCTTTGTTTGTATAAGGTTTGTAGCAAGGATGAGAAATGTTGAATTTCGACGAACTTAGTTAGTTACTTATGCTAAATTACACTCCCTACGTCCCGCCCTATGTGTTACGTTTTTCTTTTTGGGTTGTCCTAACCTAAGTGTTACATTTCCTTTTTAAAACACATTTATTACTCACACAACTTTAAATAATAGATATTTATATCACCATTCTATACTACTTTTCAACTATCCTTAAATACCGTGCCCAAAAGAAAATGTAACATTTAGCTTGGGACGGAGGGAGTATCTTATTTCTTCTAGAATAACAATGTCTTACATGAAGTGAGGGTGTTGGATATAAACACACGTTTTATATTTCCTCTAGCGAAACTACAGCTGCAATCCGAGGGGAGAATGAACTGTGGCTAGTAATGGCTCTTTGAAACAAAGTCCTCGTTGATTTGAAGCTTGCACAAAGAAATTAAAGTCCGATATTTTGTGTTTAGCAGGTACTGTTTAGTAAATTCTTTATATAGATACTATTTAATTTGAGGAAGTAGTTAAGTCTCGTTTGCTCAAAGAAAGTTGTATTAGATGCAACATCTAAACTAGGGAAATGAATCAACAGTCAACACTCCACTAAATGTCCTTTTCTGGGTTAATTCATTGTGTCGTGTGCAGTGATAAATGTGAAGCCTCGACGGCTGTTATGAATCTAATCACCTCTTTGGATGAACTGAGGGTGTCGCTTTTAGAAATTCAAGAAAAGCATGGAGTGAAGGTAATGGAGCTTATTCAAGCGAGAAAGAATTAATCTACTTTATATAATATATATTATATGAAGGTTCCTAATCTTGGACGAAAAATGGTGGTTTTGTAGATATCTTGATGCTTAAATAGCGAATTCTTAGGCACGTTTGAAGCCTGAGCTTTCGGTCTACTAAATTTGACACAAATTAGGATAGGGTGTGACATAGATCAAAGACATTTAGCTCGCCTTTTACGACGGACCATTGATCTCTTAGTTCAGGTAAGTGCAACAAGACTAAGAGAATAGATCTATCTCTCTGTGTATCTTTTCAAATACTGCTCAAGGTTAAGGATTTGACTAGATTCAATCACCATATATATTATCATCAACACTTGGATTGTTGTTTGCAGATACCTCAATTGCCTTGTATTGATCCACGGCTGAAAAGCAATGCGGCAAAAGCATCTAGCTTTATGGATCGTCCGCCCGTAAGTGAATTGCTAGTTTAGTAGTACATATTTTCAAAAAGGAATTTATTATTTTGTACATCTCAATGTATAGATACTTTTAATTTTCTGATCTTGTATATATTATTATTATTATTATTATTATTATTATTATTATATGATAATAATAGTGATACAATTTAATTATTTTTAATATTTTATTTTTATTTGTGTGTACCAAATTATATGTAGATGCTTGATATAAAATTTAATTTAGTTGCCGCTAAATATGTATACTATTCATAAATTTTGATTTAGTACACGAATTAAAAGATTTGTTCCACAATACAAGAAATATTGATTTGACTTCACTTAAATCAATGTTCATGTGGATTAGTAATTGTTGAAGTGTCATCATTGAGGTGGGGTGAAGAAAAGAGAATTTAATTCAAGTCTACTCACTCATTCTGAAGCTCACTACCTTATTAGAAATTAAGCTGACTTAACCTTTAAAATGAGAATTTGTTCAAGAGGGATCTCTTATCTATCAATGGAAAAATCTTCATGGTGTGATAAGGAATCCTAGAAAAGACCAATTGAGACTCCCTCCACGGGCCTTTGAGTCCAATGATTCCATTAGCAACAATTCCAGGAAACAAAGAATGTCAAGAAAGCTCAGAGTAGCTGGGCCGGGAGAAGAGCTTACCTATTCAACTTTACATAAATCAATATTCACGTGGATTAGTAATTGTTGAAGTGTCATGTTAACTGTGCAACATAATAAAATATTAAAATGTAAATTATTGTTAAAAACATTAATTTTCAACAAATTTTCATATTACACATATATTATTGATTTTTCTAAAATTGTATATAAAGATTTAAATATATGTCTATGTAAATGATTAATTTTACAGTCATTATGTTGAGTGTACATAATAGAAAAAATAATAAAGGATTAATTAACATTCCCATTTTGGGTGATAATCGAGTCAGGTTAAGTCGTTATCAAATTGACTTGATAAAGATCCAAATTGTTAAAACTAAGTCCAAACCTAACTTGACAAAAACGACAAAAATAAATCATTTTTAAATTTCCTGTCATTAAGTCTTTTCTTTTGTGAGGACATTCTCGATTCCAAAAACTGACACATTGATTGTGATATATATATATATATATATAGTTCATATAAAAGGTGAACTTTCAGTAAGAAATAGGAAGAAATCTGAGCCATTTATACTCTAATTTAACAGCAACAAATAACTGCCAAAATTCGATTTTTAATGTATTAAAATATTCCATATATGGAGAAAAAAGGTTAAATATGTAACTTTCAATGCATAATAGTATAAGCATCAGTTGATTAGTTATAATCTTTACGTTTTTTAAGGGATTTAATAGATATTATTAATGTTGTTTCTATAACTGCCGTATGAAGAGTAATAATAGGTTTTTCAGTTACCATAATTTGTGATTAGTGAAACCAAGTGTGCGAATTTAATCATCAGATCGTGCTATGAAAATTGTTTGAAGGATTGATTAAAATTAATTCGTCTGGAGAGACGCAGAATTCAAGCCGAAGGATTTAAAGGAAGAGGGAAGTCAAGGTAAGTTAACGCATAATAATTACAACAAGAAGTAGTTGCAGTGTGATATTACGAGTGTGTGCACTATGTTTTTATCAATATTGCATTGTTTACGTGTATTCGATGTCGGTTTTCAATTGGTATGTAATTACAGTCTAATAAGCATTCATTGTGAAGACATGTTTTATCTAAATACATATTACAAAATATACATTAATTGTTATTGTGATTATTGAATTCAAATATTAAATTTAATTACGAGATAATAATTTGTTTTTTTTGTACATTATTTAATATATATATATATATATTTTGTATATTTTTAATTCTTTACACAATTAGTTTTAATATTTGTATTCTATTTATTTATATGTCATCGTAATATGAAATATATTTGCATTAATAAATTGTATAAGTTGTTGTATACTAAAGTAATAAGTGCATTGTTTTGTTTAGTAAATACATTCAATTTGCTTTTACACGACTGTATTATAGTAACATTTAAGTTACATTGTATAATAAGTCATTGCATTTGTAGTACTTATTTGCTAAGTTTGTCAAAGTGTGTTTTAGTTGTATATGTTTCGAAATGATGTATTTAATTTGCAGTGTTAATATTATTTGTTATTCTTTGTACATGTAGGTATTGACGATTTTAATTCATCAAATGAAAGTGATATTTATGTACTAGAATGTGAATCTATTTTGAACTTTGAAGTTGGTCAACTTTTCTCTAATCTAGATGATGGAATTAAGTTCTACAAGAAATACACTGTGATTTGTGAGTTTGATATCCGTCATGGTACTATCACAAGACATAAAGACGGTACTGTATTGTCCTGTTATGTATTGTGCAATCAAGACAGTTTAAAGAATATTGATCGTTTGGATGAACATGATAGGAAAAAGGCGTAGATTATCTAGTCGTACGGTGCAGATGGATACCGTGTTAAATCTTTTGTTGAGTCTCCTAATCACGCCCTTACGAGTACAAACTATAAAAAATTTATGAAGTTCAACAAAATTTAGATATTAGGCATCAGAACTTTATTCTAAACTATTCAATGGTTAATATTGGACATGTGAGGTCGTTCCGTCTATTTAAAGAGTTGGTTGGTAATTATGAAGATATTGGATAGAATCTATCTGATTTTAAAATTTTCAATCGCGACATTCGTGCATTTGTGGTTGAAGTTGATGAACGGATTATATTGGATAAATTGCACAAGCAACGAGATGTTTGCCCCGGTTTCACATTTGAATATTCCGTTGCTAGATCAGAAAAACTTTCAAGTTTGTTTTGGGCAGATGAGCACACTAAAGGCAACTACAATGTCTTGGATGACGTCGTGTCATTCGATACAACGTACTGCACGAACAAGTACTACCTCCGTCCCAGCTCAAAACCCCATTTTATTATTATAATACACTCATCAGAATAAACTTTGGGGCTTTTGAGCTGGGACAGAGGGAGTAATATTTATTAGTATTACTTTTATGTTTTTGCATTACACTCGTTACTGAATTGCAGTATGATAATCTATAATGGAATACAAACCACATATTAAACATTAATATATTTCCAATTGTTTCAATATAGAATAATAAATAGAAAATGATAATATTGTATCAACAATATTCTGACATCCTGCCACATGTGTATCTTTGGGACTCACATTGACTTGCTCATCAAACTATTACAATAAAATGATAAGTGTATACCACATAATACGTGTTTATATTAAAATGTAAATAACATTAATGTAACTGTGTGATACCACTCATGTCATGTGTGTCTTGGATATTGTCACTAAACTTCTGAGTGAGGCCTAACTTAAAGTTAGGAATGTCATTTTTCCTTTTGATATAATCCAATATCATGGTCAATGCCTTCACTATGTCATCTATATCTCTCAAAACGGCAGGGTCCAGAATGCATCTAGTCATGCTTGTGAGGATGATTGAGTTGACATATTACATTCATGTGAAGTTGATGCAACTTCCTTAACTCCAATTAGTAGTTGAGCACTCTCAACTGATTTCTTGAACTTTGCATCCTCAATAAATTCATTTGGGGCATCTTCTATCAGCTTTATTAGTCTAATCAACTCGGATGCAACTCGTTTTGAGGCCGCTACAATTTGCTCCACGTACGTGCAGGTTATGCTATCTATATTAGTTGCAGTTTTTCACTGTCATTAACTCCATCATCAGTCACTCCAAAGCCGTCAATCCGTATTTCTGCTACCCGCCTTGATTTGAGTATTTTGTGATCCCAGTTGCATATAACACGGTTCAGTATATGAATTCTATTCACATAAAACACCTGAAATGATAACAAATCAGTACACCATATTACGTCAAGATATAGTACTAACATGTAGATATATTTTTAGGTTACATAGTAGGTACCATAAGAAATAGTGTGGGGCCCAAGAATGGTTTGGATGTGTCCTTTGGCTAGTTCATCTTAGTAGTCACAAGGCACCCCAACAAATACTCACACCAATTCCAGTCTTTAACACCATCTAGATCTCTGATGCAATTCATAAGGTATGGTGTTATGTATCCAGCACTACTATTCTCAAAAAGGTACGACACCACCACTATAACAAAGTTCCATTTGAACCAATCACCACCATCTGAATTTCCCTCTATCATTAATTCAACTAAGTGCTTTGCCAACACCTTTCATCTCTTGACTGTCCGGAAAAACTTATACCACTCTTCTAGCAAAGCTTTATCATCTTCTCTTGCATCTTCCTCAATTAATTTCCCACCCTTCGGAAAACCAAATACTCGGAATACGTCATCCTCTTCAATATGTATTCGTCTGTTGTTATTAATCACCAACTCACAACTTTTGTAATCAAATGTACTTACAACAAAGTGACCAAGTTTTGTGGGTACCTCCTTTATGTTTAACTCCAGCAAATAACCAAAGCCCAACTTCGCATGCGTCTGTCAAGAAGTTAGGCTTTGGTTATCATAAAAGTTCCCTACTGATGAAGGACATAAATGATGGACATCTATGGGCTGTCCCCATATGTTCATAGAAGGGTATCTAATGCCAATATTGAGCCAAGGAAAATGAGATCTCAACGGTTTTGGTATGCATAGAATGACATTTTTGTTTTAAAATTTTCTATGTGATACTGTGCAAGCATGGATATTCCTTTTCAGAAAATGATTTCGCAAAAAGGTTTTTAAATGGCATAACCCACGGGGTACATTAGTACTCAGCCCTGCAAAATGTTTTCAAATTGTTTTGCAGATTGAGTGGCTGGTGGTGTCGTGCGAGGCTAAGGCAAGGGTTGTTGCAAATTGTCATGTTATGTATTCCGCTGCCAAGCTCATGTTCTTTTCCAGTCTCTGATTTTTCTTTCTATTGGCTTCATGACAATAAATGATTCATTGTTCTTTCACGAGAATCACTATTGTCTATTACATGCATTCATGTTCATAGGAGAGCTTAGAAGTAGTCGGCCCCTCTTGGACGCTCAACTCCTCGGCCCCTTGTGTAGTGTTCGAGCGAATGCCGACCACACTTGGTGAGCTGGGTGAGTGACTCCTTTTGGCGAGCTAGGCTCACTAACCTCCGCCTTTGATCGACGGTTCTTATTGGACGATTCGGCGTCTCGAGGATTCTGGATTACCGTTCCTACGAGACGAGTTGTATTATCTCCAATCCCGTCTTTCATATTGGATGATTTGGTCGCTTGGGATTCAGGATTACCATTCTCATGTACCGAGTTGTATTATCTCCAATTCATTTCATCTTGGACGATTCGGCCGCTTGGGATTCTGGATTACCTCTCCCATGTAATGAGCTATAATCTCCAACCCCATCTTGCATTGCATCTCTTTGCATCCAATTGTTCATTGATCATGACATCATTGTTGACTATAACTATTGGTGGATTTATTTGTCTCTTCCCCCATTCAGATTAGTCCTAGTTATAAACGAGTTACTGTCCATTTTTCAAGAACAATTCTTCTATCATGATTTCACGTTCCATGTCCCCCTTTCTTCCCCGCTTCTTTTCTTTCCCCTAGTCACGCTCTGGCGCGTGCGACGTCCCTCGGGATCGGGGCGTGACAACAAGCCTAATGCATAAGGGTGTTTAAGAAATTGGATTGTTCCAATGATTCATCCTGCAGCTACCCGACCCTAATTGATGTGAGTTTGAGAGACATTTTATATCTACGAGTAGGTTCGTGCATAAAATTTAGTATCTTAGGTCATGTGTATGTATATAGATAGTAATTATCCATACCCGCAGAACCCATATACTCACGAAATACTCATACAAAATTCGTGATACATTCATGAAAAACCCACCTACCCACTTTATATTAATTATATTTTTCTATTTTTTATATAAAATTATATATGATTATCACCTAAAATTATATTTAATCTATTTTAAATAATAAAATTATAGTATATTTTATGGGTGATGGATACCCATGACTGGTGGGTTGATGGTTACCCAACGGGTGGTGGATTGCAGGTACCCGATAGGCGGCAGGTTCATGGGTACCCTCCGGGTGGTGAATATCCGTTTGAGTTATTTTAATATCCACGGGTATCTTTGTGGATTGAATTTAGTATCCATTTACTTTGCGGGTATGAGTATGGATGACTATTATCCGTACTCGCCATGCCCGATTGTCATATCTAGTTGTGTTTTCTTTAGGATGAGTTTGGTGAGGTAGATGAAGCAAGATAAGACAAATAATCATGTTTCATATATTGTTTGATAGGATTTTGCATTCATTTCTCCGACCCGAGATAAAATGTATGGCCCGTTACTAATTCGCTATTGTAGGCACATAAATAATCCCACCAAAGTGGTCTTATAACTTATGCAGCTTAAACAGTAACCAAAATGAATTTTTTTATTGTTGAAGTCTTACTATTTTTTTATCCTTCCTCATCTCATCTACCATACCAAACTCACCCTTTAATAAAAGATAAACTTATTCCTCCAAAATGAAGGTTAAGAGCATAATTATCCTTTAAATTCCTTCTTCGTAGCTAAATTATAATTCTATCATTTTTTTCCTTCATCCACTCTATATATAGATAATATTATCACTCCAAATTATAATTTAGATAAAAGAGAGTGATAAAAAACGAAATGATTCAAAAAGTTATTATATTTATAACCCTCATTTTGGATGGATAACATTAAAAATAAGTAGGTCCAATAAATAAGGGTTAAGATTCTTCCTTTAAAAATGGACCATTGTAATTTTTTAATAACTAAGCAATAGTTTGATTATGTTTGATTAAATTAATTAGATTGATAGGAATATTATTATTTATATTCACATTTTTCATTAAAAATCACTCATTTTAACTCTCTTCTTAAGCACATCACCACTTTATATAGCTTTCTTTCTGATGTGACTATTTAATTACACATTTGAGTAGAAAAGATGGCATATGAAATGGTGAAGTATTTAAGTAAGGAGAGATTAAAATGTGTGATTTTTAATAAAAACGTGAATTTAAAGAATAATAATCGTATCAATCTATTTCATTAATCAGACAAATCAAACTAAACCTAAAAACTATTAGTCTAATTGGCATTTTAAGAGCCCATTTGGGGCGTAACATTGCAGTTGCTTCAAGTTCCGTCTACGATTAGCAGAGTGAATATTTGAGAGTGGAGTTGTGTATTTTCCTTTAATATTCGAAATAATAGTGAGAATGAGGTGAAGGTGGGCAGTTTCAAACGCCATCCCAATTCCCTTCATCATGATTCATGCAATAGCAAAATTCCAAATAAAAGTTTGCGCTTAAAACAACGTAAACATATCAAAACTGCAAGAGAAAGGCACCACTTTTAAAGCATAGAGAAAACTAGGATGGAACCTCCACATTTTTAATGATTCTAAGACTTTGCGTCTCAGCAATATAACTGAATTGAGTGACCTTCACATACACTTTCTCCCAATTCAACAACAAAAAACAA
This sequence comes from Leonotis leonurus, assembly GCA_026898415.1. Classification (NCBI taxonomy): domain Eukaryota; kingdom Viridiplantae; phylum Streptophyta; class Magnoliopsida; order Lamiales; family Lamiaceae; genus Leonotis; species Leonotis leonurus. The sequence goes on from JAPKLX010000056.1 coordinate 1,075,336, forward strand.
AATATTAGCAATGTCGAAATCACATATTTCCTGTTCTACATACCAACAAGGAAAGCAGAATCCTACTCAAAGTTATGTTCAACGACAGCTGCGGAACTGTATTCCAGTTAAAGAAACTGCATTCCAAGGAACGTTTAGCTCAAACGCCTTACAACAAACCTGAAAAGGAAACTCCCCTTCCAGAATCGTGGTGTAAGCTGCGATTTTTGTTCCTTGCAAGGCAAAGCAAGCTCCTGGGATTCATTTCCTTTCCTTCACCTCGTGCCAAAAACCCAAATCTTCGCCTATAAATATATCGTGCCAGCGATCAACTTAGAAACAAACCTGAAATAAAGGGTTAAGAGCAATATACCTTCTTGAAATGAAAACTGTCAACTCGTTTGAAGAAATCACTGAGGAAGATGTGCCCTTAGTGGCAGATAAAGGTCTGCCTGAAGTAGAAAGAAACCTCATCCAACAAGCCATTAGTCAGACATTTCAAAGCACGGCGCACTTAGCCAACCTTCTCCCCACTGGTTCGGTCATGGCTTTTTACATACTGGCTCCAATATTCACAAACCAAGGACAGTGTGACGCAGCAAGCCGAGCCATGACAACTGTGCTTGTAGCGCTCACTGGATGTTCGTGTATTTTGTTGAGCTTCACTGACAGCATCAAGGACCAGAAGGGAAATGTATGCTACGGTTTTGCAACATTTAAGGGATTTTGGATCATTGATGGATCAGCAACTCTACCACCTGAGATTGCAGCAAAATACAAGCTCAAGTTCATCGATTTTGCCCATGCATTGATGTCATTTTTGGTTTTCGCAGCTCTTGTGATGTTTGAAGATAATGTCGTCCACTGCTTCTACCCGGAGCCATCAACTGGAACAGAGCAGGTACTCACAGCACTGCCGGTTGGGATTGGAATGATCAGCAGTATGTTGTTTGTCGTTTTTCCCACGAAACGACATGGCATTGGCTTTCCGGTTACTGATACTTGAATTAGAAATGGCACTGTTCAATGTAATATATTAAAGTTGTGTTCTTGATACCTAGAGAATTGCTGCTCCCTGTTCCTTTATGATACAGCAGCAAAGAAAGTCCTTGTCTGTCATTCAGTAATTATCGAAGCAAGTTTTTAGCAGATGAAAGATAATGAAAAGTCAAATTAATACAGGAGTTGAAGGAATTATGACGTATCCAAACTGATAGCAGAACAACTTCAAATACTAGATGCAATCTTGAAACAAGCAGCCATAAGAGAAAATTCCAAAACAATCAATTCAATAGCATCAAAGGATAGTCCTGCTATTTTTATAGCTGGTTTATATGAACTAAATGTGAGATATTGCTCTGGCTTGATTAAACAAAAGTTCATGCCTTATAACTCATTAACACTGTTTGGAATTGCTATTTGTCTGGTAGGGCAAGTGAATAAAAATAATCTTGTATCTGAAGCATATGAAAGACTGAACTAGCAGTAGCAAATGTAAATTTTCTGGTTATTACTGAAAATTCTATTGCCTGCGAGAAATCAAAAGAATCGCCTTAACTCTTGCCAAAACATACACAAACCTCAATTAAAAATAAAAATAGGATAACAAAAACCATAGACTCAATAATTTGTTAGCATTCCTGAGAAGGTGACGTGAAGTACCATAAATCGAAGCCAAGGAACTCTGGATGAAAATCAGATTCAGTTTATAGGTGAAAACCCTCAATGAACATGAAGAGTGCAGACTGGTTAAAATTCAGAGCATTACGAAAGGTGCAGACTTCATATAGCCTACACCACCCTGGTTATCAGGCAAAAGAGTTACAGCGGAAATTTTGTTTAACTGGATGAGGTGGTCTGAATCTCATCGATCTGCTTAGCCTTTAACAGTTCAGAAGATTTACGAACTTTCCTCCTGTCCCAGAACCCAACCAACATGTCATTCCATATCTCTACATTAGGAATGCATCCATTAATAACCATATCCTCCAGAACCCGAGCAGCCTCGTGTAGACCTCCTTTTTTGCAGTAGCAGTGAATAAGAGATTCAAAGCTTCTTTCCTCAACAGTTATGCCTCTGCTACTGTTACGATATCCCACATCGGTTCCACATGAAAGTGTGGAAGGGTATATAAGTGGGAGTCAGGTAATTTACCTTTGACCATGGTTTTGGGTTAAGTTAGGGCTCCCTATCTTATATGCCTAACAATTTGGTCCGACCTGCCGGATCCGGACGTGCTACGGAAAGGGGTGACCCGATCGGTGGGCCCAGGGATTGCCAGCCCGGATGTGGGCCCAAGGGGGTTGCCACCCGTGGTAGTGGGCCCGTGTAAAGGTGCCACCCGGAGTGGGCCGTCTGTGGTCGTCCGGTTCGAAAGGGGGATGGATTGTTACGAT
>JAPKLX010000056.1:1082711-1255336 GCA_026898415.1 Leonotis leonurus
CTAATTTTTTTTACATATATAAAATATAACAATTTGAAAATTTTATTTTTCAGCTGACCTCAGATTCAAATTCTAGATACAGTTTCCCATTTTTCTAACATATATAACATGGTGGTTTAAAGTTTTAAGATGTCTGAGTACCACTAATATTTTTCATTTTAATTTGGACTTTTTATCCCTCATTTTCATTTTCATTGTTGGCCAGAAGATATGAGTGTTCCACCAATAAAATGGAAAATAATAAAGATATGGAGAAAATAGAGAAAAAGATGATCGATAAGGATATGGAGAAACAGGAGTGTAAGGATTGGATATGACAGTCTCTTATTCACGGACCTCTCGCTTGGAGTTGGATAAGATAAGACTGTCCCACTTTCCTAATCATCCTCATTGTAGTAATATTTCTCTTAAATTATAGTCTTACGGGCAAAATGTATGACACTAACATATATTCTTCATATTCGTTTCTTTCTACGGGCACAGAGCGTTTCAAATTACTCTTATATTTTATAACAACACGCTATGAATTAAATTTTCGCGAGAATTTGTATTGGCACATTTTTTAAAACAACATACTAATAAATTTGAACTTTCGAGTGTTTATATGTATAATGGGTAGTACATGAATCATGCCTTCCTTGGATTCATGTGTTAATTTATTTATGCAGCAATAACTAAAATATTTATTTTATAAAATAAAGATAAAAATATTCACTTAATAATAAAAGATAAAAAATATTTATTTAAAAAAAAGATAAAAATACTCAACACGTTGAGGAAATTGATGATGTGCTCATGTATTTCATTATACAAAATAATTTGAAATTTTAAATTAGATGAAGACATGAGAAAATTTCTCATTTTAATATGAATTTATTTTATCTTTTATTTTTAAATAAATATTTTTTATATTTATTTTATAAAAGTGTGTAATTTTACACATTAACCCTTTATTTTATACGCTATATTCAAAAATCAAAATGAAAAAGGTCAATTGGTCTATTTAAAAAAAAATACTATCTATTATTTATCATTTTTATCCCCGTGTTTTTTTATCTTTTCTAAAAATATGTTAGTTTAGCATTTGCCCTTATAATAGTAGTAATAATCAAATTTATGTTAACTTCTAATCACTTTTATTTTTTGGAAAACCAAAAAGAAGAATATCGTAAAGTTAAATATCTAACACCACCATCTAGTTAGTCGTCTTCCAATCGAGCAGTCATTGAACGCATGGATTCTGGTTGGTTTCTACATTGATGAATACTTTAATTAAGGTTCATTTTATTTTTTACAATTAAACTAGTCTAAATTAATTAGACGAATAAATATTAATTTTCATATATTAGAAATTTAGAATATATTTTGATAATAATTAAATATAAATAAACATTACAAAATAATAAGTAAAATTTAAAATAACATGTACGCCTATTTGACATGACCATATCAAACTACAAATATAATTATGGATCCAAATTTACGGATATAGTTCATCTTGCCTGTCCCCTTCCAAGAGAAAAAAAGAAAATGAAAAAGATTGTAATTATTCTTCCCATTAAATTTGACATATTTCTAAAATAATAAAATTATTATTTTTAAAAGGTGGATCTTATAATTTTTATTATTTTTATACTATTTTATACATTATTTTAATAATCGTATCTAAAAATAAATTTTATGTCATGCTTATTTGGACACGATTTTCAATTTTTAAAAGTTGTCTGTGTATGCGAGTTAAAAGCACCGTTGATTTTTGATAAGGCGATTGCAGCCACTCATAGTCATAAGTGAACTCCTTCATCTCTCTTACTTAGCTGCAGAGCTAGGCAAAACACACCCTCTCCCTCTCTCCCTCTCCCTCTCCCTCTCCGCACTCAAGCATGGCGTCTCGCGTACTCAGCGGCGCCACCATTCGCGGCCTAGCTCTCCCCTTGAAGCCTTCCGCTAGGCTCACCGGGAACTGCACTCTCCCCTCCGTCAACCTCACCGGAAAACTGACCCACGGCTCCAACTTCATATGGGGAAGGCAGCTCCGGCCGATCATACAGCTTGAAGCATCTCCGACTAGCGTTGCTTCTCCAGTGATGAAGAGGAAGAGCATCTCACCGTGCACCGCCACGGCTGAGGGCAGCGATTCTGCGGGGTGAACTCACATTTCTATTTGTTTTTTCTTTTCTTTTTATGTATGTGACACGCTACCACGACGCTGTTTCTGAGATATTCTTATCGTAAACACATTTTGTCTCTGCGCAGAGGCGCTAAGGTTGGGTTCCTTGAGAAATATCCGGCGCTCGTCACCGGATTTTTCTTCTTTATGTGGTATGTCACCTGGCCTCGCTACTTGCGCTTCTCCTGCTCACGATCTCAGTCGTCGTTTCTGTTATTTGGAAAATTATTTTGGAATTAATCATTTGATTGTTTTAGGTACTTTCTTAACGTGATATTCAACATTCTCAACAAGAAGATCTACAATTACTTTCCCTACCCGTAGTAAGTAGTTTGTTAAGTTAGTAACTGACTAGTTACATTACTGATTCCAGCTTGATTACCGAAAATTTAGCTGAATCAATTATTTGTCAAACTTTTATGCAGTTTTGTCTCCGTTATACATTTGTTTGTTGGTGTTGTTTACTGTCTCATATCATGGACTGTTGGCCTTCCTAAGCGCGCTGTAAGTGACTCCTCGAATCCTATGTCTGTAGCCTGTAAGGATCATGCTACTTCTTATTAGCTTTGGCGCTTTCAAGCGTGTATTGGCTCATAACTCCACATTAGCTGATTGCTCATAATAATGTAATAAAGAGACCTTTTCTGTCCATGGTTATCAATATTGATGATTGTTGTGTGTTTTTCTTTTTTCCATATGCGTAGCCAATTGACGGAAACCTCCTGAAGGTGCTCATCCCCGTTGCTGTGTGCCATGCCCTAGGCCATGTAACTAGTAATGTCTCTTTTGCTGCTGTTGCAGTCTCGTTCACTCACACTGTTAAAGGTGATTGATAATCTTCTATTTGGGGTTAATCCATTTTGCTTAGTGGAATACTTATTTTGCTTTCCTTTTCTTTAAATTTTGGATCAGCCCTGGAGCCTTTCTTCAATGCTGCTGCATCACAGTTTATTCTTGGACAACAGATACCTATAACGCTATGGCTGTCTTTGGCACCAGTTGTTCTTGGTGAGTTCCTCTATCACTTTATGAAGTGCCAAGTGAAATTCATTTTTATTTGTGTTTGAATAAATAATAAATATCAGAGCAAGGAAAATCTCCATGGCTGCACATCAAAGTGACTTTGATGGATCTCAAAATTTGATTTTATTTCACAGTGCTATACACGGTTGTCACTTCTAAATGAATGATTAGAAGTATACTTTCATTACAGGAAGTATAAATTGGTCACTCTCCTCTATCTATAAATCAGTTTAATTGTTTTCACTTTTAACCGTATAAACTAAATGCAGGTGTGTCAATGGCATCACTAACCGAAATGTCCTTCAACTGGTTGGGCTTCATTAGCGCAATGATTTCCAACATCTCCTTCACTTACAGGAGCATATACTCAAAGAAAGCTATGGTTATGTTTCGTTCCTTTTTTACTTGATTTTCATTTGGTGTACATCCTAAAACTATCTTCTCTAGTATTTCTAATATTTATCTGATTAATTCAATCTGCAGACTGGTATGGATAGCACGAACTTGTATGCCTACATCTCAATCATTGCCCTTATCGTCTGCCTTCCTCCTGCAATAATTGTAAGTTTTAGCATATAAAATGGCAAATATTCTCTTGTCATATATATTTCTCCTCTCTTTATTTCTTCTTCTCAATTTGATCATTGCTGATGTACACCAAACAGCTTGAGGGACCTCAACTGTTAAAGCATGGGTTCAATGATGCAATTGCAAAAGTGGGCATGACAAAGTTCATCACCGATCTTTTCTGGGTTGGAATGTTTTACCACCTCTACAATCAGGTACAACATTAGCTCTTAAGTTAATATACTTGATTTCTAAGTAATGCCTCTTTCCGTATAATTTCTTAAAAAAATCATATGCATCTTGTCTAGCCAATATCAATTATGAGCATACTTTCCCAGTAATGTAGCGATGTTGGTTTATTTCTTCCCAAACTTGGGATGTTACAACTTATTCTTTTAATACTCTCAGTTGGCAACGAACACCCTTGAGAGAGTGGCACCTCTAACACATGCTGTTGGAAATGTGTTGAAACGTGTTTTCGTGATTGGATTCTCAATCTTGGTCTTTGGTAAGATTATCCTACAATTCTTGTCAATTTATATGCTGCACAGATGATAAACGTAACACAACAAGAGATTTATCATGACTTGTTTTATATATATTTCAGGCAACAAGATTTCACTACAAACTGGTATTGGCACCTCCATTGCCATTGCTGGAGTTGCAATGTACTCTTTAATAAAGGCTAAGATGGAAGAAGAGAAACGAGTAAGACTAGTTATACAATACGTTGCAATTAGTTGATCTGTGATGCATGGCTATGCTTAAACTGAACGATAAGAATATCATGTCTAATGCTGGCCAAAATTCTCGTCTATTAGTGAAACCAACTTGAATATAGTATTCATGGATCCTCATCCTACTAGTCCATTATGGACTCTTTACCAAGCTGGTTTTGTATAGTAGTTTAAGCTCTACCTTTACCTCATAAGACATCATAAATGGTAAAACCCTCCCTACCCACCACAGGTGAGCAGCTTAAAGCCACTGCTACTACTATTTGTGCCAGATAAGAGATCTTCTGTACGAGCCCACTTATTTCTGATATGATCTCATAGTTACCCTTGCTCTTGCTCAATCATTTTATATGTTAGCAAGACTTTATCTACATAAACTCATATTGCTCCATTATTGTTTATCTTTGGGATCAAGATCATTAGTTCATACGCATGTATTGCTTTCTGGATACAATTTTTATCTTCTAAGTTGGCATAACAAGTTTTCTCCTTTGAAATCTGCAGCAAGCCAAAGCAGCATAGATGCTGAGCAGTGGAGGGACATAGAAGAAATCTCAAGCGAAGTTGTATCACCCCCAATTGGAACTGGCTGGCTGAGAACTTCTATGGTGTTGTTGCAATTAGTCGATTAATTTGTTTTATTCTACAGTAAACTGTCTTCTATTTCTGGGTTATTGAAGATGGATGGGATAATAATAAGTAATAAATAATATACTACTTCTGGCGTGGTCAACATTGTGATTGTGATGGAGTTCTTATTTTCTTGTTCTGATGCTGTCTGTTTATGGGATAACTATATATAGTTAATATTAGTATGAAATTTACATTATTTTTTCCTTTCCTGGCGACTTTGAAAAGATGGCACATCATGAACGAAGACCTCTTTTTTCAATTACAACATCTAAAGGAATATTAGGGATATTAAATTTTAGTTCATAGTCTTGTTAAGAGACGTGATATTTTTCAATAATATACACTGTAAATTGCAAGTTGTTTTGGAGAAAGTAATTTTCATACATGTGTGTCTATAAATATATATATTCGCACATGAGATCAAAGGAAAAGAGAAGAATCAAATAACATGCATTGAGTCTGAGTGCATGAATTAATTACCTGTTTTTTCCTTTTCCCTTTCAAGAAACACTCGAGAGAGAAAAAAAAAATTCAAGAACTTTTGGGGTATAGTATATTTCTTTCTTTCTTATGGTGTGTTTTAATTCTTTAGTTCTGGTTAAATGTCCAATGAAACATATATATACTAATAAAATGAACCACGATATTTAAAATTTTGATGGGAAATATAGGATCTTAAATACTTCCCAACAAGCTATATGAAAAGCATGTGAACTTAGATTATTGAGGATATAATTCTAGGGAATGAGATCATAAATAATAGTCCACATTTGCAATAAACTAATCAAGATATATAATCATATAAAAGTAATTAATAAACGCAAAGTGTGCGTCAAGAAATATACGAAACTCAAGTTTGGATTATAGGAACACAGGCTGGATTAATTCCATGTTTAAAATCAATTTGAATTAAATTTTCTTACTTTGCCAAGATTATTAATGAGGATATAATTCTAAGAAATGAGATCATAAACAGTCATAATAGTCCAGAATATTTACAAGAAACTAATCAAGAAATATAGTCATACAAAAGTAATTAATAAATGCAACAATAAATATACCAAAGTCAAGTTTGGATTATATATAGGAACACTTACCGGCTGGAATTCCATGTTTAAAATCAAATATTGGAGGGTGAGACTTGTCTTGTGTCTCAATTATGTTACATCTTAGCCCTTTATTGGAGGCTGAGATTAAATGTGGTGATCTAGCGATCTTTCTTTTGCACCAACAACACTTTCCTACTTCCACTTTTTCTTCCAAAAAAAAAAACAAAGAGAAGAAAAAATCAGAATGGCAGCTTATGCAGGATTAGCTTCTCTGATGAATAATATTGATAACATGATGCTTTACTTTCGTCTTCATTCGACAAGAAGCAGATCCAATCCCTTCAGACAAAGGCTGATGAGTTGCTCGCGCGCGTTCATTAATAAGAACAAGTGCCGAGGTGGAGGAATTATTAGCATAGAAGAAGTCGATGATTTGGAGAGGCAGATCGCGTCTGCAGCTCATGCGGCTGAAGATGTCATCGAATCTCGCATAGTCGATCAACTTTGTGCTCGATCCAATCAACCACACATCATTGATTTCTTGCTCGATCTCCTAAAAAGGAACGCTTGGTTTGGAGGAACGCTTGGTTTGAAACGAGTAGTTAAAGACATGGATAATCTCATGAAGAAGGCATGCAGTTAAGGTGGAGGAGAGATGGCGACAGAGAGAGGCGGGGGCAGTGGCGGAGGAGAAGGAGAAACCACTTTTTACCACCGGAGAGACTGCTGCGGTGGGGCTTAAAGAAGACATGATCCGGCTTATCGAAGAGCTCGCCCTTAATGATGAGAAACCACTTCTTGTCATCTCGGTTGATGGTATGGGCGGTTCTGGTAAGACTACTCTTGCCCACAATCTCTTTCATCATCCCCATATCAAGAAACACTTTTTCATTCGTGCTTGGGGCTATTGTATCTAAACAATGCACTGCTCCACAAATCTTTAAACAATTTCTTTCGGGCAGAGGGAAGTTCGATGATGAAAAAAAATTAGGACTGATCTTGCATCAAACTTTATATAATAGAAAATATTTTATCGTAATAGATGACATATGGAGTGTCAAAGCTTGGGATGAAGTTAGGAACTTCTTCCCCGACAATGGAAATGGAAGTCGGATTATTTTAACTACTAGGTTGTCAGAGGTGGCTAGTCATTGTGGCTCTAAGTCTAGGTCTCTCAATACCATGAAACCTCTAGATGAAAATAAGAGTTGGGAATTGTTTTGTAAGAAAGCATTCCAACAAGATAATTGCCCTTTTCCTGACCTAGTGAGAGTTGGAAAGGAGATTGTTAGGATGTGCAAAGGACTGCCCTTGTCGCTTCTTTTGAAGTCTCCTAAGACTGTAGCATTCTGGGAGGATTTTGCCAAAAGTATGAAATAGAGTCCTAATTTGAAAGAGAAACAAGAGAGCTTAGATGTACTAAACAGGAGATGATGCACCGTTTAGTTACTATTTATTTCTGGTCCTATTCCGCATTAAACCCACTCTTACGCTCCATCACAGTGGATTATATTGAGGATGGTGATTTTGAGCGAATACGGAGATATAGTGCTAAGAGTTTTGCATAAATGTTCGGCTTCTTCACCACCTAGTGATCTATTGTTATACAAGAACGTTAACTTGCGACACTAATCATTGACTATAGTGAACTTAATTTTGATAATAATATTCTTAGCCTATTGAGATTTGGAAGATGCGACAACTGAGGCATCTCAAGTGCCCTCGGATTTATCTTCCGGATCCTCATCCAAGCAACAACGGACAAGATTGCTCGGAAAACCTGCAGACGCTAACTATGGTAGTGAATATGAGGTTGAGTGAGTTGGTGTGTGTGATGATTCCCAACATCAAGAAATTGCATTTGCTTTATGGAAGGATTTTTTATGGACATGATTATAGTTTGATCGAGTGTCTGCACAATCTTGATCGCTTGCATAAACTCGAATCCCTTGAGTTTAATGTGGAACCATACACACCTTATTGGAATCTTAATAATAAACTGACATTCCCAAGTAGACTAAACAAGTTGTCTTTGAGTGGATCTCGACTTGATTGGGATGATTTGAGAATGATTGGTTCATTGCCACAACTTCAAGTTCTTGAGCTAGAATTTAAGTCTGTCACAAGAGGAACAAGGTGGAGTCCTGTTAATGGCCAATTTATTCACCTTCAATTCTTGAAAATTTCACGTTGTGATCACCTACATGATTGGGATGTAGACTACTCTCATTTTTCGGTTCTTGAGAAGCTCGTTCTTGAAGAATTGTTGTTTTTCAAGGAGATATCATTTGAAATTGGGGAAATACCAACACTTAGGCTCATTTGTGTTAATAGATGCAATAATGATGTCGCGATTTCTGCACTTAAGATAAAGGAAGAACACCAGGACGATCATGCCCTTCAAGTTCAACTCAATATTCCAAAATCGGAATTGAAGAGATTGAGAGAAATGGTGGAAGGAGAGGGACTCACAATCAACAATATTCAATTAGAGATATATTAGTGATGAACATTGTGTTTTGAGTAATTTTCATTTGATTCAATTTGTATAATTTGATTTCATTTCACTCTCTCAATAATCATTGTATTGGTAATGAATCAACAATTTCCTCAATCCCCCTTTTACTTTGTGAATGAATAATTTATTTCTCATACATACAACAACTATATCTACCAAATTCAATAATTTTGCATTCTTTTTTATTTTTAAAATACATAATATTGTTTGGAAAACTATTAATATAATAAAATATAAACAAAACAGCCCTATATAAATTAAAACTCAATATGATATTTCAATTTAGTTATTCTCATGTCGTCAATTATTTTAATATTGATGATCATTTAATTTATAAAAGGAAAATAAATTCAATTTAATTTGCCAAAGCGAATAGTTATACGGCTTAGTTGATCCGCCCAAAAGAAAGAAGATCTATATCTCGAAATTAATTCAACTCGATCTAATAGTCTAGCAACTTGATAGGATTAGCTCGAAACTGACAATATTAATTGAGAATTTTATTAAAAATATTTTCATTCTTATCCCAATAAATAAAATTTATAATCTTGAAAGTTTCATTTTCAAAGCAGGCAACATCCAGGTAGTTCTTAACTGGGAAAAATCAAGTTTTATCTTATTCATGATCTTTTGAGATACATATTATGGGTAAATGAGTAGGCTAATAAAGTTGTCATTAAAAAATTGTTAATTTTATTGGGACAATTTGAGAATGATTGGTACATTGCCCCAACTCCAACTCCAAGTTCTCAAGCTTAGGGTGGGGCTCTATTACAAGAGAAAGAAATAGGGTTGGAAGTTCATGCGGTTCGGATAATTGAACTATAATTTGTAGTTATATGCATACGTTCTGGTATAAATATAATATCAACATCTGATCCGATTTAAGAATATTGATAAATCGATAACTATTCGGTTAGTCAAATCGTTTATCTGAATACTCAAATTAATCAATAAAAATTAAAATTAAATATTAATTATATTTTTTATATTTTTCTTTTAAATTTTTGCAATAAATATGAAATAATTATTAAAAATAAAATGTCTACAAAAAAAGTTCAAACGGTAGTTGCGGAAGATGAGCAACATACATATCTCATCTCAAAGAAGTACCAACAAAAGGTTACATTTATTAAAATTTTACAGAACAAATCCCAAACTATACAACATTGTGCATTCTTCACATAAAGCATAAGCACAATCCACTTTTTAAAGCATGCCCCAAAACGATGGAGAATCTTATTTTAATTAGGAATTTCAATACCCAGAAACTTTAAAACAATTAAACAAAAGATCCTAGTGAAATTCATATGGATGATGGATGGAATTGCAAAAGGAACCTCATATTAAGTCAGAGACAGCATGAAATTTCACATTTTTTTTTAATTAGGTTTTAAGTACAGTTGAGCAGTGTGGAATTTTTTATTTAAAAAAACATATAAACACAAACTATATAGAAAATTCGTGTGATCCGACCATACACATTGTCAACCTGAACGATCCATATGCATTAAGATTATGTTTATCAACAACCCTCACAACTCAATCATCCAAATGAAAATATTAATTTTCTTCTCTTCTATCTATACAACCCACAACATAACTTATTTTCACAAACTTCCTACTTTATCTATGACACCAACTCTTAATAAAATATTTATTTTTTATTTTCATTAATTTTATATTATACATATACACTATATTTAAAATAAATAATTATATTATAATTATTATTTAAAATTTTTAATTTTTAATCATAATAATTAATTATTTTATAAACTTAAAATAAATAATGAATTTATTAATTCAATACCAAATACATATGAAATGGATACATAATTGAAATGAAGTAAACCAAAATACAAATAGATGCATTAGATAATAAATTACAAAACAAATAAATAAGCGACATTACATATTAATTATTAGTGCCTGGATAATTTTTGGAGCCAAGATAATTTTCATAATTTTGGTAATTCTGAAAATCTGGGTAATTATAAGAATTTGGATAATTTTGGGAATTTAGATAATTTTGAGAATTTGGATAATTTTGGAAATTTGGATAACCTTGAGAATTTGAAAAATTATTTGGATTCATGATTTGGATAATGAAATAAAATTAAAATATTGATAAATACCTGAGAAAATAGATGAAAATTGATTGTGCTTCAAAAATATGAATATGATACTCTATTTATAGATAATTTAAAATCATGAATTTTCATATATTTTTTGATTTATATTATTTAAATTAATTAGTATATACAAATTAAAATTAATAGAATTGAGTTATTCAATAATATGGTACCAAGTGTCACCATATTATTGGATAACCCAATTGGAGAGAGGGAACGATTGGCCAACCCAAATTGAAGAGTGTCATAACTTTTTTTTATTTTTAATTTAAATTTAGGTTTTTTTTTTGTACTCCATCTATGGCACTCAATTGAGTGTCACCAATAAAGTTAGTCTAAGAAGTTGGTCTAAGGAAGAGTATAGTGTGTGGTATTCTTGCAACCAGCATTCTCAAAAGCCGATACTTGGTTGGACTGGAGTGCTCTGCTCATCAACGATTCTCGCACAAACTTGTCTTGCCCAGAAATCGATTTCTTCATAATGTGTAGTGCTCTCACTTCATTAGACTTCATTAGAGGTAGCCCAATAATATATATATATATATATATATATATTATTGAAATTTAATAGTTGATCAACATTGAAAAAAATAAAAAAAACATATATTGCTTAATTTGATAGTAGTATTGTGTTATTGGGTAAAAATTAAAAATACTCAAACTACAAAAGTTGGAATATATCCAAAAACTTAAATCATATGTATAAAATATCCACTTTTTAAAAAGTTAACATATTTTAACTATTTTTGTTGATTACAATGCATTGATTTACTTTAAATTATATTATTTTTTTGTCATGCCATAACCACCGGCAGCACCACCACCACGAGGAACATCCACCGGCGAAAATGAGTACCTCAGCTAGATCCAACACCACCATCCGCGAGAAACATCCACGTTGAGAACTATCCACCACTGGTTCACAATAGCATATTCAGGTATATATTCAATCCATGTATATAATTAATTCACAACCTCAAAAAAATACATCTTTCGTCTGAAAATTTCGAGCGGTGGATACCATATATTCATTCTTTTCCGACGGTGGTTATGGCTTATATCATGTTATAAGATTGATTTAGATGACAACCGTTGGCATAGGAACAACCATCGCTCCACCGCTCACTTGGTTAACGAGCGGTGGTTGCTATACGTTACAATCTAGCTAGCGGTTGTGTTATATATACTAAAATCATAATTTTGCAATCCTAGAACTATGACAACCACTGACAAAATCTAAGCAAAAAGCATCCGGCCACCGCGTGTGTTGTTGTTTCTCTGTGTTTATTTATATCTTTAAATTGATTAACATATCTCGTGTCCAATTAAAATTTTAAATTTTGAAGGAATCGAAGCGTCTGTGGTATCGTTAGCCCGAATCACTTAATATTAATTAATCAACTAATATTAATTAATCAATTAATATTAATTAAACAACTAATATCAATTAATCAACTAATGAAGTTATCATTTAATATATAAACAACTTTACTTATGTGGAAATCAATTCATGGCGTAAGAGATCTTTCACATTTTTTCAAAAAAATGGATATTTTATGCATGTATCTTTACTTTTGGGTGTTCTCCAGATGTAACGTTTGTAAAATGAGTATATTTACCCATTACTACTATGTTATACTCCCTCTGATATTTTTGAAGTGTCTTATTTCACTTTTTTTGTTATTTCTGAATAAGTGTTTTATTTCAAAATTGTAGAGTATATTTATGACAATCTTTCAATTTTGTCTTTATTTAATATTTATTGAAATTTAATATTATTTGTATGAATGTATTTATTATGCTATTGAATAAATGGTATATAAGTAAAAAATTTATTTTATTAGTACGTGTCTGATTTAATAAAATTTGACATTTATTAAAAAACGGAGAGAGTAATTGTTATCCTTGTTTTTAAAAATATCTTGTTTTATATCAAGAATATTTATACCTTAGTTTCACTATTTCCCCTCATCTACGTATATGACAAAGATTTCAAATGACATTTAATTCGTGTAGTAATTTTGTAATTAATGTCTCATTATATAGAAATATTAGATAATTAAAATTTAAAGTTCTACATTTTTTTACATAAAAATTTAAGAAAATAATTAATTTAAGTGTGAGAGAGACAAGGGAAGGAAAGCTTATCGGGATAAGAGCGAAGACAGAAGGAGGGAGACTGCTGCCCCGGTTGCCCTGCCGTTGAGAGTAGGCGATCGAAGAGAGAGCAAAGGGCGAGAGCATCGAGAGTCGAGCGAGCATTAACGGGGCAGGAACACGGGCGACAAGGGAAGCCAGTGTTGGCTACTGTCTCTGCGGAGATTACCGAGAGAGTGAGGTTACGAGAGCGAGAGGAAGCTGAGAGAGGGATAGATGAATCGAGAGAGAGAAAGCGGCTGAGGGGGAATGAGAAATGAGTTAAAGTTAAGTTGCGTTCAAAGTATCTAATGGGCCGGGTTCTGAGCCGGGTCAAGCAAGGTTGTGGGATAGAGATTTAATAAAATGTTTGGACTGAAAGTTATAAGCCAAGTCAGAAGAATGATATAGTTATGGTTCATTTGGTAGGGTAGATTGGATGAAGGCAGATTAATTAAAAATAGTAGTTAAAGTTGGGATGAAGGGAGATAGTTATATAATCTAGTGTTTGGTAAAAAAAGATCATTATGTAGATAAATTTCATATCATATTTGGTAGACTTGTTTAACTTCAAGATAAATACTTGATTTTACAATTTTATCCTCAAAATATTCCTCAAATTTTTTTTTTACATGTCATTCTTAAAATTAAAGATAGAAGAATCATGAAACCGAGCTAGCACCAACATCCATTTTTTATACCTACATTGCAAATTCCAACTCTAAGGTCAGAGTCACAACCTACAACCAGAACCAATATCCATAAAAGGATAAAACCCAACCCTAAAAGCCCCCATCTCCGCCTTGGCCATCGATGAAGCACACCTAAGCCAAGAAACGAAGCTATGGTTTCTGCAATAATGATAATAATCAACATCCTCTATGTTCAATAGCGTCGATCGTACAACTCATTAGCAGACCATTAATATTCTTCCCCATCAAGAGCTTAGCAGTGGAGGTCGAAAAAATGAATATTGAGTTTAATTTGTCTCGAACTTCTGAAGGGAAGTAGAAAATTGATTTTAAGGTTATTTGGGTAGACGAGGAAGCTTGGATGGAAGAGTACTTGAGGAGGCGGCGGACAGCGGAGGCGACAACAGCGTGGCTGAAACGAAAGCTTTCGGTCTGAGAAAGCGACGTACTTGAGAGTTGGAGGAGAGAGAGAGAGAGTAACAATTGGAAAAGTGTTCTCTTACTATTCACTCCAGATGATTTTAATACCACATGTTACATAGGATTTGAAACATGCTTCAACCTTACCTTTTGTTATGGGCTTCGAAATTATAACAGGCCGACTAGATACTGACCCAGCTACCAAACAACAAATGATTTTGGATAAAAATAGTATATCATTCTTCATCTCAGCTACCAAACGGACCCTTAAGATGTAAATTACTTAGACAAGTAATTAATTAGGATGAGTTAAATCTTTCAGGGGTGGTTTGGTTTGTGTGATATGATTGATAAGATTAATGAGATTATAACCTTTAAATCTCTATATTCTTATCCATAATCCTCCATCTCCTTATGAATTTAGTCATTTTTTACACTCCTTAATCACTCAAATGCTTGATTAAATAATCAAGCCAAATTTGGTGTGATTATATAATCAAGCATTTGAGTGATTAAGAGACATAAAAATTGATTGAAAATCATAAGGAGATGGAGGATTATTGTCACAGCCCAATTTCTTAACCCTATCTTAGTTAAGTAACTAGACTATGACTCGGGTAACTTTATAAAATCTTGGAAATGAAAATGGATCTCAAGGATAAATTGAATCAAAATTTTCGCAGGAATTTCAGGGCAGATTTGACACTTTCACTTCAAAGGATCATAACTTACTCATCCGGACTCCGAATTGAGATCCGAAAGAACCGATAGAAAGGTATCGAGAAGATCTTTAAAATGATACCAATTTTATAAAATTTCGGACAGATAAGATGGACGAAAAGGGGGTTCCAATACGCTGCCCTGTTTCTAGCGAAAACATAATTCAGACAATTTATGAACTCAGGCTTCAATTCACCAAAGGTAAAAATCAAACAATAATGGAAAAGGGTTGAACATTATGATTCACAAAGGAAAATATCAATATAGATTTCATAAGCTAACCAAACATGATGGTATCAACATACAATTTATCAACGTAAAGGAATTGAGTTCTACAACAGGAAGAGTGGATGAGTTACATGTATGAAGACATATAACTCAGGGCTTACAAAGTATGCTTCAACAAAGTTTAACAAGTGACCATAACCCACTCAATAATTTACATGTCAAAATAAACTACAGTGTTCAGCTCCATTTGCCATCTCCCAGCTCAACCTGCATGTTTAGAAACACATGCAGGACATGAGTACATAAAGCACTCAGTGGACACATGCCAAAAACATTTAAAACTTGTTCTTAGAGTTATATGATTGACTTGCCAACTTTAGCATATACAGGGTTTTTAAGAAAATAACCTGCATACGCTTCTTAAAACATATATCTTTTCTTTCTGAAAACAATAAAAACTGAATATGCATCTCATGTGTCTGCAGACATTTATCTTAAATCTGTGATACCATATCTACTTTCTTGTGTTGAGAGGTAGGCCTCCCCCTCAAACACTCTGACCGGCCAGTCCGCTCACCGGCTCACGGTCTAATGTGTACACAAACTCTTACCGGCAGCTCGTCCGGCGTAGGGCCGATATCGTAATTCTGTCGTAGATAGGTACATGCAACATGCTGAAAACAGGCAAGTCAACATCTATAAACATAATAAACATCTCAAAACATAAATAATTATTTAGCACGTGCATTCTTTGGTTAGAAAGCCCACCTGGATGGATTAATCTATTTAACCCGAGGCTTCGTCTCTTTCTTTCTTTTCTTCTTTCCCTTTCTCAGTTGAACCTTACATTAATTAAAACATTTAAGAATAAGAAATCATACTCTTTTCTATGGAATCATCAATTCATAATCTCATTCTTCTTCTTGTAATTTACTTGATTGCCAACTATTATAATTATAAGTTCTTCGGCTATTGCATCCTTTTATCATTGTGCTATATTAATCACTTATCATATCTATGTTATTATGTCACTTCTTTACATACTAAACTAACAAATTCTAACTTTTACATACTTGGCTAATAAAATCCAATAAATTCACATTAGCCATTATATTCATTCCTTATCTCAAATATCACATTAAATCAAAAAAATATAATCTCTATGTGTAAGTTTTAACCATGCCCTTCTTCTTGAAAATTAAAGATCTTAATGTAAGAATGATTCTATCTTTAATCTCTTGATTTAACCATGCTTAATATCGCTTAATAAACTTCAATGCATCATCACTTAGTCCAAATAACATCAACATGTATTTAAACTTAGAAACTCCATAAACTAACTAAATTTTGAAAATTCATTTCTAATGCTTGGAAAATTCTAAATAAATTATTCTAGACATTATTCATGCCAATAAGCTCAAATATGATATCAATTTAAACAAATAAAATCAAAATCCCATAGCTCTTTATTTCTTAATATTTTCGAAAATTACATAATTTTCATATCTTGATTTTTCCTCAAATTTCTTTCTAATCTTATGTTTAAACATGCTCAATTACATGAATAAAATCTTAATTTAAGCATAGCATCACATAGTATTAACATAAATTTAAACTCAACCCTAAAACCATATCTTCATCTAAGTCATCATATTTCTACATATTTTCCACTTTAAGCATGCTTTAATCATGAAATAACAACAACTTCACTAATACTTCAAATTTAAACTCTCCATCATCATGCTTCAAAAATCATACTTTATCAAAATAAAACATATAAACATGATAGGGAATAGCTATTTACCCTTAATTCACTAATCTTTAATATTGATGTGGCTTGGAATCACCCTATGGTGCTTGGGAGGAGAAAAATTTTATGGTATGGAGGGAGTGAAGTTTTTGAAAATATGGAGGGAGAAGAGGAAGATAAATTTTGATTGATGTCTATCTTGAATAGTGAACTAGATGTCTCTTATACATATAAGAATTAATTTTATTTAAATTTAATTAATTATGTGATATTTATCTCTTTTCCTTTCCCATCTTCTAGAATTCTCTTTTTTTTTTGTTTTTTTATTTTATCTTATCATATTATGATTATCCATAATATGCTAACACTTCCTCTAAATCATGCTTAAGTAACACTTAGGTTACTTATCTTTACCAATTACAACTATATATCTTAGTTTTAAATTTTCTTATTTTTATTTCTTAAGGATGCAAAGCCTCATTAAATCTCAAATTAGCAATTAAGTACTAATTAAAATTGAGGGTATTACAATTATGAATAAAAGAAGTAGATATTTAAAGCTTATAATCATATTAATCCTATCAATCATATCATACAAACCAAACCATCCCTTATTAGTTTTGAGATGGATTTGATAAATATGAATCTTGAACGCAATAAATTATTAATAAATATTAATTCAGATTTGTACTAGCCACAAGATTGAACTAAATATTAACTCAAATAAAAATATTCAGTAAGTGAAATTTTTATTAATAATTATAGTAGCCATTATTTATTTACCCTGGGTACGATAAGTTAGGATATAATATCATAACTTGATTTAAAAATAAAGTACTTGAATAATAGTCGAGTTAAGACTCGAGAATAATTCTCGAGTCAACAATAATAATAATAATGATATTAATTCCTTCAGAACTAGAGAATCTTAGTCATGCTTTGATCAAGTGTCTCATATGAGATTTTGTTTAAAGGTTTCAACGAGAAATAGAACCGGGCTCACGAGAACAAAGGATTTTATTAGCTGAGACTAATCATGTAGGCTTTCTTACACTATTAAAATATGTGTGCTTGTCAAAAATCTGTTTTCCTTCCAAAGAAGGTTAAACTTAAATTTCAGTTTTCAAATATTGTCTTGCCATAAATATTTATGTTTTTGTATGATACATATCTACTCACAGCTCAGAAAATTGAATTTGGGTCCCAACGGATCAGATATCTCACTCGAACACTTGGACCATGAGTCATCTCAGCAGGTTGGCCGATCAAGTGTCCGTGGGAGGTGGCCACCTCCCCAACACATAAATATTACAGATATGATAGAATACAAAAGAACTTAGACTGCAATTAAATTTAGATTTTTACAAAAAATATTTTAGTAAACATAGGTGCAGACAAATCCATATGTTTTCACTTAAGATGTCTTGATATATATATATATATATATATATATATATATATATATATATATAATTATATAAAGGGGGTGATATTATATTGTCGATTGTTTGGTAGTACATATTATCATCTTTCATAAACTTCATATTTTGTTTGGTAGACTAGTTAAACTTAAACATAATTTTACATTTTTACCCTCATATTTGTTGCCCTAAGTTTTTTATCCAAAATCAGAAACTGATGGCTACATCTCATACGGGAGAAAGGGTTTATTTCTTACTCCAACTCTAAATTTTATCCTCTTTCGTACTGCTGGCCCCAAAATCATTGATTAACAACATTGAATCATGAGACACCTCTTGCATCAGTGAAGAACATCGCATTTGTTGGCCCCAAAAATGTGGATACAACTATGAAATCCATTGACAAATACATAAACACAAAATATGAGCTCAACATTTTGAGTACTGAAACTACAAAGAGGGAGAGATGGATGAATCAGCTTAGGAGTGACCTCCAATCGTGCGCCGACATTGATTTCTGGTTATGGGTGTCGAAAGCTTCGATTTTCAATGAGAATATTTTGGTTCTGAAGAGCTTTGAAAGCAGGTTTATGGTAATGGGCGTCGAAACGAGGGGAGCTTAATTTGGTAATTTAGAAAATACTATTCATCTCAGATAAATATATAATACCACGTATTTCTATGGATTTAAAATAGGCTTCAACCTTACATTTACTTACGAGTTTAAAAATTATAGTGGGCCGATGAGATGACACGCCCAACTACCAAATAAGGGATGAGAAAGGATGAAATTAGTATATCCTTCTTCTTCTCTACCAAATGAATCATAAATGTGCAGGTTGAGTTGTGATGAAGGAAGGGTGGATGCTTTGCTATGACTTTTGTCGGTCTTTTCCCTTACTCAAAACTCTTGGGGGTCTTACATGTCTTCATACATATAGACTGTTAATTAAATATTGTTGTTAGTTCCTCTTCAAGTTAATGTTATGACTTATGTAATAAGACAACGACTTATCTTGATTTCTATGTTGGCAATGTACTATGAAATTTTATTGACTACTTCAATTATTAAAGTTATGTTAACTCCAAGAATGTCCAATCAAATCCTTTTCTATGTCCTTTCCTTAAATTCCTTCTCCATAGTCACGTTTTCCCGACTTTGTTATACTTATCAATGTGCGGTCGTGACAAAATTAATACTAATATATTTGAAAATTCTAATTACTATGATTGTGTACTAACGTATATTATCATCTAATTTTTGAGATTTCAAGTGTCCTTTTATTTGTTAATTTAAAACTATAATAATTACAAAATAAAAATAAAATATTGTTATATTATTATATTATTATATGAAACTAAAAATTGTCAATGGTTTCCAAATTTAAAAATAAAATTTAATTTTTTATTTCTTTTATTGTTAATATTTTCATAAGTTCTAATTTGTTATTATGAATTATAAAAATATTATTATTTATAATATAAGAATTAAATTGAATCATGCAAAATAAATCGAAGTTACTCTTCTAAATCGTTGATCACAATTCTAAAATTTTGAAATTATAACTGAATTGTCTCATACACAATCATGATTTGGAATCTAATCGTCGATTACTATTACAGTTTTCAAACCATCGATTATGATCCAATTACGATTCAATTCCAGCAATTCCGATTTCTTTAAATACCTCAATGCATATATTATTGATAATTAAAATATTCATATGCATTGCATGGATACACATACTAGTTTAATATCATATAATATAAAAAAAAACAGAACAGTAAAATTGAATGACTGTAGAACCGGAACCAAAGATCCTTTAATTCGATTTTGATTCTACCAAAGGATTCCAATTTTCATTCTATTCAATTTCCGTTTCTAACATAATGCGGGCCACTTCTACTCAGACTCTACCTTAAAGTTGGAAAGCTACGGATGTTTTGCAGGCGAGACGATCGTCCTCAAGTCTCAGTGGTGACTATTGATCTTTCTCATCACAAAAAAGGTATGAGCTCCCAAACTGTTCGGAGTTTGTATACTCTTATTTTCATTATTTATTTTGTTGTGGATTAACCCATCCAACAACTGGCGCCGTCTGTGGGAAAAGTTCGTACCGGCGAGTGGATGCAAATTCCCCCTCGTCGACGTTCTATTTTTTCAAATTTGACCTCAAAACGAAAGGAACTATGAATTTCTGAAGAGGATATTATTTGAAAGGAAAAATCACGAAGTAATGAAATCGCGGCGACGAAGCCAAAGGATAAGCACTTACGGCGACCAAGCCGAGTAGTGTAAAATCGAGGCGATGAAGCCCGAAAAATAAACGATCGCGGCGATGAAGCCGAGGAAATTAAAATCGAGGCGATGAAGCCCGAAAAACAAACAATCGCGGCGATGAAGCCGATGAAATTAAAATCGAGGCGATGAAGCCCAAAAGACAAACAATCCTGGCGGTGAAGCCGAGGACATTAATAATCGAGGCGATGAAGCCATAAAATGTATAATCCCGGCGATGAAGCCCAAAGCATAAAAAATTAAGGCGTCGAAGCCGAGATAGGTTGCGTCGAGGCAGTAAAGCCGTGAAATTAAATATTAAAGCCATGAGGCTAAAATTGATAATAAGTGACAATGTATAGGATGTAAACAAATGACGCTCATGGGAGGATAAATTGTAATAGAGAATGAAAATGGAAGGCCAAAAAAGGTCTTAAGGTCTCAGACCTGTCAAAAGTAAATCAGAAGCGCTAGATTTATAAGTTTGTGAGACCAAAAATTCTGCTTTGAAACATTGTCTAATTAGCTCGAAATGCCTTGTAACAGAGTAAGAAGGGAAGGTCAAATGTCAGACCCTTCCAAGGAGGTGGACCATGAGGATAATATGGAGGCAAATCCTCCACCTCAACCACCTGTGATGTCTGACGCGTTAGCGGCGCAGGTTGCTTCCATGGTGAGGCAGACCTTGGTACAAGCAGGAATTGTGCCAAATACCCCGGATAGTCAAATACATGCGAATCAGAATGACAAAACTATGTACAGGGTACCACGTAGAAATGAACCAGAGCTTGAAGAAAGCTCTGATTCCTCTTACAAGCCTACTTCTGATCGAATTAGCGAAAAGACTTCACAGACCTTGGAGGTATAATCATATTTCAAGGTTAATAAAAAATCTTATTGGAATAAACGCCTATAGAGGCATAATTGTAATCGTCATGTGCAGACCCTCTCCTCGCAACGGGCCCAATTGGAGAGACAACGTATCCAAATGGAAATGTTGATGAGAGAGCTGGAGGATCTTAAGAAAGAGAAGGCATTTGCTGAATCAAGCAGGCAAAGTGGGCATGTTACGTCATATGCCGAGGAGGGCTCTAAGTTTCATGCGATGGAAAGAGACAGACCTAGGTCTATCTATCAGATAGGAAGCCCCTTTTCGGAGGATATTCAGAAAGATCCTCTGCCGAGCAACTTTCGACCCGTGACTCTGGAATATAAAGGAAATACTGACCCTGAGGAGCATTTGATGAGATTCGACAACATCGCCCTTCTGCATCAATATTCAGAGGGAGTGAAATGTAGAGTTTTCCTTACAACATTGGCAGGACCAGCCCAACAGTGGTTTAGGCAATTACCTGCCAACTCCATTTTCTACTTTGACGATCTAAGGAAATTGTTTGTGCACCAATTCGCAAGTGCAAAAAGGACCACTAGAGGCTCCTTGCATCTGACTACCATAAAGCAACTTCCGCAGGAATCTTTGAGGGAATACCTTACCAGATTTAATCTGGCAGTATTAGAGTCGCCTGATGTACATCCCTCCATTAAAATCCATGCATTCCTCGAAGGAATGAGGAGCGGTTCTTTTTTCGATTCATTAGTGAAGAAGCCACCCAAAGATTTCGAGGATTTGTTGTCTCGAACGGAGAAATACATTCACTTGGAAGACGCTCGAATCTTTCGAAAGACGGATCTCGGGAATCCAAAAAAGGATAAGAAGTTGGAGGAGAAACAAAGGATGGTGGAGGGAGGAAGAAGGCTTGAGGAGAAAAGAAAATTCAATTCTGACTTTCGAAAACCATTTGAAAGACCAGATCGGACTGAAAGAGCTTTTACCCCGCTGACAATGGAGCCTGCAGACCTCCTAGAAATAGTAATTAAGAAGCCTGGAGTTTTCCTCCCGCCAAGGTCTAAAGACCCTCCGAGGCACCCGGAGTCGGATAAGTTTTGTAAATTCCATAATGATTATGGTCACACTACGAATGATTGCCGTAACCTTAAAGCGGCGATCGAAAAATTGATCAAGGAAGGTCATCTTTTGGAATATGTCCGGAGGGAGACTAATCAAGACTACAAAAGAAGAAGGGAGGATTACAGGGCAAAGGCGCCAGAACAGCCACCTCCCCTGCCAGAAAAACCCATCAAAAGAGGCACTATTAACATGATATATGGTGGGCCGACAGCAGGAGATTCCAATAGGTCTCGCAAATCATACGCTAGAAGGGGCAGCTGGACCGAAGGCGAGGAGTTAATGGCGGTGCAGAAGCAAGCATTTTGCCCAAGCATATCATTTGGGTCTGAAGACTTCAGACCCCTCGTCAGACCCAATGACGATGCTCTGGTAATAACGGCAGAAATCAAGAATTTCGATGTAAAGAGGGTTTTCGTTGACACCGGCAGTGCCGTCAACGTTATGTTTGTGGAATGTTTCAACCAATTACAAGTAGAAAGAGAAATTAAGCCTGTTCTGACAGCCTTGCATGGATTCGCGGGGGAAATGGTCATGCCATTGGGGTCAGTTACATTGATGCTCACGCTGGGTGAGGAAGGCGTAAGGATGGCTAGACCTGTCAACTTCCTAATAGTGAACACTTCATCAGCTTATAACGCAATTATAGGGCGTCCCGCCCTTAATGCTTTCCAAGCAGTAGTCTCGACTTTCCATATGAAGATGAAATTCCCTGTTGGTAATCTGGTGGGTCAAGTGGTTGGCTGCCAGGATATGTCCAGAAAGTGCTACCTCCAATCGGTCAAGGAGGGGGAAGCTAAGAGAAAAGCTACTCCACCCGGAGAAAGTTGTTACAGAAGCGAGGGTCGAGAAGACAAAAGGAAAAGGAAAGAACTAGTAGCAGAGGAGGCAGGGTCTGCTCAAATAGTTCCTGTGGAAGAACTAATGGCTATAGAGTTATACCCTCACTTGGAGGGCTTCCCTACCCACATTGGCTCTCTGATGACAGAAGCAGAAAGCAGAGCCGTGGTAGAGTGTTTAAGAAGGAATGCTGATATTTTTGCGTTTAAATCGTCAGACCTCACGGGGGTAGACAGGGGAATAGCTCTGCACAGTTTAAACGTCGATCCCTCAGTAAGGCCGATTAAGCAAAAATTGAGACAGTTTGGTCCAGAGAAAGATGAAGCTATCAGAGAAGAGGTGAAAAAGCTGTTGGAAGCAGGACATATATGTCCGGTGCAATTCCCCATTTGGTTATCTAATGCATTAATGGTTAGAAAGAGTAACGGGAAGTGGAGAATGTGCAACGATTTTAGGGACTTGAACAAGGCATGCCCGAAGGATCATTATCCCCTGCCAAGGATTGACCAGCTAGTGGACTCTACCTCAGGGTGCCAACTGTTATCAATGATGGACGCGTACCAGGGGTATTACCAAATTAAAATGAATCCCGAGGATGTCCCTAAATGTGCATTTGGGGTCTGCGCGGGAGTATTCGGATACACTAGTATGCCGTTTGGTCTAAAAAATGCTGGAGCCACTTATCAGAGGATGATGGATACAGTTTTCCAAAACCAAATTGGCAGAAATATGCAAGTTTACGTAGATGATATGCTAGTGAAAAGTTTGAAAAAGGAGACACACGCTTCAGATTTGGAAGAGGTCTTCTCGATGGCAAGGAGGTGTGGTTTAAAGCTTAACCCCGCCAAGTGTGCGTTCGGGGTAAAATCGGGAAAAATTTTAGGATACATGGTTACCCAGAATGGAATTGAAGTTAATCAAGCTAAGGTGCAAGCTATTCTGGACATGACAACTCCGAGAACCATGAAGGAGATTCAGAGGTTGAACGGCCGAATTGCTGCTCTGAGCAGATTCATTGCCAGATCTGCAGAACGGAGCCTACCTTTCTTTAAGGCTCTGCGCAAGGGGAAGGATTTCGAATGGAATGAGGAATGTCAAAAAGCATTCGACGAATTAAAGTTACACCTGGCCCAACTGCCACTTCTCAATAAGCCAGAGCCAGGAGAAGAGCTTTTTCTTTATTTCGCCGTGGGCGAGGCTTCAGTCAGCGCTGTTCTGCTAAGGGAAAGCGAGGGTCAACAGAGGCCAATCTATTACGTGAGCAAAATGATTCAAGGCCCGGAGTTAAGATACTCCGACACAGAAAAGGCAGCTCTGGCTGTCATGGTGGCGGCAAGGCGACTTCGGCCTTATTTCTTGTCACATCGCGTGATTGTAAGAACTAACCTTCCATTCAAACAAATCTTGGGAAGACCAGATTTGTCGGGTAGGATGGTTAAATGGGCAGTCGAACTAAGTGAATATGATGTAGAGTTTGAAGTAAGAATGGCTATCAAGGCCCAAGCATTGGTAGATTTTATCCAAGAAAATACCAGATTTCAAGAAGATGAAGTCTGGTCGGTATATGTAGACGGATCTGTCACCAAGGAGGGAGCTGGAGTTGGGATATTTATTATAACTCCAGAAAAAGAGCAGCTTCATTTTGCTGTAAAATTTCATTTCAAAATCACAAACAATGAAGCAGAATATGAGGCTTTGATCCGAGCCATGAGGATTCTAAAGGAACTGTCAGCACAACAAGTGGTGGCTTATTCTGATTCCCAACTGGTGGCTCAGCAAGTCAGAGGCACATACGAAAGGAAGGAGGAAAAGATGATATGGTATGGAAATCAAATTGAGGGTTTGTTGAAACACTTCGCTAAATTTGAAATTCGACAAATACCAAGAGAGGAGAATATGGAGGCAGACCGACTGGCTCGAATAGCCAGTGCTGCAGACCACGTCTGGCACGGGGAAATAACTCTTTTATATGCAGAGCAGAGGACATTGGCTATGGAGATATGTACTCTGACAAATGAGAAGGACTGGAGGATACCAATCGTAAGGTACCTCCGCTCGGGAGAGAGGTCTTACAGTAGTAACATGCCCGGAAAGGCAGCGCTGGCATGTTTCTGCTTAATAGGGGATTTTCTTTACAAGAGGTCGTTCACACACCCTCTTTTAAGGTGCGTGTCTGACCAAGAAGGAGAGTATATCTTAAGGGAGATTCATGAGGGCTGCGCTGGAAGCCACACTGGTTACAAGGATCTAGTCCGAAAAACATTAAGAGCAGGTTTTTTCTGGCCAACTTTGGAAGCAGATGCCAAGGAAAGAGTAAAAAGATGTGAAAATTGTCAAAAACATGCGAGGCTAATTCATATACCGGCAGAGGAGCTCGGGAGTATAGTCTCACCTTGCCCGTTTGATAAATGGGGAATCGATATAGTAGGAAAATTACCGGTAGCATCGGGAGGCAGAGTATTTATAATAGTAGCAGTGGATTATTTCACGAAGTGGGTAGAGGCAGAGGCAGTTGCCAAAATAGATGAAAAGGCCATTCGGCGTTTCATTTGGAAGAACATATGTTGCCGTTTCGGTATTCCAAGAATATTAATCTCAGACAATGGATCCCAATTCAATGGGTCCATGATCAAAGGATGGTGCAAAGAGATGAAGATAGAACAAAGGTTCGTGTCCGTGGCACATCCTCAGGCCAATGGGCAGGTAGAGGTGACGAACAGAACTTTGCTAGAAGGGATTAAAGCCAGACTGGAAGGAGCGAGAGGTAAATGGGTTGAAGAACTAGACTCTGTCCTCTGGTCATATAGAACCAGTCCCAGGACGTCCACTGGTGAATCCCCCTTCAACCTAGTGTATGGCTCGGCTGCTGTGGTACCAGCAGAGGTAGGGATGGATTCCCCCAGGATCCTAAACTATCAAGAGTGGGAAAATCAAGGAAAACTAAGGGAAGAATTGGATCTGATAGAAGAAAGAAGAAGCAGAGCTCGCCTTAGGACAGAGCTTTACAAAAAGCAAATTGAAAAAATTTACAACAAGCGTGTATTTGAGAGAAAATTCGCCGAGGGCGATCTAGTTCTGCGCAGGGCTGACGCTCTGAAGCCTGTGGGGAAATTGGAGCAGAATTGGGAAGGACCTTTCATAGTAAAGGAGGTACTCAGAGGGGGAGCTTATCGACTAATGACGCATGAGGGGAAGGAATTACCTAGGCCTTGGAATGTATCTTCTCTAAAAAGATTTTATGTTTGATAAAGGCTGTTCTTGAAGGTGTAAAAGGAAGTATAGAATGTCTCATCTAAAAGACGAACTTCCAAGGGATATTATCCCTCATTTGAATTTATGACTATTATTGAACTACGTTTGTAATTGTCACTCAAATTTCAAGTAGCAGAAGAGCTAAATTATAAATATATTAGGGCAGGAGGCAAAACGGAAAAAAGCCATTACATAGATAAAATATATAGACATAAGATCCAAACATTCAACCCAACAGAGAAAAATAAATGTGTTTTTACACATTAAAAACAGAATAAAAATTGTCATGGTAACATGATTTTTCATAAAACAGAAACCTTCAATCCCGGGCACGGCCTCTTCTCCCGCTCCCCGAGCCGGAAGCCTCGGCGTTGTGTTGAATAATGCGCCGACTCTAAGAAAAGGATAACGAAATAAAAGGAGGTAAGGAAAAAGTATTATTTAAACCCATTGTACGTATGCTTATAATAGACATGAAAACTAAAAGTGAAGTAACTAAGATAAAAAAGGTTAAGAATTTACGCCGCTGAGCAAAGTTCCCAACCGGGCGATGTCGTCAGGGTTATTGGGCAGCACCTGCAGGAAAGGGCCGCCGAGGTAGTTCTCATCGCTGCTATAAGAGCCAGGAGCGGTGATGAACTCTTCTGCACCCCTCTTCAGGGACGATAGAAACCACTGATGGTCATCCCCATGTGAATGGTCGGCCTCCAACCCTGGAAAATGGTCTAGGATTCGAGTGAGCACTTTTCCTCCATCAACTTCGCGCCAGCGAGTAGCTAAACCTAACTGCTCACAGGTTTCTACTATGGCCTCAACAACCCAGTTGGCCAAATACTCGGAGATCCGCTCACGAAAGGCTTGTGAGTGGATATACGCCTCGGGGAGATCGACGATGAGGCGGTGGAGTAAATTTTGACCTGCTGGGCAAAGAAGTATGTTGTCGCGACAGAGTCGTGCACCCTTTTTCTCTCCGCGAGAGAAGGCCCGCCTGCTTTGAAAAACCCTTTCGGAGGCCATGCCCTGGTCGAAGGCGTCAGCGACAACTGTGTTCAGGGCGTGCGCATGTTTTTGATGCTCAGTCTCCAGATCCCTCTCAAGGTTTCGAATGATGACGGCTTGGTCTTTCAGGCGACGTTCGGATGCTTCTAACAGTCTCTCATACTGTTCGACTTGTCCCTCCAGTGCAAGTATATCCGCCCTTCGTTGTTCAAGTTCTCTGTCGCGCTCGTTTTCAGGAATCATTGTTAGTAGAAGTTTATTGCGAGCCATACGCTTCAAGATTTCGAATGGAGAAGACATTTTTTGAGATATGAGGTAGAGAATGAAGAAAATGGAAAGTTGGAGAGTATGAATTGGCGGAGGAGTAATTTAAGAGGACAAGTAAAGGAGGAGTACAAGAGTGGAGTAACGTTTGTATTTAATGCAGGAAATTAAGGAACATAATTGACAAGACATAGCATGATAAAAGGCTGTCCAAAACGCACAGGAAGCGAGAACAAATCAGGACAAAAGATCTTAACATTTAATAAAGAACATCATGTCACACAGAAAATAAAATAGTACATAAGGAGGTAGTCCATGCAAACACGCAAAATAAAGCCAAAAACGTGAAAGGATGAATCAAGGACTGACAAAGTATCTGGCAGGTAGAGTATTTCGAGAGTAATGTTGGGAATTATAAATGCCAAGTTGAAACTAAACGGTTGTGGGGCCACTTGCATTCTGATCTTTCGGTTCTGCAGAATTAAGGTTGTCAGAGCTGGCACGATCGGCAATATTCGCCTCTGAACTCCGAATCTCTTTATCTGCCGGAGGGTCACATCAAGAGGAGGCTCCATCTGCCCCCCTGTAGGATGAGGCTCCCCAGGAGTGTCAATGGAACAAATCGGCTCTGTATTTTTTCTTTTTTGCGGATCGGCAGAGGCATCAGATGAGCCACTAGCTTGGCCAGATATGTTCTGTAAAGGTGACGTATGTAAAGTGTTAAAGGGGCCAAAGGGGCCACAAGAGAAAGTAATCGAGAGATAAAATATATACTTACCGCCTTAAGCATAAGCGCCAGTTTGACCAACTTTCGTTGGTCGCGAGGCACTACTGGGTAGATAACCTCTCCCCATCCGCCCTCTTCAGAGTCAGAGGCGGGCTCTACCCTGAGGAATTCCTCGGAGGCTCGTTCCAATGTTTCCTTCCACCAAGGGAAGCTCTGATCGTGCTCAGGATTAATTTCCAGAGTGGGCGTCTCCTCGACAAGCTTTTCAACAACGCGAGCGACACTCACTTCCCCAGCCCGATCGAATATCCCTAATTGATCGCATATCTCAGCGATGGAACGGCCAGTCCAGACAGATAGGGGCACCAGCATCCTTTCACGAAACTGATGCGAATGGAGGAACGCCTCTGGAAGATCTCTGACCAAGCTTCCAAGGAGACGCTGACCAGAGGGACTCAGCAAGATCTGAGAATGGCAGATCTTAGCACCAATCTTTTCGCCCATCTCACGCCCTCTTTTAAGAGACTCGGCAGCTGTTGAGCTGAGGTTCTGAAGATGTACGCTATGGTCATGATCGGCTTTCTGTTTAAGTTGATTGATCTGCGTTCTCAGCTCTTGAAGACGCTCATCAGACTTTTTCTGCATTTCGGCCATCTTCTCGGCCATTTTCTGTTTGTCAGCAATCAGGATATCACGCTGTTTCTCAACACCTTCATGTAGCTCTGACAGCTGTTGAAGGCGTTGTTGTAAAATGTTGCAATTCTCAATCTGGGCTCGACACAGCTCTTTTTCCCTCCGACCCTCATTCAATTCACCTCGGATCTTCTCATGGTACATGGCTCGGCTTGTCAAGGCAGAGCGGCATGCGTGAGCCTAAATACATAAAGAGGAATTGATTAACCATGAGAATCTGGACTGGAAAAGCTGAAAAGGAGAGGAAAAAGGATAAAAGGTCAGGGATTACGCACCGCAAGCTCGTAACTCGCTGCCTTTTGGTCCAATTCTTGACTTGAGAGGTTCAGGGTATATGCCCAGTCTTCTTCTCGGGGACAGCTGTTCAAGAAGTCGGCAGCATCACTTCCTTGATTTTTTAGGCAAGAACCACTAAAGTTCGCTAGTGGTCTGACATTCATGACAACCGAGGTGGGATAGGGAATGCTTAAGATCCGAGTGGCGTTACCAACTCGGACCTTATCCGCCTCGGAGGTTTTCTCTAGAGCTTGCATACCCTTGTCGGGGGCAGAACTCGGAAGCACAGAGGAGGAAGTCGCCCTCGGGATTGCAACAGGGCCAGAGGGACAGTCAGTTGTTCCTCTCATAAGCCGGCCTCGGGCCCGTTTAGATGAAGGATCGTCCGAAGGGGCAGATTCAGCCCGTGTTCTCTTAGGAGGAGGTGGGGAAGGGCCAACAGGCAGAGTGGGAGCAGATGAAGGTATTATTGAAACTTCAAGAAGTTCGGCCGCAAACCCTGCAGAGACCGTTTCTAAAAGGGAAAGAGGAAAGATAGGAAAACAGAAATGAGTGAAAACGAACGAGGACTAGCTTTTCCTAAATTAAGCCTAGCTATAGGAATTTTAAGGAGAAAGGGAGCGTACCTTCACCAGGAAATGTGCCAAAAAGAGAGGGGACCGGACCCGAAATTATAGCAGTACTCCCCACCTCGGTGGAGGAGGCGGATTTGGGAACTTCTGGAGTTGAGGCTGCGACAATAATAGGCTCAGAAACGGGACGCTCGAGAGGAGTGGAGACTTCCTGATTGCCTCCAGACCCGCTAGCGCCCGAGGCGATTTCAGCAACTTTCCTGGCGCGACGATCTGCTATGATCCGAGCCGTCTCAGCTGCCGCGATATCATTCAACTTAGAGGCCCAAGACATACCTACGGATAAGAATAAAAGCAGATCACATGGTTACAGACAATGGAGATTATGCTCAAAAATCTGTTTAGGCCGGAAAGTATACCCATAGAGCGGCGCCAGGGGCGACCGGGAGAAAGATCGAAGAACGAAAGGACATCGGGATCCTCAGTGAAATGAGGGACGAGGAGATGACGGTGTGAAGTTTTGATTATTTTGTCCAATCGGGAAGCCACCTCACTGGGAAGACCCGTACCCCCAGAGCGGATTACTTGGTTTCTTAGGTTAAGAATGAGAGGAAATTGGGGGAAACCCCATCCTGAAGTGGTAGGAGGTGTGACAATATAGTACTCGGAATACCAAAATTTATCCACACTTTGATACTTCCCGTAAAGTTCAAAGTGGGTGGCAGGCGAAAAATACAAAAAAGGGATGCTCTTAATAACACGGTGCAGGAGAAAGAAAAGTTCAGAGGTGTTCTCGAAATTGTACATGGAAAGAAAAATATGGAAGAAGGCAGCTTTACGAATAGACATTGGATTTAGTTGATTAAAAGGAATCCCGTACCGGGTAAAAATGTCGCAGAAGAAATCAGGGATGGGAAGGCGAAGACCCGCTTCGAATTGCTTACGCCAGACAACCGCAGAAGGAGATGCTATATTATTGGGGCGTTCGTTTTTGGTAGGAAGGCGAACACGAAATCCTTGGGTTGGTCCTAACAAGCGATTTAGGGAGCGAAGAGTGCTCTCAGTCGCAGACGAAGGGGGAAATTGATCGAGATCGGGGGCAGGCATTGTCAAAAACCAGGGAAGGAAAAAATACCTGGAATGAAGAAATGCTGGAGGCCACAAGGATTGAGATCGAAAAGTATGATCTTCACTGGAAGTAGATACGACGAAAATGGCGGGGAGGATTCGGTATTGAAAGAAAAACAGAAGTTGAGAATGTGGAGGAGGGGCAAAATACTGTAATGATGTGATAAAAGGGAAGTTTTGAAGTCGATTTAAGAACGATTGGGTATCTCACACGATTAGGGGATCTTACGGCTAAAAGGCAGCGACGATTGGTTATCCCAAGAGTGTGTCAGTGAAATAGTACTCCGGGAACAGTAAAAGACGCTTGAAAGGATAGGAATTTACCGCGGACAGCAAGGCGGGACAGCGAAATTACGCATGCGCCCTTGCGAAGGCGGGAAAAGGTTAAAAGAAGAAGAAAAGAAGAAGAGAGAGAGAGAAGAAGAAGAATAATTTCTCCATCAGAGAAGTTTCATATATCTCAAATGTGTATACTTATGTATTCTTTTTTGAGATCTTTTTGGGGGGAGAAGCTGATATGGATAATATCAGCATGATCTTAACAAATCGTTTTAAAGTGCCGAAAGAATAACTTCGGATATAAGGATATGAATGTTTTTTAAATATCTTATTAAATCAGAGCCTAAATGACTCTGATTTGCCAGAGCAGAACGTAGTTCAGTTCCGAGGTCGCAGACCAGAGCTCGGCTCTGTGATTGAAGATTAGGTGTTAGTTCTGTAGCCTCTCATTAGAGCTTACAACGGTTTAGTAGTCCCAGACCCGATGAAGATCTGGAATCTAAAGAGCTCCACAGAAGCTCTGATTATTCAAGAATAATTGTAGGAGGTAAATATTCTTATTAGCCTTTGCTTACTCTCGAGGTCTGATTGGAGGTCTGGAATAGCACGCGAATGTGGAGTCTCAGCCGTCTGACATGTACTAGAATATTTCTGACATATGCTTGAAAGTGAACAGTTGTCTGCTGATAAGTTATCAATATATTGGGACCACCGGACGCGTGGCTTTTTCTCATTTGATAAGTTCTGATATTCGTACAAGATGTTATAAGTTGTTGTCAAGCGTAAATTACCAGCTTACCCATTTTGTCTTATTCTATTCTATTAATATACATCGACCAGGTTTCCCAAAAAACACACTTACATTCTCGCACTCAAGAACACCTCGGTACTTTGTTGGTTTTCTCCTCAAGAAATCTAACTTGAGCGTCGGAGTTCCTTCCCGGAGGAACCCCAACCTCTCCTCCGGCTCTGTTTTGCAGGCGAGACGATCGTCCTCAAGTATTGATCTTTCTCATCACAAAAAAGGTATGAGCTCCCAAACTGTTCGGAGTTTGTATACTCTTATTTTCATTATTTATTTTGTTGTGGATTAACCCATCCAACAACGGATAAATTACTTCATCCGTCTCAATAATATTATAATTATGTGAGCAGTTTTCCTTTACAAAATCTTGTGCGGAAGTTTGATGATTATGTTGATTTCCCTTATTATGAAAACTCTGTGAATATCGAGTAGTATTACACAAAGTAATTTAATAAGATGAATGACAAAATATAGATGTTTTAGAATTAATTATAAAAAATTGAAATTTAAAATAAATAGGAATGATGGATTATGGTGATGCCACATACCATAATTAAAGAGAGAGTTTTAATATGTATTCCTATTATATATTACTAGCATTTTGCACCCGTGTGATGTACAATAATAATATTAATAAAAATATACTCATAAAATTATAAAATATGTTAAATTGTCAAATTATAAATATGTATGAAGCCAAAAATTATTTAAGATATAAACTATACAGAGAATGTATATAATATTAATGTTCTTAACTGATAAAAAAAATGTTACAAAATATAATTATATTTAAGATAAACGAGATATTACCAACTCAATATAATCACTTATCATCTCGATTGAAATGTAATTTTTAAGAAAAAAAGTACTCGCACAAACCGATTAATATAAATTGAAGTTTAAATTTCAATTTGGTATTCATTCGATTATGTAAAAGAACTTTGGATCTTGGTCTCATCACATGCTTATATTACCTAACAATTTCATGTTTTGTTTTGAACTAATTCAATTATCGTTATTACAATACGGATCAAAAAGGAATATGATTCATCTTAGTTGGGAGGAGTATATTTTTTAACTTGGATTTGTATAGACTGTTACATGTGGAATATTTTATTAGTTTAATTACTCTATTATAAGTCTTTGTATGTATTAATATTTTATAATAGTATGATTTAAATTATAATATAATTAAAATTATTTCTATTACTTTTAACTTTTATCGTGCATCACACGGGTGCACAAACTAGTGATATATATACGTACACACTTATAAAAAAATAAATCACAAATGCATACCCTCCCCTAATTACTCATCCAATGGTACCAACCCTAACCCTAATTGCAAGACCCTCTTGCTCCTCTTTTGTCTGCACCACTATAAACCTAGTAACAATTGTGGTAGCTTCATGCAATGGTATGTCATCATCACCGTCTCTATTTTCAATTTTTATAGAGAGAAAGGAAAGATAGATAATTGAAATCGAATCCTTCCTGAGCGTGTATGTCCGCAAGAGAGATTTAACATACCCTTTCTAACAAAAAAGTAATAATATCTCCACATGAATATTCTAACATGACATTTGACCCAAACCCACGAACAAATGCTTTCACATGTTGGCACACGAAACCACTAATTATTTTAACGCGAAGTCAGGAACCAACATAACACACCTTTGCATACTTCGTAATCAACGATTATGGTTTTTGTGTCAATACATTTAAATACTTAAAATGCATGTTACAAATTCAATTTTTTTTTATGCGGACTTCTAAACAATTATTGAAATTTGGCGGTCATGGTTGCTCTACTTCAGCGAATGTTCTATTAAACCATCTAATAAGAATGCATTATGGTCAACTGCAAAAATGTATGTTCGTGAGATTGATAATTCAAAGAGGTGTTTGTATTAATCAACATCAATTTTATATGTATTCTGATAACTCTTGTATAAGAGTTATTTTATTTCTCTTTCTTTTATATTTTTTTATTGTATTGTGTTTTTTATTTCATTTTGTGGTCTTTTTGATTGTGTTAGTTTAGCTTTGAGTGTGTGTTTAGGAGAAGAGAAAAAGTCTCATAACTAGATTGTTTTAGTGCAGAAAACGACTAATGTTGGAGTTTTGCTGAAGCAATATGATGGCAGTAGCTGTGCGAGTACAACAACTTAAAGAGAAAGAGTTGACTGAGATTGACTTAAGTAAAAAACGTGGCAACTTAAGTTCCAGCTAGAAGAGAAAATTGGAGTGCACCTGTAATTTAATATTAGTTGGAGGGCAACTTAGGGATTTTAGCTATCTAATTTTGGGTAACCTAGTAGCTAAAGAAACATACCAGCCGTAATAGAGAAGGGGGGAAGGAGAGAGAAAGCAGCTGGGTCACTGGAGAGAGGGCAACAGCTGGGTTTTGGAGTAGAACTCCATTGGAGGAGGAAGAAGTTCACCTCTAGGGAAAGGAAGAGATGGAGAGCTAAAGAAGAAGATAGAGAAATCATCTTCCAAAGATTCTTACTCTCTTATTTCCCTCTTTTATCATCTGTAACCTGAATTTTAAGATGTTGAACAGCAATATTCCATTTTCAGTTTTTATTTTCAGAATGAGTTAATCTTGTAAGACTTGGGTTTGGAATGATTCTTACTTCTATATATAAGATCCTTGCTTTATGTTTCTGAAGTATTTGAGTTCTTTTCATTCAATAGCTCTTGTTCAATTTCTTATTTATGTTTGGCCAGCATTTGATGAGAGTTTAGTCATTAATAAATTCTGGGAAGGTTTGTTGGTGGTGGAAAAATATTGAATGAACACTTGTGTTGATAGCATAGGAATATGTGTTAACCTCGTGTAGCCTCAGTAAATGGTGATGAATTCTGCATATTTTGTTAGCTAGACTTGGTATATGAATATATTAGCTTGGTTAATTTAATATAGTGCATATGCTTTGGAAAATTCGTATGCCAAATGTGAGATTTACGCTACTGTAACTGAATGCTGAAGAATTGTTGCAACAATATTTGCTCGACTGTGAATTAAGCATGAGGATTTCCGAACCCGAGTGTTTTTAAATCGTTTGTTGTCTGATCTTTTCGTGCTTTTAATTTCAGTTTTTATTAATCTTAAGTTTGCATAATTTAGTTGGTTAATTTTAGCATCATATAGTCTTGTTTTAGAGTTAATTGCTTTTTGAATTCTAGTTTAGAAAACTCCAAAATATTGATTTAAATTTCCGTCGTTTTATTTTCTTTTTGGTAAAACGTGCATAAGACCTTATTTGCATTCCCTGTGGAGACGATATTGGAGTACTTCCTATTATTACTTGTTGATTGCGTGCACTTGCGCATTATAAATTGTGTACATCATTTCACACACAACAAGTTTTTAGCGTCGTTGCCGGGGAATGAAATTTGTTTCTAGTGCATGTTTAGCTATAGTTTAGTTTATTTTTATTTTAGTGTTAAAGTCTGAATTCGTTCTTTTCTTCGTGGTGATTTCAGGTATTAACTAGTTTATGAGCGAAGGAGAATGATTGAAGTTGATACCCTTTGATCCGGAGATCGAACGAACATTTCGGAGATTAAGAAAACAACAAAAAGAGAAAGAAGATATGGCAGCAGCGGTTCTAAGGAACCAAGAGAATTTGGTGATTGGGAACAATGGAAATAATGGAGGCCATGGAGGAGCACACCAGGACAATGCCATCTCTATGGCAGATGATATGAAGCGGGCTATTAGAGATTATGCAACCCAATGTTCAATGAAATGAACCCCGGAATTCTCCGACCAGAGGTGTAAGCTGCACAATTTGAGTTGAAGCCTGTGATGTTCCAAATGTTACAAACAGTGGGGCAGTTCAGTGGGCAAGCTACAGAGGATCCGCATCTGCACATTCGGTCATTTCTTGAAGTGAGCGACTCATTTAAGTTGGTTGGAGTATCAGCAGAGGCATTGAGATTGAGGTTGCTTCCATTCTCACTAAGGGATAGAGCTCAGTCATGGCTCAACACTTTGCCATCCGACTATATTTCTACTTGGAATGAGCTAGTTGAGAAGTTCCTCTTGAAGTATTTCCCTCCAACGAAGAATGCCAAATTTAGAAATGAGATAATCTCCTTCCAGCAACTTGATGACGAATCAGTTAATGAAGCGTGGAAGAGATTCAAGGAACTGTTGTTGTGTAAAATGACAAACACAATTTATATTGCGCAAATGCACGCAATCACAAGTAATATAAGGAATTATTCCAGTGTTGGAAACCCCATGAATTTATATTTGTTTTGATGATGTTCCTTGAAACTACACTTTGATGTTTTGGAAACCAAGTAGTCATTGTCATCTATTAAGGATTATCTTGTGTAAAAGAAGCAGATCGTTTTAGTACACAAATAACGATCTGTATTATTCTAGTTAAATGTATCCTAGACACAATGATTACTATGATATCAAGTTTCTCTTTTGTAAGTCAGCTAGCTCTTAATATAGGGAGCAGATCGTTTTATGTATTAAATAACGATCTGCTTCCCATATAAGCAGCTCGCTGACACTTGTTTTTGGTTTTATTTGTAGTTCACATTTCAACAGATCACAAATGTAAAAGTAACTTGAAGTTCTCGAGTTTACTTATATCGATCTGGCTCTCTACACTAGGTTTAGCCTTGAAAAGGAAAGTATAGTTTCTAGAGGATGAGCAGCTCGTCTCTAAATGACTACATCATCCCGCTGCTCGAGGCCAGCAACAAATCGTTATCAACTCATTGCAAGAGGTAGTGCAGCTAGTTTTAAAATGAATACATCTACCCACTGTAATCCCAAGCAACAGATCGTTTATCTCGATAACGATCTGGTCATCTCTACCACACATACAAGAGATTGTTTTATATCAATAACGATCTGGTCGTCACATTCAATGAAGAACCAAAGAGATGAAGTTACAACACGAAGGACAGCGAGCTGGTATGACTTCAAGTTCAAGTTGCTCCTCACAGTAACTACGGTGGACTGCCGACATACCTAAATTTATCACAAGTCAACCACTCCGTGTATTGTCACATCAACAGCATGCTTTAAGGAATGAAGTACAAGGATATCAAAATTCCAGTACGGTGAATCATTCCCAGTATGGCAATACATTGGGAAAACACGTGAAAGGTGGAAACAACTCTCATGTGGCAGCGCGTGTCTCAACAACCCTGCCATGCATTTAATGCTGCCATTAATGCAATGAGGGAAGAACATCTTCGTCTCCAACGGATAGTTTCTTCATTGAGGCTATATATACCACCTTCACCTCCAGAAACGAGTACGAGAATTCACGATTACAAAGCTCAAACTCTGCTCAAATATCTTCAAATACTCAAAGCTCTAAAAGCGCTCCTTCAAGCTCTAGAATTCTCTGAGTGCTTTATTATTCTTTTGAAGATAGTTTCTGGAAATTTGTTGTTTACAAAACCTAAGTTAGGATCTAGTTTTGATCCAAGAGTTGTAAGATTTAGATTGTAGTTCTTCAATCTAAGAAGTGTAATCTCAAGTTGTTATCTAGTTTTGATAAAACTTGAGGCTCGTTCTCAACGAGTAAAAAGAAAGGAGACATAGTAGATTTCGATCTAGTTTTGATCGAGCCGTGGACGTAGGGAAAGTTTATCCCGAACCACGTTAAATACCTTGTGTTCTTTCTTTCTATTTACTTCATTATCATATTCTTCATTCTCTTGCATTAACTGGGTTGTGTTAAAGATTGACTAAAGAAAACGTTTTTAATCACAAAGAGCATTAACCACCGAATTCCGCACACAACATTAATCAAGGTTAACTTTCTTAAAGTAAATCTTATTGAGTGTTTCTTCTCACCTAAGGTTTATTTGAGCTAAGTTCTTTCTTATTCCCAAGAAGAAACCCTAAGCTAACCTAAGCTATCTTTATTCTAAAGTGCGCTTAAGCCTTATACTTAAACTTTGAACAAGAAAACCAGAAAAAGTTTGAATTGGTGTATTCCCCCCCCCCTCCCCCCCCCCCATACACCAATCTAGCTCTTTCAGGACCAACATCCAGATTCGTATCCACAGGGAATGTAAATCAGTACTTGCACACGTTCAACTAAAAAGAAATAAAACGACAAGAATTTAAATCAATAGTTTGGATTTTTCTACACTAGATTCCAACAATGCAAACAGAAGTAAACAAGACCAAAGATCAGAATTAAAGCCTAAAAATAAAGCAACTGAAAGTTAACAAGATCAGGAACCAAAGCAAAGGAACATAATCAGATAAACAACAGATTTAAAATGGACTTGGGTTCGGATTTCATTCTGCATGTTCACAATTGCGCACATTTTGCTACAGCATTTCTTCAGCAATTAGTTACAGTGGCGTAATTATCAGATTTAGCACATGAATTTTCCAACACATATGCATTTAAATAAATCAACGAAGCTCATATATTCCTATACCAAGCTAAATTGAATTATAAAACACTTCATCACCAATTACCAATGCCTCACCAGATTAATGAATATTTCTATACAATAAACTAGTGCTCATTTAACATTTTCCAACTTTAATAACCTTTCCAGAATTATCAAAGTCTAAATCCTCGTAATATGCTGGCCAAACATAAAACAAAGATAGAACAAGAGCTGTTAAATGAAAAGAACTTCATAGCTTCAGAAATCAGAGCTGGATTCTCATAGAATTAGGCAAAACTCATCCCAAACCCAAGTCTCTACAAGTTTAGTTCATGCTGAAAATAAAAACAGAAATTAAACTGTTGTTTCTCCTCAACATAACCATCCTACTACAGATTTTAAGATAGAGAAAGGTAGAACAAGAATGTGGAGGTGATTTCCCAATCCTTCCTCCAAGCTGCTGCTGCTGTGAAGAAGATTCCTCAGCTCCAAGTCTGCCGCCAACCAGCTCCAGTTTTTCCTCCCTCTTTTCTCTCTGTTTTTCAGCAAAATATTCCACGCACCCTTTCTGTATTTTTCCCTAGCTTGTGTATTGCGGCTGATGCTCTCACTTTTAGGCATGCATGTTTCCTCATTTAGCATCCAAAAGGACTTGAATGTCCTCCTTTTTGTCCCTTTGTGACTTTTGACTCCTCCTTTGACTTCCAATTTGGGACCACTCTTTTCCACCTCACTTCTTGTCGTCTAGTTAGGAAAAATATGCCAAGTTACTCCATTTTCCTACACCAAAACATGTTAGATAATAAAGTTGCCTCTTCTCAAAAATACAAGAGCAAAACAAGATAAAATAACACTCAAATAAAATAAAATAACAACAAGACACCAAACAAAAAGGAGGAATAAAGAAATAAAAGGAACCAAACAATAACTCTTATTCAAGAGTTATCACACCCCCAAACTTAAGACATTACTCGTCCTCGAGTAATACTTAAGCAAAACAGAAACAAAAAGACACAACACGAACACAGGAACATCAGAAACAACAAAATGGCTTGGTAAAGTCAAAATCAATATATAAAGACAGAGGTAAAAGTTCTCAGACCATTCAAAAACAATTTAGATTGCAAGACCTTAAATTTCATAATTCAAACTTGAGCAAAAGATCTCTTTCCACAATCAAGCTGTAGTTCAATGAAATCCTTCAAACTTCACATAGTTCTTCCCGAATCAAATCGAATCATCTTCACGAAAGAAAAATTTCAAGAATCATGCATCAAGACTCAAAGCATTTCCCATCAAATCATATGCAAAACATTGGAATTAAAATCAAAAGGTCTTCATAAGCTTATAACGTAAGGATTAGGTTAAGGTAGGGAAAATATGGATATAAGTAGCTCAAATCACCTTGAATGCCTTAACTCCAATCACTCAAACCCAAAACCTATCTTTTTTAACAAAAACAAACCTTATCTCTCCACAATTTGTAGCACAAAGCTGTATCTTGACCTTTCAGACTAAGACTTAGACATTTTTAGGGCTTCAAATTTTTTTTTTTATATATATATATCTGCCCTTCTGCTTCATTTTGCTGCACATAATGCTACAACATTTAGGATCAGAACACTATGTCTTCTTTCATTTTTTTTTTTAACAGCTTCTCACAAAAGAAAACGGAGATACACATCTCCCCCACCCCCAAACTTAGAAGT
Organism: Leonotis leonurus; assembly: GCA_026898415.1. NCBI lineage: Eukaryota > Viridiplantae > Streptophyta > Magnoliopsida > Lamiales > Lamiaceae > Leonotis > Leonotis leonurus. Next base: position 1,123,095 of record JAPKLX010000056.1, read on the forward strand.
AAACATTGTCCCCAATGTTTAAAAATATACCCAAAATATATCTCACAAAATACCACCCGTATTCACCCTCAAATCATCTCATAAAAGAGAATTAAACCCAATAAGGCATTCACAGGTGGGGTCAAAACGAAATTATCATGAAAAGGCTCGGATACATACGGGTAGTTCAAAACAAAAAGGCTAATAAAGCTCAAAAGGGGTTACTAGGGAAATTGCACATGTAAAGGTAGGCTTGAAAGGCTCAAACGAGTCAAAGAATGCCTAAATCATTTCTTAATTCCAATGCACTGCACATTTCATATTCAAGAAACACGATTTATCCCAAAACATGAACTCAAAATATTCAATCAGAAGACACTCAATAAGATTAAGTGAAACTATGCAAAATGTAAATCGATCCTCAAAAACCACAACAAGAATGCATCCAAAGATCCTAAACTCAACTAAGAAAAAGAAATTCAGAATCATGCAGTCCATTCGAAGAAACAAACAAAAGAAATCATCATGGAACCCCTCCGTCTAAACATGAAGTTAACTATGCCAAACCAACATACGACCATCAACAAAAACAAACAAAAATCAACAAGACAAGAAAAACCAACAAAACACAAAACACAAACGAACAACAAAACGACATAAAACAAAAACAAAACGGAGAAGAGAAAATACTCAAGAACACTCCCCTAGAATTCTTTGGGAATCATCCGAAGAAGTTATAGGAGTTGTAGTGGCATCAGGAGCTAGGGGATTCCAGGGCTACGTGAGCGTGGCTGGGAATGGAGTAGATGGAGCATTCGGTCAGCCGCAGATGTACTAGAAAGACCTCCTTTACGCGATATCCGCTACTCTTTGTACAGATCAGATTTGATGCAGCAACATTTCCGCAAAACATAACAGAAGCACAAATACACTCAGACTTGTATTTTTTTTCTTCGAAATCTCTATCTTTGCATAACATAGCTCAGGTTCCAGCACCCCCAAACTTGCTTCCAATACTCCATATCCACCAAATCATTCTTAATAATCTGTAATCATCTGCTTACCACGCTTCAAAACACCAAACAAACAACGAAATCACAAATCAAAACTAACTAAAACAAATGACAAAAAAAAATTTATTTTAATTCGGGTTGTCCTAAAGATGATGCTTGAAATCTGAGACAACCCAAACCACCATGTGATCAAGATTTGTTGAGGAGGATTGAGGTCTTCTCAAGATCGACCTCTCCACCCCAATAGTGCTCTTTTTGTTGCCCTTTCACTTGGAATTCTGGGCTCAATAGGTTCAAGCCTTTTGTGTCCAGTATGGTCCAACCAATTCCCTCTTTCTTTTTCTTCAACACATCAAGCAATAAAATCTCAAAGTCTACACAAGGAGGTACTAAGAACTTTTGGGGCACACATGCTTTAAGTTCCAAGCAAAAATTTTCATCATCAGTAAGAAACTGTTCCAACTCGAATTATGGTTTCACTTCAATGGAATGAACATAAGGCTTGACATTCTCCAACAACTCTACTGAGTCGAATTTTGTTCCAAACTTGGCAACCTTGTGTTGTGGTTCTACCCAAGTGAATTGAGCTTCTTCCTCATTTTTCATTTCTCCAAATTTAGAAAATTCCAAGTTTTCTTTGTTAGCTTCTGAATCATCAAGCTCACCTAAAGCATAACATTTCTCCATTTCATCAGGAAACTTCAAAGAGTTAAAAGCATCGAAGGTTACATGCTGGTCATTTACTCTCATTGTGATCTCTCCCTTTTGGACATCAATTGAAGTTCGACACGTAGCAAGAAACGGTCTGCCCAAAATAATCGGAACATCCATGTCGGCTTCATAGTCAAGAATGATGAAATCTGCCGGAAAGATGAATTGATCTACTTGTACTAACACATCTTCTATCTTTCCTTCCGGATGAGCCATGGAACGATCCGCCAACTGAAGTGTAACCGTGGTGGGCCTTGCTTCTCCAATTTGCAACTTTTTGAAGATTGAGAAAGGCATAAGGTTTATGCTTGCTCCAAGATCACATAGAGCTCTCCCCACATATTTTCCTCCGATGGAACATGGTATAGTGAAACTACCGGGATCCCTTCAACTTAGGTGGAATTTTACTCTTAAAGATTGCACTACTACCTTCCGTCAAGGCCACTGTCTCAAACTCGTCAAGCCTCCTCTTCTTTGTTAAAATATCCTTCAAAAATTTCACATAGCTCGGCATCTGTTCCAAGGCTTCCACCAATGGTATGTTGATGTGAAGTTGCTTTAACACATCTAGGAATCTCCGGAATTGATGGTCTTGCTTCTGTCTCTCAAAACGTTGAGGAAACGGGGGCAAAGGCTTCACTGTCCCCTGTTCTGTTCCCTTTTGCTGCTGAATTGCTGTAGCATCTGGAAACAGAACACGTTTTTTAGCTTTTTCTTCTTCTTCTTTCTCAACACCCCTTTGGATTGAAGTGGGCTCGGACTCCTTTTGTGGCTTCTCATCATTAAATTTCAGCTCTTTTCCACTCCTTAACGTCACTGCCTTGCACTGCTCCTTATCTTTCCTTGGATTCACCGTGTCGCTAGGCAAGGTTCCGTAAGGTCTATTTTTCAACTCATTAGCTAGTTGCCCCATTTGCACCTCCAAATTCCAAATCGAGGCTGCTTGGCTCTGTATTACAGCATCAGTCTTTCCCATAAACTCCTTCATCATGAGCTTTAAAGAATTCGGCTTAGGAGCTTGCACCACCGGTTGTTGGTGTTGATGGTACCCTTGTTGAAAATTTTGTTTCGGTTGCTCTTGACTCCCACTTGAGCTTCCACCTTGATTTGTCCATGAGAAGTTAAGATGATTTCTCCATCCCGGATTATAGGAGTTGGAGTAGGGGTTGTTTTGACTAAAATTCCGGTTCCCCACATAACAAACCGAAGCGGGATTGAATGGACAACTCTCAAAGGAATGTCCTTCCCCACAATAGACACATGCTAGCTCCGCAACGGCCTGCACTGCTGGTGTAGAGACAGGCTGACTTCCCCCGACACTCAAGCTCTTCAACATGTTGTTCATTGAAGCCATTTGTGCCGTCAATGCGGTAAAAGCATCCACATCATGTATTCCGGCCACCTTTCTTCCCGTAGGAGCTCTAGAATTAGACCATTGATAGTTGTTGGTAGCTATCCTCTCCAAGATCTCATATGGCTCGTCATACGACTTTGATAAAATTGCTCCATTTGCTGAAGCATCAAGCACCATACGTGTAGAGGAATTTAGACCATTGTAGAAGGTCTCCATCTGAATGCAATGAGGTATGCCATGGTGTGGGCATTTCCTTAACAGTTCCTTAAATCTCTCCCATGCTTCACTAACTGATTCGTCATCAAGTTGTTGGAAAGAGATTATCTCATTTCTGAACTTGGCATTCTTTGTTGGAGGGAAATACTTCAAAAGGAATTTCTCCGCCAATTCATTCCACGTAGAAATAGAATTGGATGACAAGCGTTGAGCCAAGACCGAGCTCTATCCCTTAATGAAAATGGAAACAACCTCAGCCTCAGCGCCTCTGCCGTGACACCAGCTAGCTTGAATGAGTCACTTACTTCAAGGAACGATCGAATGTGGAGGTGCGGATCCTCCGTGGCTTGTCCACTAAACTGTCCAACAGTCTGAAGCATTTGGAACATCACTGGCTTCAACTCAAATTGCACAGCCTGCACTTCAGGTCGAAGAATCCCAGGATTCATCTCATTAAACATTGGGGCTACATAATCTCTAATGGCCCGCTTTCGGTCATCCGCCATGGCGATAGCATTGTCCTGATTTGCTCCTCCTTCATCTCCATTATTGCCATTATTACCCAGCACCAATCGCTCTTGATTTCTAGGGACTGCTGCCATGTTTTCTTTCTCTTTTTGCTGCCTTCTCAGCCTCTGAAATGTTCACTCAATCTCCCAATCAAACGGTATCAACTTCAATCTTTCTCTTTCGCTCATAAACTAGTTGGTACCTGAGATTTCCACGAAGAACAGAACAAATTCAGAACTGAAAACTAAAATAAAAATAAACTAAACTAAAGCTAAACATGCACTAGAAATGACTTTCACTCCCCGGCAACGGTGCCAAAAATTTGTTGTGTAAAATAAAAAACACAATTTATATTGCGCAAGTGCACGCAATCACAAGTAATATAAGGAATTATTCCAGATTCGTATCCACAGGGAATGTAAATCAGTACTTGCACATGTTCAACTAAAAAGAAATAAAACGACAAGAATTTAAATCAATAGTTTGGATTTTTCTACACTAGATTCCAACAATGCAAACAGAAGTAAACAAGACCAAAGATCAGAATTAAAGCCTAAAAATAAAGCAACTGAAAGTTAACAAGATCAGGAACCAAAGCAAAGGAACATAATCAGATAAACAACAGATTTAAAATGGACTTGGGTTCGGATTTCATTCTGCATGTTCACAATTGTGCACATTTTGCTACAACATTTCTTCAGCAATTAGTTACAGTGGCGTAATTATCAGATTTAACACATGAATTTTCCAACACATATGCATTTAAATAAATCAATGAAGCTCATATATTCCTATACCAAGCTAAATTGAATTATAAAACAGTTCATCACCGATTACCAATGCCTCACCAGATTAATGAATATTTCTATACAATAAACTAGTGCTCATTTAACATTTTCCAACTTTAATAACCTTTCCAGAATTATCAAAGTCTAAATCCTCGTAATATGCTGGCCAAACATAAAACAAAGATAGAACAAGAGCTGTTAAATGAAAAGAACTTCATAGCTTCAGAAATCAGAGCTGGATTCTCATAGAATTAGGCAAAACTCATCCCAAACCCAAGTCTCTACAAGTTTAGTTCATGCTGAAAATAAAAACAGAAATTAAACTGTTGTTTCTCCTCAACATAACCATCCTACTACAGATTTTAAGATAGAGAAAGGTAGAACAAGAGTGTGGAGGTGATTTCCCAATCCTTCCTCCAAGCTGCTGCTGCTGTGAAGAAGATTCCTCAGCTCCAAGTCTGCCGCCAACCAGCTCCAGTTTTTCCTCCCTCTTTTCTCTCTGTTTTTCAGCAAAATATTCCACGCACCCTTTCTGTATTTTTCCCTAGCTTGTGTATTGCGGCTGATGCTCTCACTTTTAGGCATGCATGTTTCCTCATTTAGCATCCAAAAGGACTTGAATGCCCTCCTTTTTGTCCCTTTGTGACTTTTGACTCCTCCTTTGACTTCCAATTTGGGACCACTCTTTTCCACCTCACTTCTTGTCGTCTAGTTAGGAAAAATATGCCAAGTTACTCCATTTTCCTACACCAAAACATGTTAGATAATAAAGTTGCCTCTTCTCAAAAATACAAGAGCAAAACAAGATAAAATAACACTCAAATAAAATAAAATAACAACAAGACACCAAACAAAAGGGAGGAATAAAGAAATAAAAGGAACCAAACAATAACTCTTATTCAAGAGTTATCAACTGTCGAGGAAATGCCCACATCACGGCATACCTCATTGTATTCAGATGGAGACCTTCTACAATGGTCTCAATTCCCCTACACGTATGGTGCTTTATGCGTCTGCAAATGGAGCAATTTTTATCAAAGTCTTATGATGAAGCATATGAGATTTTGGAGAGGATCGCCACCAACAATTATCAATGGTCGAATTCTAAAGCTCCTACGGGGAGAAAGGTGGCGGGTATCCATGACATTGATGCTTTGACAACATTAGCTGCACAAATTGCTTCTATGAACAATATGTAGAAGAACTTTTGTGCAGGAGGAAATCAGACAGTAGTCACACTAGTAGTGCAAGTCGTGACGAATGTTACTTGTGTCTATTGTGGGGAAGGACATTCCTTTGAGAGTTGTCCATTTAATCCAGCCTCAAATTGTTATGTGGAAAATCGGAACTTCAACCAAAACAACCCATACTCCAATTCCTACAACCCAGGATGGAGAAATCATCCTAACTTCTCATGGACCAATGAAGGAGGAAGTTCTAGTGGAGGGCAGGAGCCGCCGAAACAAAACTTTCAACAAGGTTTTCAACACCAAAGTCAACACACCGTGTCTCAAGCTCCGAAAGCAAACCCTTTAGAGCTTATGATGAAGGAGTTTATGGGAAAGACGGATGTTGTAATTCAGAGCCAAGCAATTTCGATTCGGAATTTGGAATTTTAAATGGGGCAACTAGCTAATGAACTAAAGAATAGACCTTACGGAACTTTTTCTATCGACACAGTGAACCTAAGGAAAGACAAGGAGCAATGCAAGGCGGTGACGTTAAGGAGCGGAAAAGAGCTAAAAAATAATGATGAAAAGCCACAAAAGCAATCCGAGCCCACTTCAATCCAAAGAAGTGTTGAGTTGGAAAAAGAAGAAAAAACTGAAAAACATGTTCTGTTCTCAAATACTACAGCATTTCAGTAGCAAAAGGGAACAGAATAGGGGAAAGAGAAGCCTTCGCCCTCGTTTCCTCGGCGCTTTGAGAAACAGAAACAAGATCATCAGTTTCAGAGATTCCTGGATGTTTTAAAGCAGCTTCACATCAACATACCAATTGTGGAGGCCTTGGAACAGATGCCGAGCTATGTGAAATTCTTGAAGGATATTTTGACAAAGAAGAGGAGACTTGGTGAATTCGAGACTGTAGCTTTGACATAAGGAAGTAGCGCCATTTTCAAGAGCAAGATCCCACCGAAACTTAAAGATCCCGGTAGTCTCACTATACCATGTTCCATCGGAGGAAAATATGTGGGGAGAGCTCTGTGTGATCTTGGAGCAAGCATAAACCTTATGCCTTTCTCAATCTTCAAAAAGTTGGGTATTGGAGAAGCAAGACCCACTACAGTAACCCTCTTATTGGCAGATCGCTCGATGGTGCATCCAGAAGGAAAAATAGAGGATGTGTTAGTTCAAGTGGATCAATTCATCTTTCCGGCAGATTTCATCATTCTTGATTATGAAGCCGACATGGATGTTCTGATTATCTTGGCAGGCCGTTTCTTGCTACTTGTCGGACTTCAATTGATGTTCAGAAGGGAGAGATCACGATGAGAGTAAATGATCAGCATGTAACCTTCAATGCTTTTAACTCTTTGAAGTTTTCGGATGAAATGGAGAAATGTTATGCTTTAGGTGAGCTTGATAATTCGAAAGCTAACAAAGCAAACATGGAATGTTATAAACTTGGAGAAATTAAAAATGAAGAAGAAGCTCAAGTCACTTGGGTAGAATCACAACAAAAGGGTGCCAAGTTTGGAATAAAATTCGAGTCACTAGAGTTGTTGGAGAGTGTCAAACCTTATGCTCATTCCATTGAAGAGCCACCACAATTCGAGTTGGATCATTTTCTTACTAATGTGGAGGATGTTAACTTGGGAATTAAAGCAAGTGTGCCCCTGAAGATCTTAGTACCTCTCTCTGTAGACTTTGAGATTTTGTTGTTTGATGTGTTGAAGAAAAACGAAAAGGGAATTGGTTGGACCATACTGGACACAAAAGGCTTGAACCTATTGGGCCCAGAATTCCAAGTGAAAAGGCATCAGAAAGAGCACTATTGGGGTGTAGAGGTTGATCTTGAGAAGACCTCGATCCTCTTCACCAAATCTTGATCGCATGGTGGTTTGGGTTGTCTCAGATTTCAAGCATCATCTTTAGGACAACCCGAATTAAAATAAATATTTTTTTTCCTTTGTTTGAGTTAGTTTTGATTTGTGATTTCGTTGTTTGTTTGGTGTTTTGCAGCGTGGTAAACAAATGATTACAGATTATTAAGAATGATTTGGTGGATATGGAGTATTGGAAGCAAGTTTGGGGATGCTGGAACATGAGCCATGTTATGCAAAGATAGAGATTTCGAAGAAAAAAATACAAGTCTGAGTGTATTTGTGCTTCTGTTATGTTTTGCTGAAATGTTGCTGCAACAATTCTGATCTGTACAAAGAGTAGCGGACATCGCGTAGAGGAGGTCTTTCCAGTACATCTGCGGCTGACCGAATGCTTCATTTACTCCATTCCCAGCCACACTCACGCAGCCCTGGAATCACCTAGCTCCTGATGCCACTACAATTCCTACAACTTCTTCGGATGATTCCAAAGAATTCTAAGGGAGTGTTCTTGACTATTTTCTCTTCGCCGTTGTGTCTTTATTTTTTTTTTATGTCGTTTTGTTGTTCGTTTGTGTTTTGTTAGTTTCTCTTATTTGGTGTTTTCATTTTTTTTTTGTGTTTGGTTCTAATTGGCATGAAAAAGTTGAATTAATGATCAGATGGAGGGGTTCTATGATGATGTCTTTGAATTGTTTGTTAAAAGTGGATTGCCTGTTTCTGAGAGTTCGTTTTCTTGGTTGATTTTAAAATCTTTTACCACAATTTTACTTTAGTTTTTGAAAAGTCATTTAAGATGATGCATAGTTTTACTTAGTTATGTTGAATCTCTCTTGATTGAATATTTTAAAATTCTTGTTTTGGGATGATTTGTTATTTCTTGGATATGACATGTGCATTGCATTGGAATTAGGAAAGGATTTAGGCATTTTTTTGGTTCGTTTGAGCCGTTCAAACCTACCCTCACATGTATATTTCCCTAGTAACCCCTTTTGAGCTTTATTAGTCTTTTACTTTGAAATATCCAATTATATCTGAGCTTTTTCATGTTAATATCCTTTTGACCCCACATTTGAATGCTTTATTGGGTTTAATTCTCTTTTGTGAGTTGTTTTGAGGGAGAATACGGGTGGTGTTATTTGAGATATATTTGAGAATATTTTCAAACATTGAGGACAATGTTTACTTCTAAGTTTGAGGGTGGGGGAGATAAAATATCTCCATGTTTTGTTTTGATAGCTAATGGTTCCAGAAAAGAAAAAGGAAAAAAAAAGAGAAAAATGAATAAAAGAGCTGGAAAAAAATAATCATTGAAAAGCTCGAGAATACAAGTCTGAAAATTAGGACATAGTAGTGTTATATGTGTTGGAGAAATAAGGTCTTGATATGCTAAAAAAAAAAGAGAAGGGTTGGGTTTGAGTGATGTTTCGGGTTAAGGCATTCAAGGTGTTTTGAGCTACTTATATCCATACTTTCCTTACCCTAACCTAAGCCTTACATTACAAGATTTATAAGACCTTCTGATCTTGATTCTAATATTTTGTCACATTAGTTGATAGGGGATGCATTGAGTCTTGATTCATGATTTTTGAAATTTTTCTCTCTTGAGGTGATTTGATTAACTTGGGAATAACTATGCATTGCTTTGAAAGACTTGATTTAACTCTAGTTTAATTGTGGAGAAAGATATTTTGCTCAAGCTTGAAACATGAAATTGAGGGTCATGCAATCTAATTTTTTTTTTTGTTTTGATTGATCTGAGAACTTTTACCTCTGTTTTAGTTCATTGATTTTGACTTTGTCGAGCCTTCTTGTTGTGTTTGTTGGTTCTGTGTGTCGTGTGAGTTGTTTCTTTTTGTTTTTCTTGTCTTGCTTAAGTATTACTCGAGGACGAGTAATGTCTTAAGTTTGGGGGTGTGATAACTCTTGTATAAGAGTTATTTTATTTCTCTTTCTTTTGTATTTTTTATTGTGTTGTGTTCTTTTATTTCATTTTGTGGTCTTTTCGATTGTGTTAGTTTAGCTTTGAGTGTGTGTTTGGGAGAAGATAAAAAGTCTCATAAATAGATTGTTTTGGTGCAAAAAACGACTAATGTTGGAGTTTTGCTGAAGCAATATGATGGCAGTAGCTGTGCGAGTACAACAACTTAAAGAGAAAGAGTTGACTGAGATTGACTTAAGTAAAAAACGTGGCAACTTAAGTTCCAGCTAGAAGAGAAAATTGGAGTGCACCTGTAATTTAATATTAGTTGGAGGGCAACTTAGGGATTTTAGCTATCTAATTTTGGGTAACCTAGTAGCTAAAGAAACATACCAGCCGTAATAGAGAAGGGGGGAAGGAGAGAGAAAGCAGCTGGGTCACTGGAGAGAGGGCAACAACTGGGTTTTGGAGGAGAACTCCATTGGAGGAGGAAGAAGTTCACCTCTAGGGAAAGGAAGAGATGGAGAGCTAAAGAAGAAGATTGAGAAATCATCTTCCAAAGATTCTTACTCTCTTATTTCCCTCTTTTATCATCTGTAACCTGAATTTTAAGATGTTGAACAACAATATTCCATTTTCAGTTTTTATTTTCAGAATGAGTTAATCTTGTAAGACTTGGGTTTGGAATGATTCTTGCTTCTATATATAAGATCCTTGCTTTATGTTTCTGAAGTATTTGAGTTCTTTTCATTCAATAGCTCTTGTTCAATATCTTATTTATGTTTGGCCAGCATTTGATGAGAGTTTAGTCATTAATAAATTCTGGGAAGGTTTGTTAGTGGTGAAAAAATATTGAATGAACACTTGTGTTGATAGGATAGGAATATGTGTTAACCTTGTGTAGCCTCAGTAAATGGTGATGAATTCTGCATATTTTGTTAGCTAGACTTGGTATATGAATATATTAGCTTGGTTAATTTAATATAGTGCATATGCTTTGGAAAATTCGTATGTCAAATGTGTGATTTACGCTATTGTAACTGAATGATGAAGAATTGATGCAGCAATATTTGCTCGACTGTGAATTAAGCATGAGGATTTCCGGAACCCGAGTCTGTTTTTAAACCGTTTGTTGTCTGATCTTTTCGTGCTTTTAATTTCAATTTTTATTAATCTTAAGTTTGCATAATTTAGTTGGTTAATTTTAGCATCATATAGTCTTGTTTTAGAGTTAATTGCTTTTTGAATTTTAGTTTAGAAAACTCCAAAATATTGATTTAAATTTCCGTCGTTTTATTTTCTTTTTGGTAAAACGTGTATAAGACCTTATTTGCATTCCCTGTGGAGACGATATTGGAGTACTTCCTATTATTACTTGTTGATTGCGTGCACTTGCGCATTATAAATTGTGTACATCATTTCACGCGCAACATATTCATAATTTAAAGAAGTAATAATGTTATTTTTGTTCTCGGGCAGATTTCACTTGACTTGTATAAATGTATCGTCATACTATTGAGTATAAATGTATCGTCATAGTATTGAGTATTTTGATTTAAGTTTTTCTAAGAGGTGAAATAGAATAACTTGGTTCAAGAGTAATGATCATACATCTTTAATGCATTAATGTATGTCCATAATGAGTCTCATTCTTCTACCCTTTCCCGAAAGTCGATGACTATTCAAAGTTATTATCTTGACACCAAAAAATAGTTCGACCCAATACTTTAGTTATGTCATAATTGATCTTGATTTGACATTAAAAGTATATTTATTTTTCTCCAATAAACGAATACTTGCCCGGCTCAATATATTATATGCACGGCATTAATTATTCGATTAAAATAATATAGTAATTTAGAAAAAAATAAATACTAATAAAATATTTATTATAATTTATAATAGAATTTGCTCTCAAAACTATGACATTATTTTCACACATTAATTTATAAAAAGAGAATAATTAAGAAATACTATATTTTATATATTTTGTATCTGATATACTCAGATATAAATTTAGTGTTATATTCCTTTGGTAGAATCAAAAAAGAAGAGGAAAATGATAAACATGCAACGTTAATGATTGAAGTACATAAATATAGTTATATTTATTATGCATTAAAATAACAGAGTTCTACACAATGACAAATTTAAGTATTATATTTTATACTAGTTTACTTACTGAAGAAAAAAAAAAGATAAGATGACACTAGTCAAATTATTTTATCAAATAAGTTCCTTAGACATCTCACATTAAGATAATTTTATCTTTTGCAAATATAGCATATAAATAAACGTGATGGAAATGCTCTTGTTCAATTGAAAGTCCAAAATCAAAAAATGAATATTTATGTTTAACGAACCTAAATATTTAATATCAAGTTGATTTAGAATGTAATCACATGCTACTTTTGCCTGCGCTCTTCTATCCATGTCCTATCCTAAGAAATAAAAATGAAGTTGGATCAACACATGTTGATAAATGAGCAATTTTAGGCAAATTGTTTTTATATATTCCTAAAATAAAAGAACACAGTTTTTGATGTTGAGTTATACCACCAAAAAGGTAATCAACCATTGGAACATGACAATGGTGTGGATTCTCTGGATGAGGCTTCCAATGGTCCTCATACCATTTGTAGTGATGATAAAGCCGTCAAATCTGAGGAAAGTGAAGTGAAGACCGATCTGATCAAAAGATTGAGGAAATGGAAACCTCGATTAGAGCGAATTTAGAGGGTGTTTGGCTAAATTTATTTTAAAGAACTTATAAGTTTTTGGAGTTTATAAGCTCTTGTAAGAGCTTATAAGATGAAACTTATAAGTTGTCAATGGGTTTAGATAAACGAGCTTATAAGCTCTTTTAAAGTGATATAAAAGGTTATTTATGTAATTTTGTTGCAGCTTATAAGTTCATTGAGAAATAAGTTGGGGTAGAGCTACTTATTTTTTATACAGCTTATAAGCTCCAAAAGCTTATCTTTACAACTTATAAGTTTTCTTAAAGAGCTTAATTTGTCAAACACTTTGAAAGAACTTATAATCTCAACCAAACACCCTCTTAGAGAAGTAACTCTTCAAAATAACCGTTTAGTGAAACTGTTCCAAAAAATAACGTTTTGTATTTTATTTTAATATATTAATTAGATATAGAAGATTATATACATATTTATTCATAACTTTTACTGTTCAATCATCTAAATAAAATATTAATTTATCTTTTTGTATATTTATAATCTACTTGGCTCATTTTCAAACATCTTTATACTTTGTCCATTACATTAACGCACACAAAAATATTTTTTCTTTATTCATTAATTATATATTATAGTTATTAAATTTATATATATTAATAAATATATCTATTATATTATAGTGATTATTTAAATTTTTTTAATTTATAATTATAATAATAAACTTTTTCATAAATTTAAATTGAACAACAAAAACTCAATACAAAACGCATATGAAAAGTATACATATTTGAAACATAATAAATCAAACTACAAATAGATGCATAAAATAATAAATTAAAAATTAATAAATAAATCACATTACATATTTAATTATTTGTCCCAAAATTTTTCCAAATATTATCATTTACATCGTTTTTGGATGACTTAATTAGTTTCTCGGTTGCAAATTTGAATAATTTTGAAATATGGATAATTTTGAAAAAAAATTATAATTTAGATTATTTGAAAAATTATTTGGATTCACTAACTTTAAAAATTGTGGAAAATACTTAAGAAATAAAATAAATTTAAAAAATTATGAAATAAATGAGAAAATGGATAAAAATTGATTGTGAAAACATAAGAAGTCTTACTTTCTTTAATTTTATAAATAATTTAAAATCGTGAATTGACACATATTCGTTGATAAATATTATTGGAAAAAATAGCATAACCGTCTCTAGGGTAGAAGCCTCTATGACGGATCACCCCTTATGTTCCGATTTTGTTCAAATGAGTCCATATAGTTGATAAGTTGCTGCAACTTAATCATCCCTTCTAACGGTCGTTTAATGTCGTTAAGTAATTTTTTTTTTATTTTTAATTCTCTGTATAACATTCATATATACGTGTATATGTACTGTCATTTTTACAATATATGATGAAGAACCCAAGTTTTTGAGTTCCAAAATTGAGAGATCGAAATACCATATTTGTATTATATATTTGTCATCGGAAGATCAGTTACGATACATGCCGATATCATCTTTGATGCCAACATAAACATCACCACCCTTCAGCCATTAAACATATTCCAAAACTGTGATTCGCTTTGACAAGATAGTATTTGGGGAGAAGATGAGATCCAACCTCTGATTCGCTTCGACATTGATAATGAATTCCTTTTTATAAAATATTTAGAGGAGCTATTGGAGTAGATGTAAGTACTAAAGTTGTTCATAGAATGAAGGCATTGACTTTGTGAGAGAAGAAGGATTGAGAAGCCTCGAAGTCGGAGTAGGTGGTGGTTAGAAGTAGAGGCGGAAGAATTTATGGCCTACGCTCACCAGAAATGAGTACGTGAAATGAGATCGGAAGAATCGAACTATGTAAGAGGGGACTGCGGAGACAGAGGGGTTTCTGCAAGAGGTTGTGGATGTGGAAGATATGGAATCAGCGTTAGAAGACGCGTATAACGAACGCATGTCTCCATCCCAGAGTCGTTTGCTGGTGTCGTTTAAGTTTTTCGACGTGCCGTAGCTAAGGAGGATAAAGTCGGTCGGTGTGTAGGTGTGTAGGAAGGCGTAGCAACAACGGCGATTGGGAACAAACGGAGGAGGAAGAAAAGGCAGGTGTAAAACATGAATCACAAATAAAAAAATAATTACTTAACGGCGTTAAACGACCGTTAGAAGATAGGGTTAAGTTGCAACAACTTAGCGACTCTAGGGGCCCATTTGAACAAAATCGGACCATAAGGGGTGATCTGTCATAGGGGCTTCTTCCCTAGAGGCATATATGCTATTTTTCCCAATATTATTTAAGATATTTACTATATAAATTTTTATCTAAATTTTTTTGAATAATCAATCGTCACTTGCCACCATATAGGGCTGTAATCCAGTCGAGTCAAGTCGAATACTAGTCGGCTCACCTTGACTCATTTAATATATTGAAGTGCTCGAGCTCGACTCGAATTTATAACCTGCTGATCGAACTCGACTCGTTATCCAATTATCAAGTTCGAGCTCGGCTCGAGCTCAACTCGTTTAATATACTTTCGAGCTTAAGCTCGAGCTCGCTCGTGAAAAGCTCAAAAATATTTTAATTATACTCGTGATAACCTGTTTTTGGGCTCGGCTCGCGAGCTAGCTCGAGTAATCTGCTCGTGAACAAATGAGCTCGAACATATTCGCGAACATAAGTCGAGCATATCTTGCTCGAACTTGGCTCGACAAAATTATCGAGTTTAAATTTGTGCTCGAACTCGGCTCCTTAGTAAACAAGCTTTTTTCGAGTCGAGTCTCGAGTAGCTCGCGAATAACTCTATTCATTTACAGCCCTACCATCGTATGATTCCATACTATATTTTATTTGGGGTTGGTCAACTCCATTGAGTTATAGAAAATTTTGTATTTTATTTATTTTTAATAACTTTTTTGTTCTTTTATCATCACACTCATAAGGGATCATCAATAAACACAAGTCTAAACATGAAAACAATAGATTACAAGTCAAGCAATCCCTAAAATGCCGAAAACGCCCAGTACCACAAAGCAAACTTACAAAGTCTCCTGCTTTTTGTGCTGATATTTTAACCCCAAAACAAAACAAAAAGAAAAAAAAAAGAAAAATTCTTTCAAAAAGACGCTTTATTTCTTCCATGAAACTACGTCGAATAAAAGCCTTCCTTTTTTTCTCGCGAAAATAAATTTATCTAACGAATTTTGAAAAAAAAAGAGAGAATGATGGAATTCGATAGAAGCGAGATAGATAATTACTGCCGCTACTGTTGTTTATCTAGTTGTGGTGTTGTTTGTTGTTTTAATTGCATCGCTTTTTTATTAGGACTAGTTTTTAGTGTTAATAATAATAATTCATCCCTGGATTTCCAAATTTTGCTTGCGGTTCTTTCTTTACAAATTTCCCAGTCTCAATTCGTTCGCAATCACAGCTGTCTCTATATATTTTATATATCGTCTTACTATTGCTTGTGTTGCGTTGATACATTATTACATGTACATCACATGCTCCTCAAATTCCCTACCTTTTTATTTTGGTTTGTTTTATTTCCTGCCAAGATATTAGATAGGGAAGAGGAGGATTTTATTGGTTTGATTTTTAGGGTTTGTGGCTACCGGTTGATCTCTGATGGAGGCCGGTTCCGAGGGGGAGATCAATAGGGACATGCATCACGGCCCTTCTGATGGGTCTAAGAGGCCCAAGCGTCAGATGAAGACGCCGTTTCAGTTGGAAATGCTAGAGAAAACTTATGCCAGTATGTTCTCTTTTTCCCCAACCCCACTTTATGGTTCATGTGGATGTTGTTCTGCTTTGTGGTGATGCAATTCGTCTCTTGTTTATTTTTATCCTTTTGTTTTCAAGGCATTTTTTTTTCTGGGTAAGTCTTGTTTGTGCTCAAATGTTTAGATATGCTGTAGTATGATTGCATATTTCCTTTTTCTTTTCAAAGATCTGTTTTTTGTTAGACAATGTGTAAATTGTGCATCTCTATGGTGTTTTTCCTTTCTTTATTGTTTGGTTACCTTCTATTTGTGCTGGCGTAGACTTATGGTTGTTTAAAGTGCTCAGCTTCTGAAACAAAGGTTTTGTGAACTGGGACTTCTGTATTGCTTTTGGAACTTTCGTTTAAAGAATGTGTTGGTGTCTTCTGATTAAAATGTACTGTTGAGTTATGGTATCGGTGCTTATGGCTCTTTTATGCAGTGGAGGCATACCCCTCTGAGGCAACCCGTGCTGAATTGTCAGAGAAATTAGGTTTGACAGATCGACAGTTACAAATGTGGTTCTGTCATAGGAGATTGAAAGATAAGAAGGAGTCGGTGGGCGTGGCAACCATAAAACCACAAACTCCTGGACCTGTTGGTAGGAAGGGATTCATTGAGTTCCCTCGAGAGGAACTGATGATAGTGAAACCCGGCAGTGGACACGTCTCTGCTTCTGGATCTGGATCTGCATCCGGCTCTGGGTCAGGTTCAAGTCAGGGTGATATTGGAGATGGTTCGCCTATGGTGCCTACTAGGTATTACGAGTCGTCTCGAACAATCATGGAGCGTAGAGTGGTAGCATGTGTAGAGGCACAGTTGGGAGAGCCTTTGAGAGACGAGGGACCAATTCTTGGAGTGGAATTTGATGAATTGCCCCCTGGTGCATTTGGCACACCTATAGGTATATTTCATATTTATACTTACCATATATTGGACATAAACATTAAAAGCTGTAAGGTACTGGGGTTCAGTAAATTACTTATGTTATTGTTTGCTCAAAATAACTTATTTTCTTCATATATAATGCATCAAAGGTCTTGGTGATGTTTACCCTCTACTATAGGTATTTGCTGCTTTGTGAACTCACCATATCATGTAAGAACTTACATATATCTTTGTGATGTCATATTTCAGTTCCAGTGGAGCAGGAAGAGAGATACAGACATTCTTATGATAGCAAGTTATATGGGAAGCACACCAAAGTTGGTTCTCTGCTCTTCATGTATAATTTATAATATATCTGTTCCTTACTTGCTTGCATATGAACGCCGGTGGTGCTAGATGGGTTGTTTGTGGAAGTCAGACTAGTAAACAGTTCAAATCTTAGACCTCTTCCGTTTACTCAAGTCACTCTTCTCAAGAACGTATCCACAAGTCAAAGATCCCCAGTTGAAATATTTGGTGGTTCTAACCCTGTAGAATGTTCCTCTGATTAGATATTTGAAAGCCTTAAGTTAATAGTATCTGATTTTCCGAACTGGCAATTTCAATACTTTTATTTTGCTGAAATTAAATGGTTGCAATCTAAAAAGATTCTTGATTCTCAGACTGCATCAAGTGGCCCCTATGAAGCATTGGAACCCAAGATCAGGACTGATGCATATGGACTTGTCTCACTGCCAAGCCTATATGACACGTCCCTTGATGGTCCTCCCCCGAAAGGTTTGTCACTTGTGCATGAAAATGGGCTTCTCTCCAGGAAGCATGCTGTTGACGGCCAGACCTCAGGAACGGATTTGTATTCTCAGCCAGGCAGACAGATGCAGATTTCCTCTTCTCCCAGGAATACAGACTTTGTTACACAAAATGATAGTAATGTTTATATGGAGAGGAAACGCAAGGTAGTCTTATTTTTGGATTTTGTGTAATAAAGCACTCAAATACATGCTCATGCAATTTCACTTTTAACTTCTTATAGAGTGATGACTCTCGAATTGGAAGAGATGTTCAATCTCATGAGAAGAAAATTCGGAAAGAACTCGAGAAACAAGACGTATTAAAGCGAAAGGTTTGGAACTTTTTTTAGTAACATATATGTATATGTGTGTGTGTATATATATATAAAACTAAAATTTCATTCAACTGTCTCTTGCTGATACTTGTCTCTATTACTCTCTACAACTTGTAGAGAGAGGAGCAAATGAGGAAAGAAATGGAGAGACAAGACCGTGAAAGAAAGAAGGAAGAACAAAGACTTTTGAGAGAGCAGCAGAGGCAGGAGGAGAAGTTTCAACGCGAGGAAAAGCGTGAAATGGAACGAAGGGAAAAATTTATGCAGAAGGAGCTTATAAGGGTATATTTAAAGCTTAAAATTTATGTACTTTTTTCTTTCTAGCTTTTATATTTTTTTGATCGCGAGTGATTGTTATTCTAAATTCAGGCAGAGAAAAGGAAACAGAAAGAGGAGCATCGCAAAGAGAAGGAAGCAGCAAGACAGAGAGCTGCAGTGGAGAGAGCAACAGCTCGGAGAATAGCTAAAGAATCCATGGAGCTAATAGAGGATGAGCGTCTTGAACTAATGGAATTGGCCGCTTCAAGCAAGGGATTACCTTCAATTTTGTCACTTGATTATGATACTTTACAGAATCTTGACTTCTTCCGAGGTTGGTGTTGCGTACTATGATATCTACAAAATAAAATTGAATCATGATCAGTATCAAATTGTCTCTCGACGATGACAAAATCTAAGACAGTGATTTATAATTTGAATAATGAAATTAAAGAACCTTCTTTTTCCTCTTAAATTTGGATCTTACATGTGTTGCTCGGGCCTTGACTTGTCATTGTTGTTAGGCTGATTTCATCTTAGTTGATTTCACACTGCTATCTTTCCTTTCAATTTTCTAAAAATGACGTGTCTTAAAAAAAAAGTTACCTTGGTTACTAAACTTGTTTGCTATGTCTGAGTGAGCGTTTTTCCCCCAGAGGCTTTGTGTGAATTCCCTCCAAAGACCGTGAAACTGAGAAAGCCTTTTGCGATTCGGCCGTGGATGGATTCAGAGGAAAATGTAGGGAACCTGCTGATGGTATGTTTTAATGCTGTTACTTGTTTCTTCTATACTTCCATTTTAGCGACTAAGAGGAGATCTTCAGTTCCCGCGGATTTTTCTGTTTTACAAGATTCTGAAATTATGATTTCTCTTTCAGGTCTGGAAATTCTGCTTGACGTTTGCTGATGTTCTTGGACTTTGGCCTTTTACCATTGACGAATTTATACAGGCTTTCCATGACTATGTGAGTTTTAGGATGCTTATCAATTTTCTATACTCCTTGACTGGCTAATCTTTCTTAAACTAATTTCGGTACCGTACTGGTCTTTGTTTGTGGGGTATAAGTGCAATAGCAATACATCCATTTTCTTGTTCCACTTTTCTTGGTTTCCTTTTCCATTTCACCTTTTCTCTGGAAGGTGAGTTAGGTTGTGTACTGGTCTTTGTTTGCAGGGTATAAGTGCAATAGCATTACATCCATTTTCGTGTTCCACTTTTCCTTGGTTTCCTTTTCCATTTAACCTTTTCTCTGGAAGGTGAGTTAGGTTGTTGCTATTGCAACTTGCAAGTGTTCATTGTTGACTGTATCCTCTTCATAGGATTCAAGACTACTTGGTGAGGTACATATTGCTCTTCTAAAGCTTATTATAAAAGATATCGAAGATGTTGTGCGAACTCCTTCAGGTGGGCCAGGCACAAACCAATATAGTGCTGTTAACCCTGAAGGTGGACACCCTCATATTATTCAAGGGGTAATTACTCCCAGTGAATAGACTTACCATTTTGAACTTTAGTCTAGGATTTTTGTTTTTCAATATCTGTGATATAAATATCTGGCCGTTGTTGCAGGCATATATGTGGGGTTTTGACATACGAAACTGGCAGAAGCACTTAAATCCATTAACATGGCCTGAGGTATTAAGGCAATTTGCACTATCCGCTGGTTTTGGCCCACAGTTGAAGAAAAAAGGCATTGATCGAGTTTCCCCAAATGATAACGATGAGGTACCTTTTTAGCTTTGCCTCCATGTACAAGACCATCTTCTCTTCAACTACACTATACCTGACAGAAATTCCATGATAGCATTGTGGAAGTTTGCGAAATTGAAATTGTGTTGTATGAACTTATAAACACTCAGTGTGGCACTGTCACTCGCAAATTTATGGTTAAATACCGAAACACCCTGATTACCCTTCTCATGATTTATTGGTCGCACCACTGAAGAAATATAATGTTGGACAATGGAAATGTGTTGATCATTATCTGCTTGCTATATTTCAGAATAGAGGTTGTGAAAAGATAGTGTCCACTCTAAGAACTGGTTTAGCAGCTGCGAATGCTGTAGCAATTATGCATGAAAAAGGACTCAGCCTCCAAGGCAAGTCAAAGCACCGGTTGACTCCAGGAACAGTTAAATTTGCTGCATATCATGTCCTTGCTCTTGAAGGAAGCAAAGGACTAAATGTTATCGAGCTTGCAGAGAAGATCCAAGTAAGTAACAGCTAGACTTTGGTAGTGCTTATTTGGTTGTGTTTCAGGCTTTGCTTTTGCTTTTCAGTAGTTTTAGTTGAGTTTACTGAGTAATATGGTTTAATTTCAAAGTGGAAAGTATGCTTAGATGAGTACTTTTAAACTTGTAGGATGTTTTTATTGATTCTGCTTTTATGTTTGGGTCGTAGAGTGTGTGTTGGATATGAAGAATTATTTGTAAGTGGTGGATGCCATTGAAATGATTGAATTTTATTGAAAATGGATTGCACTTTTAGTATACCCTGCCTAAAACTGGCCTTGCTAATTTTGTTGATTTTCTAGAAATTTGGGCTTCGTGACTTGACAACAAGCAAGACTCCCGAGGCTTCAATTTCCGTCGCTTTGTCGAGAGATCCTATACTTTTTGAAAGAATTGCTCCCTCAACATATTGTGTGCGGCCAGGTTATAGAAAGGATCCAGCTGATGCTGAATCATTGATTGCTACTGCCAAGGAGAAGATACTGAGATGTGCTAATGGTTTTCTAGCTGATCAAAATGTTGATGAGGAAGAAAGGGAGGATGATTCAGAAAGTGATATTGCGGAGGCCGCAGAAGTTGATGCTTTTGCCGTCACTTTGGATGCGAACCAAAATGGTGGAAGCAATTTAGCTGTCTCTGGCTTTGCTAAAGACAAGCTTCCTGATGATGGAACACTGCAAAATGAGATTGGTGATGGTGGTGAGTGTATTAGAAGTTGATGTTATTTATATTATGCAACATGTCTATGATGTTTGAGATATGAAAGCTCGAACACTATAGCATATTAATTACCTTAAGTTTTCATAGATATTGCAGAGGCTACTACTCCTGACCAAGATGTTGAGATTGGTGAAAGGAAAACAGGTGAACTCTGGGTCCAAGGGCTCACTGAAGGAGAATATTCTGATTTATGTGTCCAGGAGCGTCTTAATGCCCTTGTTGCCTTGATCGGTGTTGCAAATGAAGGGAATTCGATTCGTGTAATTCTTGAGGTATGATTTTCGAAATTGAAGTAGGGCTTTAGATCAGTGGTGATTTCTAACAACTCAAATGGTTGCAGGATCGCATGGATGCAGCAAATGCTCTTAAAAAACTAATGTGGGCTGAGGCACAGCTTGACAAAAGGCGAGTGAGAGAGGATTCCATTAACATGTTGTACGATTCCTCTTTCAATCCTATCGGAGAGGGTGGTTTAAGTCCTGAAGCTGCAGAAAATAATGTTTATGATCCATCTATATCCACTTTAGGAAATGATGAGGCTTCTGTTGTGGGAGAGGTTGCTCATAATACCAATGATAATCCAGATGCTTGCATGGGTCAATTTATTTCTCCAGCTCAGAAGAATGGGCACATAACAGAGAGATCACGATTGCAGCTAAAATCTTATATAGGCCATCGAGCAGAAGAGCTATATGTCTACAGGTCGTTGCCTTTGGGTCTAGATCGAAGAAGAAACCGCTATTGGCAGTTTATAGCTTCATCTTCCTGCCTTGATCCTGGTTCGGGGAGAATTTTTCTTGAAACTCCCAGTGGCTGTTGGAGACTTATTGATTCTGTGGAGGTACTTGATTGCGTTAAGCTTTCTCCTATTGCCTTTATATTCTGTTTTCTAGGTTTTTTAATCTTCTGGGCAGGTGCTCTGCTTTTATATCTTATTGTTGGCTTTTTTTATATATATGGCTTAATTCTGTTAGGTGTGTCCAGGTTGGGATAATATCTGCCTTTGGATTGATGATAAAATCAAATCCTGGATCATGAATAGTGATTTGATTGATGATGAAGAAAGAGAATTCTTGGTTGAGTTCTCTGCCTTAATGACTGAAAAAATGATGATCAAATTCTATTGAGTCTGACTCATAGTGATCATTTATCAAAGAATGACTCAACAATTTACTTATGATACTTAGTTGACATTCGTTAAAATTATGAGTTCATTTTTGGATTTAGTTGAATATTATCTTGGGAAAGATGGTGGGGAGTAAGGATGAAAGTTGGTAATATTATTCATGGAAACAATTTCTCTGCTATATGTTATTATTCATAATTTGTTCTCATTTTTGTTTATTCTATCCCCTTCATCAACTATTTTAGCTCTGGTCCCATTTTTTTCTTGCAGTAATTTTTCAATACTTCTTGCAGGCATTTGATGCTCTTTTGACAGCTTTGGACAATCGGGGGACAAGAGAATCTCATCTGCATATAATGCTGCAAAGAATTGAAGCCTGTTTCAAGGAAAGTGTTAGAAGGAATCAGTTGTCCCATAATATTTTGGACCATAATGGTAACAAGGAGGAAGATGTTGAACTAAATTCCAGCTTTGCTTTTGAAAGTGAAGAGAGCCATAGTAGTGCTGTTTGCACTACCAGTTTTGATGCATTAGAACCTTCACTTTCATTCAGAATTGAAGTTGGAAAGAATGAAAAGGAGAACAATAACTTCTTGAAGAGGTATGAAGATGTACAGAATTGGATGTGGAAAGAATCCTTCAGCTCATCCATTGTACGTGCCCTGGTATATGGAAAGAAAAGGTGCTCACCTTTATTGGGAATTTGTGACATTTGCCTTGCTACTTATGTTGGGGATAGTTGCCCTTTTTGCTTCCGGGCTCAGGGAAAGATTGCTGCGAAAGAACATTCTTTGGTGCAATTTAATGGTGAGAATAATTTGATGGATGGGACAAACAGTCCATTAAGAATCAGATTGATCAAGGCCATCCTAACTTCACTTGAGGTGTTACTGTGTGCTTTTTTTTTTTCTGCATTCTACACAATCCTGCTTTATATTTAATGGACATTTATTTGTGTCACTACTTACCCTAATTATATGACAGGTTGCTGTTCCGTCTGAGGCCTTTCATTCTTCTTGGACTGAAGACCTTAGGAAATCTTGGGGCATTGAGCTTCATAACTGCTCATCCATTGAGGGTCTCCTACAGGTGTTTAAACAAAAAGTGCAGTTAATTCTATATAGGATTGCCTGCAATTTTCACATCTTGCTATTGTCTAATTAGACGCTTCATATTTGTTTTCTGTTCTTGTTTCTTTCTGTTTCTTTAGATGTCTGACTGGTGTTTGCTAACAATTTCAGATCCTTAATCAGTTTGAGGCTGTCGTAAAACGCGATTACCTATCAGCAGATTTTGAAACAACTGAAGAATTGTTGTGTTTTTGTGACTCGAGATCTGTTGTTAACAAATCTAATTACCCTGGATCTGTTCGTCAACTTCCTTGGATACCAAAAACTACTGCTGCTGCAGCTGTGAGGCTTTTTGAGCTGGATGCATCCATCTACTACACCCCCAGTCAGAAGGCTGAGGCTCTTGATGAACAGAAACTTGAAGATCTTCCTGTTGAGTCCCTCGCTCTTTCTATCTGCCTCACACCCCTGATTGCATGCTTTTATATTCTGTTAGCCTCTTTGCTTGGGGTTCCATCTTACCCCATGATTGAAGATACACGAATCAGTTAACATCCTATAATACCTCGGGGTATAAAGACATTTCTTGGACAGGAAAATGGAATCAAATAATGATATGATCACAACGGTAATAGTAACAGTATTAGCTATAAACAATAATAATTTTGAAATTGAAACATATTAATCACTTTATTTCTGAAGAGCTATTTATTTTTTAGAGACTATAATTGCCCCCTAATAAGGCTGGATATGCGAATCTAGAATTTCTATCTTTGATTACATAGCTACTTTGCTGTAGATACTTGGAAAATTGGTTGATAGTTGTGATGATTACGTGTTTCTGAATTCGATTTATATATGTTTTGAACTTATTTTTCAGTTGATTACAGAATTTAGCAAGATATGGTCTCCCGAAAGACATTCATAGATCAGAATCTAGGGGATTTGACAGACATGGATCAGTGGAGGAAAAAAGGGATCGTCTTGGTGACACTCCTGGTAGCTCGCGGTGCAGGCAGGTGGCTCGTGGGAAAGAAGGTCGGCCACGTGGAAAATCGCAGAAAGGGGTCACTAATTCTACCACACAACCTGGGAAACGGAGCACAAAACAACGCCAAGCGTCGACTCAATTTCTCAAGCATCAGGGAATAACTGCACCTGGCCAGAATCATAAACGTGGTCAACGAAGTGTTAGGAGAAGAGCGGTAAACAAAGTCACTATAGAGAGTAAACTGGAAGATTTGTATGACAAAGAAACCTTCAGGGATGCTGCGGAAAATTCTAGAAGGGAGGGCGTGCAAGATTTTAGTGGTAGAGACATTATGGATGAAGAAAACGATGACAGCAGCAATGGCGAGTCCGATGATAACATCAACGAGGACAACTCGTATCACTATAGAAAATGGGGGGCAGACACCTATAATACCATTTCCAGCAGAAGTGCGCAGATGGTGGATACGAGCGAAGAGGAGGAGGAAGAAGTTGCTGGGATTGATGATGGACGTGGTGAGAATTCGGGTGGAGATATGGAATTTAACGACAATGATTCCGATAACCAGGAGGATGGTTCTGAGTCGTTAGTATCCGGCGATTACAGCAACGACTGAGATAGACTAGTCAGTATTCATAGTCCCATATTCTTTTTTCTTTTTGGTAGTTCTTTTTAGATGCAGGCAGCTATATAGAGTTGAGTTGGCTGTGGTCTAATGTAAAATTATATACAGGAACGAAGTAGTGTTTTTGATTGGGCAAAACGTACATACTAGCAATGAAATGGCTGTAGTGAAAGAACTACTTATTATATATCAGATACAAAGTAAATATATATCTATTTAAAATTAAAGCCCCAAAGCAAGAAACACTTGTTGGCCATCGTCAGAAAGCATGGACGATAGCTAGAAATCATGTAGAAAGTAGTTTCTTGATTCCAGATTTCTGTTCAGAGGTGAGCCTGGTGGGGAACTTAATGTTGAATTTGATCCGGAGATCTCCCCTCCTAGAAGGCTCCTTAGGGAAGGGCATCCCTTCTCTTGAAACTACCTCTTCGTAGTTGGGATGGATAACGCCGTTGATTGGAACCGTTAAGTTCCTTCCGTCGAGTGTTGTGAGGTGCACTGTGCATCCCGTTAATGCTTCTGCCAACGATATCCTCTGCGTAACGATGAGATCATTGCCATCTCTTGTGAACACACTGTGTGGCTTCTCATCTATTATGAATATCAAATCCGATGGTATCACATTTGGCTGCTCGTTGCCTTTCTCTGGGAATGTGATCTTCGTCCCCTTCTTCCATCCAGGTTTAATGTCGATTGTCAGAATCTCCTCCACCGGTAGTGTCTTCCTGCACAAACACAACAAGCATCGTTAGAAATTGACGATAACATTCAGGCGTCAGAAACCGTTACATTTACGTCACAGTAACTACCCGCTGGCGTCGTATATCTCTCTGGAGATTTTCATCCTCTTTGTAGCGCCCTTGTATAGCTCTTCCAAGCTGCACGGCAATTTCTGCTCGATCGGCGGCGCTTTTCGAGGAGCGGCGCTCATTGGCCGACCATCGCCGCCGCCTCCGCCGCCGAAAGAGGTGAAAATATCGTCGCCGAACATGGATCCTCCGAAGCTTCTGGAGCTACCACGCATTCCACCGCCGCCTAAGCCAGAGAAGCCAAAGAACTCAGCGAATATTTCGTCGGCGTTTCTCGGATTGAATCGGTACACGTTTGGTCCATCCCCGGATTGGAAGAATGTTGCGCCCCCTCCGGCGGCATCAGGCGGTGGAGCTTGCCCTTTGAGGCCTTCCTCGCCGTACTGGTCGTATACAGCCCTCTTTTGAGGATCGCTTAGAACCTGCATAAACAATCGAAACACAATAAGGTAAGGAACAGCAGGATTCATTACATTTATGCCTGTGCTCAATAGAGGCAATTCGGATGATTTATTAAAAGATTGAATCATGTCGAACCCTAACATGAAATTGAACCCTTCCTGTACCACTACAGATCTACCCGAATTCTTGACTACCGAAAACAGTAACGAAAAGAGAGAAGAGAATTGCATACATCGTAGGCTTCAGAAATCTGCTTGAATTTGGCCTCGGCTTCTTTCTTGTTGTTGGGATTCTTATCGGGATGCCACTTCATAGCGAGCTTTCTGTAAGCTTTCTTCAAGTCATCGTCTTTAGCATTCTTGTCGACCTGCAGTATCTTGTAGTAATCAACACCCATCTCTCTGTGTGCTATTCTTCTTCTTCGATTAGCTAAGGAAAAGAATTTATTGGAAACTGTAAGGCGTGGAAGATATAAATGATTATAAAGGAAATGGTGAAACAGGGAAAGATATAGTGTTGGGGAGAGATGTCTGGAAATCAATACTGTAGGAAAGACTAGAATTCCGTCGAACTTTCCAGATTCTAGTCTGGTCTGGTCTCAACTCAATTGCCTTCCCCGCTCAGTCCGGTCCGGTCCGGCTTTTCTCCCTTTCTTCTTCTTAAACTAATCACAAGCTAATTACAACAATTTTCTAAATTATCAATGCAAAGCTAAAACAAATTAAATCTTTGTCTACAAAACATACCATATTTTCCCCCCTACACATTTAATATATTTAGTAGTTTATTTTATTCTAAAACTATTGAACACCTTCTCTTTTAGAAAAACATTTATGTACTCCATTTATTTTATTATTTTGACTTATTTTTTTTAAGCACGTGAAATAAAAAAATATATAAAATCCAATAAATAGTAGGATTCATAATCTTCTTAAATATTAATTTTTTACTATTTTTTAAAAAATAAGTTAATAATGATAGAATAATTTAAAATTTTACAAATCAATAATAGTAGGAGGAACAATGGAGGAGTAAATAATTAGTAAATAAAACTAATTAATTAATACTAGTAGGAATAATGGGGTACAACAATAACAAAATTGAGCAATTACATGATTTTGAAATTTGTCTCGATTAGAACACTATGCTCGACGATTTAAAATAATAATACTCCACTAATTAGGTGAGCGCGATCTTCTTGTCCTGATAATTAAAATAGCTGCCGACAATCCATGTAAATCGATACGCTGTTGTTTCCTAAACATTTACTCTCATAGCAACATTACACTAAATAATAGTACTGCACTCTAATTTTTTTGCTTCAGATATTATAATTATGAAAATTACCCTTTGGCGCGTAAGAAAAGTTCAAAAATATCATTAAATTTATTATTAAATCAATTGCATTCATGTTATATTAATTTTGTATTAAATTATATTGTAATTTTTGTGATATTTTATATATATTTGAATTTTATATTTAATATTTGATTTAGTTCATTTTAATTTAATCATTACATGATTTTAACGTATTATTTAATTAAAAAAATTAGAAATATACACAAAAACGAAAACCTAGTCGGTTAAAACAAAATCCGATCATGTTTTAACAAAACCCGGTCGGTTCATGCTTGAGGTATGAACCGATCGAGTTTTGTTAAAACATGACCGGATTTTGTTTTAACCGACCAAGTTTTCGTTTTTGTGTATAATCCTAATTTTTTCAATTAAATAACAAGTATGTATGGTATCATGTTTATATAATTTTTGTTTAATTAAATTTAGTGTGTATAATTTGTAACATATACCAATTTTTTAGGTAGTTTACACTCAAAATTGAAACTTTTCAAATAATTTTTACAAAATATATAATTTTCATTTTTTATTACAAAAGTGGACACTTTAACTATAACACTCTACCACTAAAATAAAATATTGTTAAAATAATTGTAAAACAATCTAAACGTTTTGACTAAAAACAGTCAGTATGTGTCTAAAAGCAATAAAGAGATTTTAAGGGGAAATGTTCGTTTTGTACCATTTGAATTATTGGCCCAATTAAATTATAAAATCATCCAAACCCTTTACAAGTCATTTATGTTAATGAAGCCGATGCTATTAACCCAACTGTCCTCTCTATTGACCCATTTATATTTTTAATGATGTTATAATTATATTCCTAGTCTTAATAATAGTATGGTAATGATCGTGAATTGATTATGAGAGAAAAATAAAATTAGCATAAGTTAAACAATCTTAAAATTAGATACGTTCGAAAAATAATATGTTTATTATCAATTGGATTTTTATTTATTAGTTTTGGAATAAAGGAAAGAGAAAAGAGATGATATTCCGTTGTAATAATAATAAGTGAAAAGATTAAATAGCAATTCGTGATAGAGTAGTGATTTGTTTATAGAGATGGAGGTTTTAAAACACATAAAATATACTTCACTCTTTACAAAAAAATTGTGCGTAGTTTTAAGAAATGATTTAACTGTATTGTGGATTATGGATGGAATAAGATTTTATATTCCCAATAAACTTGACATATTATCTTTATTGTGACATTTTCTCTTTATTGAGATTTCCCACTAACTTGAAACATTCAAAAAATAGTAAAAATTGTCTTTTCAAAAAAGTGTGGATCATATCACATTTATCACTCTTATACTACATTATACATTTTTCTTAATAATCATGTCGGAAAAAATGTGTCATACTTAGTGAGTGGAAGGAGTTATTTATCAATTAAAATGTGTATATAAGTGAAAGAAAAGTTAGTGATTGATTATTAAATAAATAAAATATGTTATAAATAAAATGAAAATTCTCACATTATTTATAATTAATTATGTAATATGAATAATTAGAAAGTTAGCTACTATATTAATATGAATATAATTATTAAACATATAAGTGTTTAAGTTAGTTATTAATACAGTAATATGAATATAATTTTTAAAAATAGAAGCGTTTATTTTTTCGTAGACACTTGAAAAATATTAAATTACCAATCAAAGCACAGGACGGAGAAACTAGAAAAAATGATTATTATCATATTTAATCATGGACTAGTCAATATTATTTATTTCCACAAAAATAATTTACATTTTGATACAACAAGAATTTTAATAATATATTTTAGCTTTAACGAGATTGAAAATGTTCATCCACTTGCGGCGGGCGGGGTTAATGTATTCACGAATAATGTGACATGTCTTGTTGATAAATACAAAATTTCTAATAAAATTTTTATTAGTTCTCACTATCCCATTAAAATTTATTGATTTGAGTTTAGTTTAATATTATTTAATACTCTCTCCACCCACCAAATTGATTTACGCTTTGATCCGGCACAAGTTTTAATGATGTATTTTGACTTTAATTGAAATGTGTAGTTAGTGGAGTTTAGGTCCACTTAAATTATTATTTTAAATTGAGTTGTGTGTAGTGAATGAAGTTTAAGTCATACTTGTGTTATTATTTTTAATTGAAGTGTGAGTATTGATTGTGGTGAGTCAATTTATTATAAATAGAAATTTTAAAATGTAAATTTGATGGAGGGAGGGAATATAAAATAATAAAATTAATAAACGATAAAAATCATAAAATGTGAACGTTGGTCCTTTTCTTTCCAATAAAAAGAATAAGTTAGCCTTTTAGCAAGTACATTGAATTGAACTCCATCTCCAAAAGTCGCCCTACTTTCTGATAAAATGCTTCTGCAAAAACAAAAATATCACCTTGCCACGCGAGTCACGCGACTTCTCCATGCAAATCCTCGACTTCTCAGTCATTCATTTCTATTGTCTAACAGCGTAATATTTCCTACTTCCTATTGTCTCATTCGTGGACCCATTCGACCGATCAATTCCAAAACCCAATTCTGAGCCGAAAGCACTTCAACAACGGTTCCATTTCGCTCGATTTCACCTCCAAACATCCACTGCCACCAAGAGAGCCACCGTGGAGTTCAAAGGGGATATCTTTATAAAACATTTCTATGTTACAAGTGGTGATGCTGAAAAATTGGAGGATGTTGAAAATCTCGAGAGAACTTGGAAGGCATTGATAGTGGGCTAGCTCATGCAGGCTGGTGGGAGAATTTGAAATCAGTACCAGGGCTGAAATCTCTGGGCGAAAGGAGAGGGAGAGCAGAGAATATGTAAGGATTCATGGATGATTCTCGCATCCATGTTTCTTCCCCTAGCAGGCTAGCTTGACAAATGTGTGTTTCTTGATGCACGAGTTTTTTCCTTTAGGTCTCCGACATAAGTATGCGGAAGCATTAAGCCAATATGGATTTGAATTTGAAGTCTTAGCAGAGCAGGTTTGGAAAATTTACTGCTCACTGACTCTTTATCATATTCATATCTGAACAGAAAATATGCGTAAAATGGTATTTGTCTTCTTTCTCTTGTTCCATTATCGCATGGATTTGGACTGAACTGAAAATTCATTACTTAATAGGACAATATGCTAGTAAATTGAAGATATTCCCTACAATGAGGTGGACTGTGTCCATGACAAAAGCTACGCGGTTATGTCATGAGACTTGTCTCTTAGTTTCTGATAATAATGAAGTTTATATACATGATATTTTGGTAGCTAAAGTTATTATCTACTTCTATTGGCTATTCAAAACTATTCAAGCCACACCCAATGGTTGTCATTATTTCATGCATACTTTGTCATGTGATATACTTCCTCCGTTACATTAATAATGACCCACTTTAACCAAAACTATGAGAGTTTTTTGGTCAAAGTGAGTCATTATTAATGGGACAGATGGAGTATATCAACATGGAAAATTACCCCATCTGGAAATATTCCTTCAGGTCTCCAGAGATAAAGTATGAGGTGCATGTTTTATAATTAATCTACTATTCTCCATGTCCCATTATTCTGGATCCCAAAAGTCAATAAAACAATCATAATTTTGGCCAAATAGGGCCAACAATACTGGGACGGAGGGAGTATTTCTTTGCTTACATATATGTTTCTTGTATGTATTACTATATGGTGTGCTAATTAAAATATAGTACACTAGTAAAATGTGGAAAATGGAAATATATGATAAAAATAAATATGCATTATGTCATAATTACCCTTATTATCTTAAACCATGGAGGAAATTGAATATCTGCCTAAAGTAGTGGAAGGTCTTTGCACTAGAATTGTAGATTTTCTTTTTCATATTTCTCGAAGATTATATGCATTGAGCAAAGAGGTGTGGTATCAGTCACTATATACAATGAGAAATATAGGTTCACTACATTTGCCAGTCATACTTTTGTCAGTAACCATGACTTGTCACACTTGGAAGAAATTTAATCTTTATCTAGCAACAAAATCAGTAAAAACAAGATGATGACAGAGAGTTTTTTCCTACTGCTTACAGTTACCTGTATTGATAGAAGTGAAAATTAATGATGCAGATTAGATCAAATCGACTATGCTACAAGGGACAACTTCGTATGGGCACTGCTCGTCAACTGTGGAGGACGAGCTTGGACTTACTACCATGGTGGGGAAGATCGTGTCCTTGATCCTTCGGTAAGCAGACTTCTCTACGACGAGGCCAACAGTTGTGATAAAACTTTGAAGTTATATCCCGACCTGTGGCATTCTCTCACGTAAGGTGAATTGCCTCAAACATGGACCTTGTCCTTTCAGGCATCCTCACCTGGTTACATCACAGACTTGCTTAACCAACCAAATCCTGCTGCGTCGTTCTCTAACAAACTCGGGCTTTGTTTGGTACTTAATTATAGGATAATTAACATGAGATACGATATTATAACTTAGGCACTTAACTTATAACTTGGGCTTTGTTTGTTACCTAAGTTATAATTCGATCGCCTCCTCAAGTAATTTGTTCCTCGTTGTCCGGAACCCATACTATTCGTCATTCTGTACCATTTGCGTTTAACACTAAAAAGTAATCTTCCACTTTTTCTTTATTGTGCTTTAGGGCTTTAGTTTTATTGGTGCTTGTTACATAGGGTTCGTTATACCCAATTTGGCGTTTAACGTTTTATGCTTGTTTTTCGAACATTTTTTGTCAGGGAAAATGGTCAAATAAGCCCTTAATGTTTATCCATAGGTACAATTAAGCTCTTCTTTTTTTTTAGGTACAAACATATCATTCATGTTAAATATTATTGATATTAAACCCCCTTTAATTTTAATTATACAAATGGTTAATTTATCACTATATAAAACTATAAAATATTATTTGTTTTCAACTTCGAAATTCAAAGTTTATCTTATATTTAATTTATATATTCAAAATATAAATTATAATAAAAATAGCTCTTTATACTATAAGAGATAAAATTAAAATAGATAAAACGTTTCTAAAATTTTGAAAGTGTAATTGAACTATCCTCTACATAATTACAATTCTGAGTCGAACTGTTGAGTACGGTTATGATTTTAGTTCTTGTGAACATTCTACTGTTTAAATTAATAAATATATAATATTCGTGTAACATTCAAATTAAGCACACATACTAATATTAAATTATTCATATTTATTTTGATTATATATATATATATATGATGGTTGTAATCTTTTTATTATTAAAAAATATGATGAAGTATGGAGATTCTTTCTAATTTGCACTTTAATTATGGTGGAATTTGGAAAAACAACAATGGAAAGCTTGTGTACGACGGTGGCGAAGTGGACATCCTGCGTGATTTTGATCTTGATCATTTGTATTATTTTGACATAAAAGAAAAATATGTGAAACACTTTAGGTGTAGTGGATAGTATATTTGATGCAGTTTGGTTCTTGCAATAAATATGAATAATTTAATATTATTATTGTGTGCTTAATTTGAATGTTATACATATATTATATATTTTAATTTAAACGGTGGAATGTTCAAAGGAACTGAAATCGTAATCATATTCAACAGTTTGATTCCGAATTGTAACTATGTAGAGGATAGTTCAGTTACATTTTTCAAATTTTAGAATCGTTTTTATCTATTTTAATTTTATTTCTTATAGTAAAAAGAGTTATATTTATTATAATTTATATTTTGAATACATAAATTAAATATAAAATAAAATTTGAATATTGAAGTTGAAAACAATAATATTTTATAGTTTCATATAGTGATAAATTAACTTGTATAATTAAAGTTAAAGGACCCCAATAAATATCAAGAATATTTAACATGAATGAAGGGTGTATTTGTAGGAGAAAAAAGGGTTAGTTGTACCTATGTGTAAATATTAAAGACTTATTTGACCATTTTCCCTTTTTGGTAATTATGCTTAATTGTTGGGTTTAGTTTTCCATAACCATGGATCAAACTTCAAAAATTTAGTATTAAGTGTCTATTTTTGTTCATTATTTTGCAATTATTATTATTTATATAATAATTTTTTTATAAAGATTAATTTAATAGTAGTAGCCTAATTGGGGATGTTTTCTATGTGGTAATAATCTTAGATTGGCCCAAGGTGGACACGTGATTGGATTTCTTAAGTATCAATGGGCCGTATAAAACAGAAACTTGTAGAAGATTGGCCCAAGGTGAAATAATCTTAGATTATACAAATTAATCTAAATTTTTTAGTATTATTTCCTTCTCCCACTTTACTTGGTTCACTTCTATTTTGGACTGTGTCTTGTCTCAGTTTAGTTAGTACAGTTCACTTCTCATTTTTGTTGTTTCATTTATTTATTAGGAAAGAATAATAAAATTAACAAGTCAAAAAAGATAAGCAAAGTGAATGTAGAGATATAAGACACAAATAAAATGTTTTGGTATGCAATTTCAAACAACTAAAATTGGGTTGAAGGAGTTCATGGGAAGTGGCAAACCAGGATTTGAAATTAATGGTGCAAAAAATAATTATATACAAATAACAAATCATCTAGTATTATATATTTATGAGGATTAGATTTAAAAGAAAGAATTAAATTAAAAAGTAGAAAGCAAAAGAGAAAGCCGATAATTGTTAAACTTGTTGTCTAGACACTTGCTCCAGACAGCGTTGTGGACAATGATGAAAAAATCACTGCTCGTGTGGCACTGACGACTTCAGCTGTTGCTCGTTCGACCGAGAAATGAAGAGCAAAGGGAGACAGTGGATTTGAAATTAAGGGTGCAAAAAATAATTATGTACAAATAACAAATCATCTAGTAAACTATGTATTTAGCAAAGATTAAATTCAAAAGAATGAACTAAATTAAGAAGTAGAAAACAAAAGAGATGGGCAATGATTGTTAAATTTTTGTCGACACACTTGCTCCGGAAAATGTTGTGGACAACGATGAAGGAATCACTTCTAGTGGCGGCACTGACAACTTTAGTTATTGCTCGTTCGGCTGAGAAAGGAAGAGCAGATGGAGACAAGGCAACGACGACTTCAATTTGAAAATGGAGAAGCAACAACGACAACGGTTTTCATGCGGTTGGTTAAGAGGGAGAAACGAGGGCCGAGATAAAGAGAGACGATGAACGACGTGACAAAGCTAGTTGCAACTTTAGAGAAAAAATAACTTTATGAATTTGAATTAAACAAAATAGATAAAGGGGAAAGAGAATAATCAGTCCTCTGAGTAGGAAGGTGAAGGCGGTACCGACGAGAAAAGGCCAATATTGGATGTGGTGTGTTAAGAGTGATTGAAATAGAAAAAATGTGGGGATAAATGTTGTTGCGTAGGGAAGAAAGAATAAAGAGATCTAACATAACTTGTTTAATATGTTGATTTTAAAAAAATCGGACGATCTATAATCTATATCTATATATATATATATATATATATATATATATATAAAACAAGAAAAATCCAATTTGATTTCAATTTAAATGGCGATTTGTAAATAATTTTAAATTCAATGACAAACACAATACATATATTCAATTAAATAGTTTTGAACGTCTCAATTAACTAACTACTTTTATTTTCTCTCACCTGTAGCATTGTTTCTCCTAAAATTATTGTATTTCGTTCGTAAAAAATATTTACATTATGCAATTAAATTAAAGATCTTGAAAAGAGCTTTAATTTGATATATAATATATGAAAAACGAATTTAATATACAAAAGTTATGATCAAATAACAAATTAGAAAGAATTATATAGACATATAATTATATATATAGTTTGTGTATACGTATAATCTATATTTTTATTTTTTACTTTTCTTTTTCATCTTCTATTATTAATATTAAATTAAATGCTTTATTTTATTTTATTTTTATATAAATGTTAATCATGAAAATTTATTTTATTAATTCTTATATCATATAAAAATTAAAATAAAATAATACTCCATATAATTTATAATAAAGACATGATAATGAAAATATATAAAAATATTATACATATCTTAATAATTAATTAATTAAAAAAATTAAAAATTAAAAATTTAAAAAAAAATTCAAATAATAATTGTTCTACGTGTGTGGGCTAATTTCATATAAAAAATAAATTATTTGCGATAGTAAAAAGGAATATATCTCTTTCATCTATCTAAAATTAGTGGTTAATATTAATTGAATTAAATATAAATATGCTTCATTATAATGAGGATATGAAATTAATTTAAAAAAAAAATCAAAACTCTTGATTTATTAAAATGTTTTGTCGAGATATTTTTTCATTTCTCACATTTATTATATAAATCAAACTCCACAAAATAGTATTAAGAATTGTATAGTATGACCCATAATTTATCTAGATCATTAATAGACATATTAAAATAATATTTTTAATCAACTATCGATTTTAGTACTAATTTATTTATCAACATATGCATCTTTGCTAAAATATCATAACAGGTCCGACCAGACCTATTTACACAGGGTAATCGGGATTTGAGCTGGGTTTGGACATAAAAAATTGAGGTCCAAAAATAATCGGGCCCGAAAAATCGATCCAAAAATATTCAGCCCAATAAAATTCCAGGCTTAAAAAGTCCACCTATTATAAATAATATGTATATGTTTTATTTATTTTTTAATTAAAATATTAAAATATAGCATTTAATCATTAAAATGAAAATATTTTATTATCAATATTTTCTATAAGTAAAAATATTTATTATACGAAGAGTTATTAAATTTATAAAATTGTAAGAAGTACATTACATGGATGGATAAAATCCGTCCGCCGGTAGCCCATAAAATGTCGGATTACATTTAAAAATTTTCGGACGAGTTTGGACAGACTTCAAAATTTTAAAAGGCACGACCTGACAAATTTAATAGCTATAATTACGGCAATACACTTGAATACACTGATGAAATTTTTTAAAGTAAAATAATATTGTCATATATATAAATTCTCACATATATAAAATTATATTTATATTTTCATGTGCATCGCACGGGTACACATACTAGTGTGTGTGTATATATATATATAATTACTACATTTCAAAATATGAATATTTAAATAAATTATTATATAAAAATCAAATTAAATATTTTCACAACTTTATACATTTCATAAGCTAATGGTTATTGGTTATTAGTGTTGTTAACAAATATATATGAACGACAAGATAAGATTTTAGAAAATTTATGAGAAAAAATGTTGTATAAAAATAAAATAAAAATTATTAAGGTCTTTTATGATATTTTTTTTAAGTTTATGAATGATAATTCTAATAACTTTTTAAATCAAATAAAGATATTATAATTTTAATTATTCATAACAATAACAATCCATATTAAATTTAATAATTGAAACTTAATGAATAAATACCTTAACAAGCATAAGTGGCTATAATATTAGTCTATTTAAAATCGGGTTAGAGGTTCAATTCTTTTTTGATATTTTTCATAAATTTTTTAATGAACCGAGTTACCAGTTCATCTGTTTTAGCCGACTTTGATCGATTTTTTACTAGTTCTCATGAGGTCATTAGAATGATTCGGAATTAACATATTTGGACCGATCAACTGACCGGTTTGTGGTTAAACCGATCGAATAAATAATATATATATATATATATATATATAAAATGATATATTGAATATTGAAGTGCACTGTGGGGTATTGTATTTTAGTAGCATTTGAAGTAGGAGCTACGGCAAGTGAGATTAGTTACTATACATTAAATATGTGGAGTAAGAAGAAAAGGCAGAGTGGAAAGTGGATACAACCACATTAAATGCCTCCAAATTTTCCTCTTTTATCATCAATTCTCATTTCATTTCAAATATCTTCTCAATCTTACAATATAATATATAACATGCGAGAGATAGAGAGAGATGATGCATATATATTCAATTTCATGCCGCTCTATTTAATAACCACCTTATCCCACCAACCAAGATCCCATTTTTATTTCTTACATTTTTCTAACCATTTTCTCTTTACCAATTTTACATTTTAGAGTTGTTTCTTAGTTTGGGGATGAGTCAGTCCTCCAGGGGAAGGGGGCAGAGTCCTTTTAATACATTTGTAAATTTATATACTTTCTCGACTCCTGCTAAATGTAGCTATAAGGGATCTAACATGGAGTTTAATAAAGTAAAATATTATGTTTTAAAAAGTAGAGTAATGTATTGTAAAGATAATTTTTTTTCTTTTGTGAAAAATGACCATTTTTAATGGGACGGTCCAATGTGACCATATTTAGCGGAAAATATCCTCACCGTTTATTAAAGTGTTTCGGCCATTGCTTTTTGTCTAGGATTGAACTGACACGAAACAATAACATAGCAGTATTGAAGTGACACGAAGCAATAACATAAAAGACAAACGTTCTTCGTATCAGAATAAAAAAAAAACGTGATGTTATTGAGAAAATATGAAGTCCCTCCTCCAACACATCAAACCTAATATTTATAGGTCTAAATAAATCCAAATTCTAGTAAAAAACGAAATATCTAAATATATTTTGACTAGAAAACAAATCGAAAGTAATATAAAATATCATAACTAATCAAAAAGAATAAAAGTAACCAAACAGAGTGGATAATGATAGAATTTTGTCTCGAGAGCTCATATATTATAACAAAGCGGTGTGTATGTCTCGTCGTCCGCTATTAGAAAAAAGTTTTAACATAAATTCTGCACTCAAAGTCAAAAGTTATGTAATTTTAATTTCAACCGACTATAACTCTTTTCTCGATATTTAGTTCTCATATAGTTGTACATCACTTATTCTACATCATCAACATCGTAAATGTTTAGAGCAATTAATCTTGATTTATGTGTATGTTCATCAACTCTTTTCAATTCTTGACGGAGTAAGAGCATGTTTAGCTCGTTCTTGTGTGTGTTTTTTGTTTATATTATGTCGTGTTTAGATTTTACGTGGAGTCTATTTGGTGTATTATTAGTTCATTTTTACTTCATATTTTGTTTGTTCTTATTTTGTATTTAGGATGACGGGAAGGAGCTAATGTGAGTGGAAAGGATGCCGGAAATTCCAAGAAAGCTAAGCCGAACGAAGCAGCATGGGTTGAGGATGGCACGACGCGAGAACGACACGGAAGGAGCGATGTTGAAGGCCAGCGAGCTCTGAGAAGAGGATGCAGAAAATCTGGAAGACAGAGAGCTAGAGCCAGCGATCGCTGGACAGCAGAAAAGCGAGGAACAAAGAGGTCGGGCCAGCAATCGTTGCCCGTTGATTTTGTGCACAAATTAAGGAAAGCCAACGACCGTTAGCAACTCAGCGGTCGTTGGGCGGCAGTTTCTGACGCGTTTTAAAAGGCAAATCAGCACATTCTGGAGACCCAACTCTTTCATATCATAGAAAACTCGAAAATTTTCATTCCTAGAACTCTTATTTAGCACTTTTATCTTGTATTTCAACTTTGGAAATTCGGATTAAGGTGGAGATTGATTGCTCGATTACATAGTGTAGACATAGTAAGTTCTTGTTTTGAGTTCTTAGTTTATGTTTATGTGTTGGGTTAAGTAATTGATCTCCACTAGGTTGTTGAATTTCTATTCGATCGTTTATGTTATTAGTAAATCATGCTCGTTTTTTGAATTCGTGCTTATTGAATTATGCCGATTGATCACCGTTACAATGTGTTAGTCGTGGAGTGAGGTCGAGATACGATCTTTGTGTTTGATCAGGATCCAATCAACTTTGATTATAATTGGAAACATGTTAATCGAGTATTCGCTTGTTAACTAGGATTCTTAATTGTGTGGCTAAATATGAAAGACATAGTCACGATCTAATTATCACATACGAAGGTTCGAAATTAGATAGCTCTTAAGAATTCTAGATGAGCATGTGAATGTGTGTTTTAATAATATCATGTGATGATCGAAGTGAGTATTCAGCTCCTAGAGCCTTATTCTGAATTTCCATTATTTAAATCGTCATTAATTAGCTAGCTTAGTTAATCGTATATATGCTATCTGGTTAGAATGTTTAGAACTAATTGTTTATTCGGTAGCACTTGAATTAGGAAGCCTTATTAAGCCTTTTTTGAAATACGACTTAGGGTCAGTTTGACACGTATTACGACACTCGTTTAATGGCGAGAACTTGAGTATACGTTTTAGGTTGAACAAAGCACCAGCAGGGCGGGTCTCTCGGGCAGCTTGGAAGACCACGACGGGTGCGAGTCCATGGTTGTGGGCGGGAGGCTCAGAACGGGGGTCGCTGAGGAGGGAGGCCGGCCTTGGCCTCGGGAGGATTCAGCGCAAAACGCGCTCAGGTGATTCTCTCGCCTATTTAATTTTTTATGCATTTTCCATTTTTTAATGCAATTTTCATTTTTTATGATATTTCCTTTAATGTATTTTTCATTTGTTTTATGCAATTTTTATTTTTTAATTAATTTATTTTATTTATAATTCTATTTTTGAAATTAAAATTAATATAATTTAATTTTTAAAATGTAATATTTTTTTTAAATTTAATTTGATATTGGTTTATTTTAATTAATGTAATTTTTTTATTTTTAAATTTTTTTATTTTAATTAATGTATTTTAAATTCTAATTTTTATTTTTAATTAATGTATTTAAAATTATCTTTTATTAAAATTAATAAAATTAAATCAAAATTTTTGAAATTAAAATTAAATTACATATTTATTAATTTAAATCAATAAATTTAATTTATAATTAAAAAAAAACATAAATAATAAAATATAAACTAACTAATGAGACATTCGAGAAAACCCACCATAGTAAAACAACACAATCTCCGTAAAATTTGTAGACCCACCAAAAAGGTATCATTTTATTAAGAAAATATTACCGGTACTCTTTGAGAGACTCCCATTGTGGATGCTCTGAAGTTAGAAATTCGTACGTGCTATCATTAGGATTTAAAATCGACACCACATCAATGCGCTACATAGGGATATGATTTTTAAAAATTAATTAATAATAGATTAACAAATTAATTATATATATCTATTAATAATATTATATAAAAACACAGTTTCTACTGCATCATTTTGTCTCCACATATTTTGGATGGCAGTTAAATTTAAAAAAACCTGTGATGCCCCACAGTTAAGAAAAAACTAATTTCCTAAAAGATGAAACAAAAATTAGCTAAAAATCCGCTTATTCATTAATTTAATAAAGTAAAAGCTAATTATTCATTAAAATTATAACCATTATGTTGTTTTTTTCGACGTGTATTGATAACATTACACCCAAAGGATGAAACAAATAATATCTAAAAAACCACCTATTCATTAATTTTATGAATTAAAATTATAAAAGTCCAAACCATTTTCATTTTTAATTTTTTACTGAGCACATTATATTTTGATGAGTTTCGGTGACGTTAGACCCACGTTTGAAAAAAATCTGATTATTTACTAAAATTATAACCATTTGGTTTTTCAATAATTTCATTAAACCATAATTTTCTTTCAAAATGTATTACTAACGTTACACCCAAAAGATAAAACAAATAACAACTATAAATCCGCTTATTCACTAATTATATTAATTAAAATTATAAAAGTTATAACCATTTTCATTTTTAATTATTTAATTATCAAATTATTCTTTTATAAGTTTTGGTGACATTAGACCCACGTTTGAAAAAAATCTTTTTAATATCAATTAACTTCATAAGAACGTGTGGACACTTGCTATTTCCATGCTCCAATAAACCCACTCAATAACACTACATATTCATATATATATATATATATATATATAGATAGACATTTATATTATAATTCTACCCTTCGACTCCATCAAATTCCAAGGCATCTGAAAGAACTTTTAATCTTTCAATCAAGATGCCTCCAGCATTTTGCATAGTTCGAGACCTCCAACCAGGCAGGAGTCAGTTTACACTAAAGTTGAGATTAGTTCATCATTATGATAATCCGAAATTCAACAAGTCTAAGGAAGCTTTTACTCATGAATGCATTTTTCATGATGTCCAAGTATCAATATTTTTCAATTACATTAATTTATCTTCTTTATAGCATAATATTATTTGCAAATATCTAATATTTTTCGTTATCTTGAATAGGGAGAACAAGTTCATGCGAGTGCACATCATACTGCACTATCTGATATAAAGTCTCTTCTTCAAGGCAATATATACAAAATCATGAAATTCATAGTTGTCAATAATGACGTGAAAATTAAGACAACAATGTGTGAGCACAAGATCCTAATCTTCAAATATACAAAGGTGTTATACATGTAAGATGACTTATTCCCCTATCTTGAAGCAACAAATATGAATGAAAACGGTTACCCAGTGTATAGACGCAGAGACATTGGCAAAACAATTCTCAAGAATGGTGTGCCTTTGAAAAATAGATATGTTGTTCCACACAATCGTTATCTTCTGATGAAGTATGGTGCACATATAAATGTTGAATGGTGCAATCAATCTCGATCCATCAAATATTTTTTCAAATATATTAATAAGGAGAATGATCATGTAACTGCATCTTTCTGTAAGAACTCAGATGATGAAGTTATTGAAAAAAAAATCGAAGAAGTGAATATGTATTATGATTATCGATATATTTCACCATATGAAGCTTATTGGCGAATTTTTGGATTTGAAATTCAGAATAGAAAACCTTCTGTTGAAAGACTAAGTTTTCATCTTTCAAACAAGCAAAATATCATATTTTCATATTCTGATGTAATTGAAGAAGTGTTGAACAGACCAACAATTGGAGAGAACATGTTCTTAGCTTAGTTTGAAGCAAATAAAAAATATCCAGAAGCAAGAGAATTAACGTATGCATAGTTTCCAACAAATTCGTTTGGAAACCAGAACTGAGGGAGTGGAATCCAAGAAAACAAAGGTTCTCAATTGGAAGAAATTTTTATACGCCTCCTGGTTCTGGAGAAAAATATTATTTGAGATGTTTACTCAATATAGTGCGTGGACGAACATGTTTTGAAGACATAAGAGTTGTTAATAGCGTTGTGCACAATTTGTTCAAGGACGCTTGCTATGCACTAGGACTACTGAGTGATGACATAGAATAAATTGATGCTATAATTGAAGCAAGTTTTTGGGCATCTGCAAAATCTTTAAGAAGTTTGTTTGTCACATTGTTATCGACAGATTGTTACCGAAGGCTCAAAACGAAACTTAAAAAATGGCCTTTATGAAAAAAAGTTTACTCTCGCTGTTCATCAAAATTGAAATTTTATTATCGGTTTAAAGCATACATATATTATATTATGTGAGTCATCTTTATCCACAAAAATCAAGCTTTACAATTTTTTTAAGGCAGGTGAAACATATAATAATGAAATAATACTATGTGACATATACTTAGTAGAAATTTTAATACGACAAAAATAATTTATTTACCAATTGTCGGATACAATCAAATTCTTGAAGCCTAGATTAAATTAACTATTATCAAACATGAAACTAAATAATCTTAACTCTAATAGTCCTTCAATCTTAATTTTACAAATTTTAAAAAATAATTATACAAGAAATATAAAAATGAACCAAGTCACTATATAAATTAGAACCGCAACTAATGCCTAGTTATTTCATCTAACAAATTATACTAAATAAATGTGAAATCATAAAAAAATAATTTTTATAGTTATTATTAAATTCATAATGCGTAAGTCTCTCATATTTCATAATTTTACAACTAAATATGTGCATATTATGTTATTTAAAAAAAATATGTGTAAAGAATAAAAAAAAACGGGCCCCATAAAATTTGAGGCCCTAAGCATACCCACAATGGTTCTCTTTTTTTAGTTTCTCAAAATAGAAACTCTATTGTAGCAAAATAAAACCGGTTTCTAAATTAAAATTTAAAAACTAGCTCTTGGTTTAAAACTAGTTTTTTGTCAGGGAAGTGGGTACGGCCACTCTCTGATTGGTGTAGTTTGTACACACAGGCATGCAAGTATTTTTCACTGCATTTCTGTTGCATGTGTAATTGTCCAATTTCTTTTTCCTAATGAGAGAGAAAGAATAGATGATTTCTAAATGATGACGTGGCATGAAAAACTTGATCATTGTTGTGGGTACC
Source organism: Leonotis leonurus (assembly GCA_026898415.1). Classification (NCBI taxonomy): domain Eukaryota; kingdom Viridiplantae; phylum Streptophyta; class Magnoliopsida; order Lamiales; family Lamiaceae; genus Leonotis; species Leonotis leonurus. Next base: position 1,166,801 of record JAPKLX010000056.1, read on the forward strand.
CTAAGCATTTGCTTTGTTTGCCTACTATCAGGTCTGGGCATGGAAGTAGGCAAAATATTATTTTTGCAACAATAAATTCTTCATATCTCTAGAGAGATTGTAAAATTTTACGATTGATAAAAAAATGAGACTTTAAAATGCGAGTTCCAGTGATGAAGGTAAAGAATTGAAAGATTTTTCTAAATGGATTGTTGGTATGTATGATGAAACAATTGGATATCCAAATGATGGTGAAGTCGACATTGATATTCCTAAAGATATTTTGATCAAATGGTCGGAAAATCCGACTGATCACATAGTTAACAGTACTTATCCATCATATTGTAGTGATAATGCAGATACACATTATCTACAAGAAAGAGCAATACTCGCACCAACTCTTAGTGTTGTTGAATCTGTAAATCATTACATGATTTATTTGAATAAGAATGAAGGTCTATTGTACAGAAACTCGAATATGATGTGCATGTTTGATTCAAATATTTTTATGTTTCAACAACATCAACATATGTTCATTCTACATCAATTATTATATTATTCTATTCTAATTAATATTTTGTGGTTTAATGTGCAGGTCTGATTTAAATATTGATTTGTTGCAAGAAGTGGATGCACCTGAATTTTTGAACAATATCAAATGTTCAGGTCTACCAAATCATGAAATATATTTAAAAGATTGGAACCCCTGTTATGTTTTTTGAAAAATATCGACCATGCAAATGGATTGTGCAATGGTACTCGATTGATAATAACAAAGCTTGGTAATCATATCATGGAAGCAAAAATTCTTACAGGACATTATGCAAATCAAAAAGTATTGATTCCAAGAATGTTTTTGACTCTAGCTGATCCGAGACTGCCTTTCAAGTTTGAACGAAGACAATTTTCTCTAATTGTGTTACACAATGACGATCAACAAGAGTTAAGGACAATAACTTTCTCATGGTGGTTTGTTTTTGCCAAGACTAGTTTTCACTCATGGTCAATTATATGTTGTTGTATCAAGAGTACAAAGTCGTGTTGGGTTTAAAATCTTAATTTCTGATGACGATAAAATAGATGGTACTACCATATATGTTGTGTATAAGGAAGTATTCCAAAATATATAACAATATGTATTCTTTTTTTAAATTGTCGCCAGTTTCATTTTTGTTATTCATTAGAAGTATTAATTTCATTGATTCACGTGCATACTACCACAAATATTGTGTATAAAGAAATGTTCCAAAATATATAACGGTATCTATTTATTTTTTAAATTATCATCAGTTTTATTTTTGTTATTCATTATAAATACTAATTTAACAAAATATATAATTGTATGCATCACACGGGTTGGTATACTAGTTATCAGTAAAATGATACTCACACCATTTATAATTAAATATATATTTTGAATGATAAAAAAGTTAATTATATATCTAATAATGTACAGTATATTTACTCACTTCTATTTTTAGTAAACAGAAGGACGTAGTATAACTAAAAAAAGCATACTATCTTTTAAATAAATACACCCCCAATTTTGAACCTATAGTTAATTTCTATATAACCAACAATTTATACTTAGTTATAAATAGCGTGAATTCTTATTTAACTTTACAATTTATTCAACAATTTATATATAACTTATAGATGAAGCGAGAACATCTCCTAAATATCCGTGTCACCTCTCATTTGGATGCGATCGAAAGAATATAAAATTGATATTTAAGTAATTAATCCTAATATCCTTTTTATAAAAAAATATAAAACAGTGTTTCAAATAAAAAAGATAAATTTATTTTTTTAAACAAATTTATCTAACTATCATAAATTTTCTAACATGTGTTGTGTAGAGGCTTTATTTCCTAATAGAGAAACACACACGTGATCAGATTATACATATTCGCCGTCTCACAGACTTAAAGAAAAAAGGATGCGCTTTCTTTTCTTCGTTTAATTTTTTTAATGGTTATGCATGACGCTAGCTGTGATATTTTTGTTCAAGTTTTGATTTTATGAATTTCATGTGGAGCATAGCACTTTATATTTTAGGAGATCTAATAGTATTAAAATTATATGTGATAAAAATATTTACTTTTTATTTTTAAAAAAAATACATAACCTATATATAAATGTAATAATATTAAAATTAATGGTATTAATAAATTTATATATATATATATTATTCCTCAAAATTGTGTAGGATAAATCCTTATTATTAAGTCTAAAATTAAATGAAAAATGAAAAATATATATACATTGAAATTTGATAGGTGAAATTTGGACTAGAAGAGAAAAATATTAAATCTCTATATTTAATTTCGAAGGTTAATAAAAGAGTTGATGTTTCTTAATATGAGAGGAGATGGTGGGGTAAGTGACATCAACCAACATATGTGCCTCATAATTGGTTTCTTTGATTGTGGTGTGGATATTGGAAGGAAGAAATTAAGTTTGGAGAAGGGCACCATATTTTCTCTCCATTAGTCACATACCACTATAGCTTACAAATCCAACACAATCTGGGGGTGTTAGGTTCAACTTATAACTTGTTTTAAAAAATTTGTAAGCTCTTTGACAAATTAAGCTTTTTAAGAGATTATAAATTGTAAAATAAACTCTTAGAATTTATAAATTGTTCAAAAAATAAATAGCTCAAACTCAACTTAATTTTCCATCAACTTATAAGTTGCAACAAAATTACATAAATAATCCTATAATATTTTGTTATTATCACATAAATGAGTAATGTTTTGTTCCTTCTCACATATGAAGCTTAAAATGTCAAACACTTTAAAGAGATTATACGCTCATTTATCCAAATATCTTAACAACTTATAAGCTCCAAAAACTTATAAGCTTTTTAAAATAAGTTTAGTCAAACACCCTCTTAGTTTATCTTCTCAGGTTGTATTTTCTTTGAAAGATAAATCTATCATTTTAAAATTAATAATAAGAGTATAATTAATTTTTAAATTTCTTTTTTTTTTATCTCTTTCATATTTAAATTATAATTTTACAATTTATTTCTTATTCATTTCACTCTAAAGAGGAATGCGAAATTTAGAGATAATATCTTAAAAGTGAAATGAATAAAAAATAATGGTAAAATTATAATTTAAATATGAAAGAGATAAAAAAAAAAATTAATTATACTCTTTATCCCAAAATAAATTTATATTTGTGAACACTGCCTACTAGAAAAAAATAGAAGAAGAAAACGGAATAGTTATGTTTCAAAAATTCAATCACAAGTAATTTGTGTCTTGAGTTTTTGCAATTTCCAATTAATCTCTTTCGATCGGTTTTCTTGAACTTTTACGATGCTTCTAGATTATCTAATTTTAGCCCCCACCACCCCACTCTCTTTTAGAAAATACCACACTTAGTAAAATACATTTAATATTCCCAGCATCCCAAGCTGAAGGAGCAAATACGGTTCTCGCCTTTATTATTAATTAAAATGCTGAAAATAGGAGTCTTTTTCTCGTGGTAGTTCTTATTTTCTTCACATTTGTTGCCCTCTAAACAAAACTTCGTGTATGAAGTGAGACGAGGGAATTACATAAAAACCCTTAAAAAATCATTTACTCTATTATTTTCGTTATGAGAAGAACCAGCAACTGCTAGCTGAATGCTGAAAGTATATTTTGATACATCATTGCTATATTACACAAATTAAAGAGACCAATTTACAAGTATTGTTTGATCACCTAATGAGAGACTAGCTAGTCAAAAAATCATAAACTGCTTCATTTAATTCAAACTCTTGACTTTTGACAACAGATGTACAAACTCCATTAATATTAAAGCTCTCTAAATTAAACCATTTACTAGATAATGGTGTGTGTACCATGTTTAATAGTGTGTTGATACTTGATAGTTGATAGGTAGGGTAGTCGAAAACAGACAAGCAATGAACATGCTTTCAGAAATGGGCATACAAAAGTATCAATTAATATTTGACTACGACTACCCCTAACCAATATTGTCTTCACTACGTTATTCAGTTTTATATATATTTACAATTCCATAAAAATTTTACTGTGATTATTAAATTGTAGAACCTTAACTTAGATAGGAAGCGTAGAGATAAATGTAATCATGAATTTATGTCGGGAGAGAATTTCTAAATTCTTATAGGAGTACTAAATTACAATTTATATATAAGTATCTGATTTCAGAAATTGGTGACATCAATTCCTTCAACACACAAACAATGTTCTATCAATGGGCCTCATTTTTGCAATTTCTATGCAAATTTGTATTTTTTTTCCCGCTAATCACGCAAGAATTCCGCTTGGCCCAACAACAAATTAAGACAAAGGCAAAGATGCATGTGTAAAGGTGTTTGACTAATTTAGAAAAACTTTGATTGGTCAAACACACTTTACTAACTAGTTGTTGATTTACTAGTAATTCCATTAACTAATCCCACACCTAAAACCTAGCTAGCCCCACATAATCATGAATATTTAAAAAAAAACAGTTTTCTTAGCTTATAATTATATTATATATTTTAACTTAATCTAGGTCAACGATAACATACTAGCATACTAGTGCTCCTACGACATGATATGATGAGACCAATATAAATACAAAAAAAAAAAATTAATAACATATATAACAATTTTTCCACATCTCCCCATATTAGTGACAAGAATGGAAGGGAAGTAGTAGTAATTAAGAAATGAAGATTGATTGACATATAATTAAAAAACGATTTGTTTATAAATGAGAGGTTGAAAAGGATAATGCAATCATAGTCCATATAGAGAGCTAAGAAGGCATCATTTATGCATCGATCCCTTAATGTTGAAGTTGTTATTCAATTCAAGTAATAAAAGTGGAAGAAAAAGAGCCCGAAAATTAGACGGTTTCATAATGGGAAATTATTAATATTAATGATGAGCACATGCAATTCTTGATAACAAGACAAGTGACATTTACGAGCCTAATTGAGGAAGTGGTTGAGTCTTCCCTAAAATTCAAATAATTCGTTCGATGTAATAACCGAAATATTAAATACGAGCTAACCAAATAATGTAACTGGAAGAATTTAAACTTGTAAAATAACTCCCACCAATGATGTTTCCATTATAGAACCAAACATAAACGGGGCAACCCATATCCTTAGAGTTAGACGTCATTAAATAAATAAGTAAATAAAAATCATAAAGTGTGATAAAATCATGGTTGATATATAGCATTTATTGGTCGAGGCCAGAAGAAGAAAAGAAGACATAATTATGGAGTAGGGAGAGTGAGAGGGGGAGAGAGAGGGACTGGTAGAGTTGGTGTGTATTCTTGCAACCAACAATTAAAAAGAGCAGATGAGAGATTAATTGCTGCCTAACAAACGGGATTCTTCTTTACAATTTCAGTAGTCTTGCAAAAGCTCAATAAACTATTTTCCTCTTCTGAAAAATTTACTCCATCATTCTTACTGTTAATTAAAGGAAAAAACAATTTTAAGTGCGCTTATATTGTGATCAATACATTGTATAATGTTCCAAACTCTGATTATGGATGTCAATTTACATTCGGTAGCTGCCCCTAATGGCGTGGGTTTGAGGGACATTTGATATGCACAAGTAGATTCGTGGGTCAAATTTAATATTCCTTTAATTAGTATGAGTAAGAATATCAACTTTGCATACCAAAGAAACTTATATACCCGTGAAATTTTATTTATGAAATACCAATGAAATACTCGTAAAATATCCATAAAAAATCCACATATCCACCTTATACTACCATATTTATCTATTTTATATAAGATTATATATAATTCTCACTAAAAATTATATCAAATATATCTTAAATATTGAAATTATATGTTTTGGAGGTGATGGATACCTATGAGTGGTGAGTTGATGGGTGTCTAACGGGCGGTGGATTACAGGTACGCGATGGGTGGCGGGTTCGTGGGTACTCGACGAGTGGTGTATATCCGCTAGTAATGGGTTTTGAATGATTTTAATATCACATTACTACAATTTAATATTCATTTAGTTTGTAAATACGAGTATAGTTAACTATTATATGTATAGTGCCCAATTCACATCTCTGACTAATTAGATCCATGTATGTTGTCTAATTAGAGTAGAAAAGTAAAGAGGGAAATATTAATTTGAATTAAGAAGTAATAGTGGGGACCCAATATTATTTGCAAATTGATGATAGGCATGCAATTTGTGAATGAGTGGGAGGGACTAGGGAGGCCCCCCCTTCTATCATTTATGATCAATACCAAAATGAAATTTCATAAGTGTAAAAAGAGTTTGGTGCAAATCCTACGCTTAGAGCATCCCCAACGCTAGGGCTGGGGAGTCCCTCGGACAGGTCACGGGCAGGGGCCTCTGAAGGCCGAGGAGAGAGTGGGGGATTGCCTCCGGAGGTGGGACTTTGGGTTGAGAGGCGGTCTCCGGAGGGAGGTGGGGCTTTGGGTTGAGAGGCGGTCTCCGGAGGCTGCCTCTCTTTTGTTGCTGCAGCGGTTGAACTACGGAGTCCCATTCATTTTCTTTTCTTTTTTTTATTTTTCCTTTTTCTAAATTTATTTTAATACATAAATTCATTTATAAATACTCTCTTTCAATCCCACATTTTCACAAATATTTATTTTTTATTAATGTGTTTAAATAAAAAAATATTTATTCAATTTAATCAAATTAAATAAAAAATATTAAAATTAAGTGTGTTTTTTCATTTCTTTTTATGTATTTTAATTTCGTGTCTTTTCAATTCTCGTATTTGAATTTTCTTGTATTTTGTATTTGAAATTTTATTTCTAAAAATTTTTATTTTAATTTTAATGTTATTTAATTAAATAAATTAATATTTAATTTATTTTCATATTATTTATTTATTTTATATTACAATTTAAATTAACAAATTAAATTAATAACATTTTTTTCAAATTCAATCATTCTAAAATTAAAGTAGAGAGCCTCCGGAGTTTGTACGTGAGAGTCTCTCACTCCTACCTACCAACGCAATCTCTCTAAAAAGTTCGATTTATTTATAAAAATGTCACGGATCCCCTAATTTGAGAGCTCCATCGGGAATGCTCTAGATATTAGAAGAGCACATGCTTGATGGGTGGTGCACTTAATTAGTGTTGTAGGACTATAATTTTCCATGTCCCACCCACTCCCACCCACAATCAACGCATGACTACTCTTCCTACGCCTATTTTCTATCCACTTTTTTCCCACTAATTTTTACATTTTCTTTTTTTTTAAATAAAAAAATTCCCACTTTATCTTTTCCTTTTCCTTTCATTTGTTTTGGATTTGCACATCAATACACGGACGATCCAACTAAAGACGTGACTATATTTATTGCTCGTCGCTGCTCCTTCCCGCCATTAATGTCCAACTTCTATATTTTGTTTGCCTACTACATTTTTATTTTTTATTTTCAACCTATAATTATTGTTACTTTAAATACTGACGAAACAATTGTAACTTCATACAAAATGCCACGTAGACCGAATGAGATCGTATGTACCACATAGACAACGCCGTTTAATTGGTTGTGTGGATTACCCGAATTTTCTTGATTTATATATCTACTTATTTATGAGGTTATTTTCTAAAAAAAATTGTGTGTTTTCCTTTTATATATTTAGAATGCCATGTTATTTGATCCACTCACAGAAGGAAAATAAAACGTTGCTTGGTTTGTATGTAATTTCCATTATGTATATTAGTAATTAATTAATTCAGTATGAAATTCAAACGACATTGACAATCTATACAAAATTCGATGAAATAAATCGAAATGTGAGTTTCCTACTTTTTATTTATAAACATTAAAGTTAATAAATTAACCTACCAATTGTAGACATCATCCTAAGGATGGATATCTTAGTTGCAAAAGTGAAGTTAAGCAGCTTTTCTGCCTTGTATTTTGGAAAATATTATATTGAAATTGATATCATTATATATGTAAATGCGTGTCGTTATAATAATGAAACGTGAACTTTTTTCCTTAAGAGCCTCACAACTATTGCTTCTTTCACACATAATAACCATCCATTATTTATTATTATACGTTATATTTTTTTTACATTGAATTTGTACAAATTAAAAATACTAAGACCCCAAATTATACAGTAGAATCTTGAACGGTACACAATAATTAAAACAAAGTTTGAATCGTAGAAGCCTCTCAAGTCCCATTTATGTCCCCATTTCCACCAAATCAGTTGAAATTTTAAAGTTGAGAAAGAAATTAAAACACACACTTACTCACTCACACTCACACTTACTACTTACTAGTAGATGTTGAAGCTCTCTATAAAAACATAGAAACCACATCATCAACCTCACAACACTATACACACACTCGGCTTCTTCTCTCTCACTCTCTCTGCAATGGCTTCCTCCGCCATCAAATTCTCCCTCTTCCTCGTCCTCACCCTCTTCTCCTCTCTGCACATCCATGCAAGAGATAGCCATTTCTTCAACAAAATCCCCAGCACCACCAACAACGTCCTTGTCCCCACCGCCACCACCACCACCACCGACTCCTCCACCCAGCAAGAACAACCTAACTTCCTCCCCCAAAACGAGGACTCCTACGGTCTCTACGGCCACGAGTCCGGCCAAAACCCCCCTTCCACCGCCGCCGCCACCACCACCACCACCACCACCGACGAATTCAAACAACCCACCAACAAATACCTTCCCAAGAACTACAACCCCGTCGCCTACGTCACTGTTCCCGAAGACTCTACCGACGCCACCACATTCTCCGACGAGAGAACCTTCACCACCAACACCAACACCAACAAAAACATTCCCAACAACCTTGACAACAACAACAACAATAACGACAACAATTATTACAACGGCGCCCAGAACTACTACAACAACCAGCAGCCATTAGATGAGGCTGCTGAATTCCGAAACTACCCCTCCGCCTCAAACAACAACAACTACTACTACAACGGCGGCAGCAGCTTCAACAGCCAGCCGCAGGGGGAGAGCCGCTACTCCGGCGCCGTCGACTCCTTCCAGCCGCAAGGCATGAGCGACACCCGTTATATGGAAAACGGCAAGTACTTCTACGACATCAATTCAGAAAAGTACAGCGCCAATCACCCCTACGAAACCTTGAGAGGCTCTCGAGTTCAAAACCAGAATCAGAATGAGTACTCTAACAACAAAAATTTCTACGGTAACAATGGCTATGAATTCAACGGCGACAACTCCATGGGAGGTTACCAGAACCGACCTCAAGACTTCCAGGATGAGGAGAACATGCCTTGAGAAGATTATATATTTAATTTTACTTTTATTTACAGTCTCCATTGCTGCTTTTTTTTTAAATGGTGTTTTAAATTATGGTTTTTAGCGAAACCAAACCGAATCACAGATTTTATTTAAAGTGCTGCTTCTATGGCTTAGTGTATTTCTACTGCTACAGTTGAATTTCGTGGTGGGAAAAAAAGGTTTGATTTTGTACTCTCCATGTGTCATGTGATCATCACTATTAAAATTGTTGAAATAAATTGTATATTAAATGTTGTTTTTGGAGTAGTAGAAATGTGTGCCGTCTTTTTCTTTTTATTTTATTACTACTTTATTTTGGTTGGTATTGTTAATTATGATCACTGACATTACTTTTTCAAAGGTTTTAGACATTCCGGGAAAGTGTAATGATTTGATTGTTAATTTAAGTTTAAAAGTAAATCTTATTACAAACCTGGTTTAATAATTCTTGCCTTCCAACTTGATTGTATTTTGTCCTTCTGAGATCCAAATTAATATACGTACAAATAATTATTTTTCGAATTCTATTCAAATATAATTTTAATAAATTGAATTTTAAATAATTTATAAATTTTGTTAAGAAACTTGCTCACGAATTTTAATAACATGAGTCTCAAATAATTTACAAATTTTATACACAAACTTGTCAAATCAATATAAAAATATTATATTAATACAAATAATTTAACATATAGTTTTTTAAGAGATTAGAACATGATTATTTAACGAGTTTGAGCTCTGATTCAAATATACTATTAAATTGAATTATAAACGAGTTGAACTTGAGCTCGATTTTTATTTATTGAATAGAATTCAAGTTTAATTTTCAGAACTCGAACCAAATTTATACTTTCAAATTTTAAAACGAACAGAACTCAAACGTAACGGTATTCGGTCGGTTGGATTCAATTTCACCATGAAAATGAACATAACTACAGTTCAAAATAAATAGGAACATAACTACAGTTCAAAATAAATAGGCGTGAGGATTTAATTAAACAATATGTGGGCACACGAAATTTTGTCTTTGCACTCAACTTAGTTTTTTTCCCAACTTCCAAATTGGTTTGTGTAGGTGGCATAAAATTATTTCATACAAATGAAAAACAAAATTTTTTTTCTGGTAGGGGGAAAAATGATGGTCAGTCCATAGAGTAAAAATAGAGAGCGAGAGAGTAGCAGTCGCTTTTAAAAGTAAAAGATTATAGTACGTATAAGTTCTTTTTTCCAAGCAATACTGTTGGTAGCTTTTGTTTTTTGCTTTTGTTCTCCCTTCTTTTTTATTGAAATCTAATTCAATGGAGAAATAAACATCCGTGTAGATTAAAACCTATTACGTGTCTATTTATTCTAACAAATTCCAACTTTTGACATTAACTTCGTATTCTCTTCTTATAGTGTGCGTATAATTATGCCTACGTGATCGATTATATTCCAATATTCACATAATTAATTAGATAATATCCTATTTCCCAACTTTCTGTTCTATCACATTCGCCGTATCTCACTATTACTTTCACCATTAAAAAAAATATTTATCATAAAACACAAATTGTTATTTTCTTATGAAAACCTTGTTATAAAATAAAATTGAATATTTAATTTATTCAAAACGAAAATTAAAGCTTAAAAAAGATTATACTCTTAAATGGAATTTAAAATTAAACAAAATCATAATATATTAAAATTGAGTGAAATATATTAATTCCAAGAATTGATAATGGGAAATCAAAGCTGGGATGACAAGGGGACAAATATGTATACCTGCATTTAGACTGATTTTTCAATGTAATAAATATAAAAATTGACTTTATTATTCCTTATGCCCTTTAAATCATATAAATTTAATTTCGTTTGATTAAAAAAATAAGAGAAAAGGAAGCAATAGAATGAAGCAAGTGAGCAAGTTGGAGAGCTTAGAAATATATTAGTGTAGCAGAAGAGAGCAGCACCGTAGTGGACTGGGAACTTGACGGAGTGGAGTGCCCATTCATTCTTACATGTATCCCAAGGTTTGTTGACAATGATATTTGAAGTAATCAATCCATTTCTAATTTAATGGTGGTAATCCAAAAATAGCCTAATTCATTTTATTTTATTTATCTGAATATTTATGACTAAAAAAAGTGGTAAAGTTAATTGAAGATGGCGGTTGAATTCTCCCGCTGATGACGGGACTGACTCAGTCCGGACCTCACCCGTCTTTACTAATTTACTACCTATTAAGATTTTCTCAACTTCCTTTTTCTTTACATTCTTTTTCTTCTTCTTCTTTCTTTCTTTTGTGTCTATCATCGTAATGTGTGCTTGTTTTGTGAGAGAGATTTGCTTATGCTTCAAGATTCAAACTTTTACTTGGCAGTTGGCACTGATTTTTTTTTATAATTTTTATTTTAAAACTGGCTGAAACTCTTGAACCTTATTGAATTAATTATCTTGCAATTTAGCAGTCTCATGTAATTGTTAAAAATCAATTAAGAGGAGAAAAGAAATTCTTAAAAAATATAGGAAACATTTACAAATTTGAGCTAAAATATCTAAGCCAAATTATCATGATCTATCAAGAATCCGGACTTTGACAAAATTTCAATTTTTTGCTAAAAGAACCAAGAGAGAAGAAAAAGGAAGTTGTTGGTTGTCGTATTAATGTTGAAGAGTTTGTCAAAAAATGGAGCCCCATTCAGCCTCATTGTGTCACGAGAATGCTAGTACAAAGTTTAACCCACTATATATATATATATCAAATTTTGCTTTAAATTCTAAAAATAAATGAATATGGGGTTAAAATGGTCAAAACGTAATGTCGCAGATCCATCGATGATCGATCAAGTTGTCTTGTGGTGACACTGCAGTAAGTAACTAATCATAGCTTCCATCTTCCTATAGATTTGCCAGCCTCGCATAATCACTTTGCATGCTAACTACATCATTAATGACTGTTACATTACCATTCTCTCACAGTAATACTAAGAAATTAATTAATACTATGAGCTAATTCTGTTTCTGCACTTAAAAATCTCCATTCAACTGTGCATTTAATCATGGAAGTATTCTTCATGCCTCTCTCTAAATGCATTATTATATATCTTCGGATTCTATACATAATAATGTATTTTTTTTTACTTATTTTTGCCATAAATACACACGCGCATGCATATATATAAAATATAATCGGTATGGTATTTGATAAGTGAAGGAGTGGAAGTAAAACAATCGAAACTGAGTAGCCATATTTAGAGACAAAGCATAGGGAATATTTAGCTGTGAAATTCGGACCACAGCCATCCAAGATTTGAAGTGCCAACAAAATATTGTTGGTCGATAAATATGAGGTCACAGCTTACTTGATTTTCTATTTAATTCTTTATATATGTGTGTGTGTGTGTATAATTATATTATGAATTAGATACAAAATAAAATTTGGATGAAAGGAAGATTTCGCTTTCTGTTGAGTTGGCGGGATAAGGAATGAGGTGCAGGTAGTATTTGGATGCAATCGCTTTTGGGTGGTCTCCCTCATTTTAATCATATTTACTACCTAGTGTTCTTGCTCATTTCCAGATAAGCTTCTCAATCCTATTCATTCCAGCCATCTGTCCAATGTATATGCATCGTATATGTATTGACATTCAACCCATTCATCTTCTGATTTGTTTTTTATACTTACTAATTAATACACTCTCCTCTTGTTATTCTTGGCTTCATTCGACTTAAATTGTGAATATTTTATTAATTATTAGAGCTAAAAAAAAGTGAAAAAGAGAGAGTAGTAAACAAATATTATGTGTATTCTACTAATTATTACTCTTATGTTCTAAAACGGTTTAACGTTTTGATCTGACACGGGTGTAGTGAGTTAGTTTGTGTTCTACTTGATATACTGTTTTAAATTAAATTGTATGTTGAGTAAATCTCATTTCATATATTGTTTTAAATTAAACTAGGTATTGCACCCTTGCTATGCACGAGATTATTTATTTATAATTAATTTATGTATAGAGATATTTAAAGAAATAAAAAATATTGTAATCCGATTTTATTCGGTGGTTTTAGAACCGTAATCGATAGTTATATTCTCAATTATGATTATGTTGAGGACAATTCGGTCACAGTTTCAAAATTTGAGAACCGTGATCAGCAATTTGAAATAATAACTTCGATTTATTTTACCTTATTCAATTTATTTCTTATTTTATAAAGGGTCATTTTTTATTAATTCATAACAATACATTAAAATTAACAAATAAGAGGATATTACACAACTATTTAAACATATGTGTATATTGATAAAAATTCATAATACATATATTTGAAGTCATTATTATTTGTTGTTAGATTTTGTTGTGAAATTTTAATTTTTTATGTAATAATAAATGTTTGACATAATTTTACGTAACAACGAATTAATAATTTAAAGTCAACTACAAAGTTATCTTTAAAAATTAGTTATCACAACATATAGTAGTTATCACAAATTACTTATATATTAATTAATTTTAATAATATATGTATTTTAATTTTAGGAGGCAAAGATTATAGGAGAGAGAAAATAAAAGTAGTTATTTGTTTAAATTTTAAAAAACATATTATTTAATATATTTAATATTTATATAGTTTTGTCCAATAATGTTAAAATTATCTACAAATAACACTAGTAAATTAATAAAGTTGAAATTATTTAATTCAATATATTTAATATTATATATAACTTGTATTGTGTAAATTAATAGAGTTCCTAAATGGAATGACCATTTGTATTTCACTGTATGTTTTACTATTAAATTTAGCATTTAATTAATATTTATAATAATACATTATAATTAATATTTTTTGAAAAACTATACTCCTTCTGTCCACTTAAATTCATTTACCTTTGACACTCATTCCAATATTTAGTTAATAGCTTTTGAAGAACATGGTTTGGTGGTTTAAAATTTGCTAAATAAAGAAATGTGTCTAAATAAGTGAGACATAGTTAGTATATGTTAGTGTTGAATTTATCAATTATACAAATTGATTATAATTATTAGTATTAAATATAAAAAATAATTATAAACCCTAATCAAATAGGATAAGTTTTTAGTACTAAATAAAAGATTAAACTTAGATATAAGAAAATAAGAAAACATATTAGATAACATTGAAATTTTATAGTTAAAATAGGTTGAGACATTATATCTAATTCGCCCTTTCTGCATAGTATTAAAACATATTATAAAGAGTATTCACTTTCATAATTAGGAACATTATATATATATATATAAATTATATGTATAAAAATATGTATATATATAATTATTTTCAATTTATTAATGTATTATAATTTTTTATATTAATTTTATATTTTATATAATATATATCAAATTAAAGGTATTGTCAAGATCTTTAATTTAATATGCATAATATTGCAAATATTTATACGAAAAAAATAAAATAATTTTAGGAGAAAAGTGTTATAAGAGAGGGAAAATAAACCATAAAGTTTATAAAATTTAAAAATTAATTTATTCATAATACGTAAGCTAAACCCTAAAGTAAACAATAAAATAAACCGTAAACCCTAAACCCTAAATTAAATTTTAAAACATAAACCGGATTCAGTTTGTACATGTATGTTATGAATTGTTTAATATTCAACTTATCTTGGTGCTATATTGGCTCACAATATAGTCTTTGTAATGAAAGGTATTAAGATCAAATTCTAATAATGTCAATTTTTTTAATTTAATACTTATATAATCTTTGTCATTGAAATTGAAGTTATTTACAAAATCACCATTGAAATTAATTTACAATTGGTGCTTCCTATTTTATATATATATAGATTGTGTGTAGTAGATGTGGTGGTTTCAATTATTATAATATTATAAATGAAAATTTTCAACTATATGTATTGGTTAAATAACTTTTTATGCACATTATTGTAATGCATTATGGATTATGCATTTATAAGTATTAGTTATTGCGTTGTATTTTAATTCACTCAATGTATAAATTTTTATTTATCGTTATTTGATTATAAAAAGATCAACTATCATAATTAAAACTTATGCATATAGTGTATTTAAGTACTGCATCCCCAAATTTTTAAAAACCTACAATAATGCAATGAAATAAAATAATCAATGTTGTCGTGTATGTGTATTAAAAAAAAGATTTATTAAATGAAGTTATTACTTATTTTGTCATTTATATTGGTGTAGAATTATTATTTGATCTATTTTTTTATTTTTCGTAAGTAGAATTCAAAAACCACAAAATATAAAATTTATTCTAAAACAAACTATTTAATACATGTGTCAGTTCAAAAATTATATACACACGTTCATCCTTTTTGGCATATATATAACATATCCTCTTAAATATTACCATCGTTATAAATTATTGTTTCCTTAAATTGTCATTATTTTTTTATCATTCACAATACATATTTAATTATATAAATAATGCATTCTTTATTCAACTTTCACCATATTTAATTTATTTATGATTCATCCATAAATTTTCACCACATTTAACATGTTTATTAATTCATCAGTAATTTCTATTTTACATATACACGTATTTAATTAATAAATAGTATAGGGCTATTATTTCCCTATCAACACATTTAACTCATTATTTAAAATTCACGTCTAAAGTTGTCAAAAAAGGCTTGGCTATCCCGAAAATGAGCGAGTTCGGATTATGAAGATGATGTATGATTGATTTTCATGCTAGCTCGACCCGATATAAAATAACTTCAAGCATGATTTGTTTGGACAATTTGGTACAATCATATTTTTTACATTAACAATTAGTTTAGAAATGAATCTATTGTTAAAATATATAATTACATCATTTATTATGGTTATGTACTAAATCAACTAAGTATTATTCAAACAAAGTAATATTTTTAGGGATAATTGTTTGTAAATATATAAACTAACCAACGTTTATGGTGTTGCACGTGAATTTTAAAATCTACCCCACAATACATCCATTTTTTAGCTATTTAATGCATATGGTTAGATTTGGTCAAAATATTACATACGTGGACCCAATTAACACACGTGGACGTACACATCACCTTAACACGATGTCGTTCTGACTAAAGATAAATGATATCGTTTCTTCCTTAGGAAAAACAATATCGTTTTACAATTGTATAAAATGACGAACACACACAAATTGCTTAAAACAACATTGTTTTTTGTTCCTACTTATTTTAATTGTCAGTACGTGACATTGTTTAGACCAGACCCACTGTCCGATAAAAGGACTCAGTATCGGGCACGAGGAATATTTCCAGCCGATATACTTCCAATTTATTATTAAATAGCTCGCAAGAGAACGAGTTCGATGTATATTAATAAGTTAACCCTAAGTCGTATTCTCAAGGAAGGCTAATCAGGGCTTTATCTATGTTGCAGAACAGAAAGCAATTAAAAAGAAAGGGTTTTGGATTTCTAATCTAATGAACCTATCTAGGCGAAAATTAATAAAGCAATTAAATCCTAAATCTAAAAATGTAGAATTAAAGAAACTGAATTTAAACATTCCTTAATTTGATTAATTAATATGATTGAAAGATTCATATTACTAAGTTGAGATTTAAACAATAACAAAGTAGAAAGGAAATAAATCATAAAGCAAGAAAGAAAGCAATAAAAGGACTCACTGATGAAAAGGAAAAATATTGCATTAATAATCACCGGGTTTGAATCACGAACGAATCCACAACTGAATTGAAGAACGAACTGAAAATAAAATCTAGACTATAAAGGTGTTTTCTCTCGTGGTCTAAACCCTAAACTAGAAGTAAAAAAACGTGGATGAAGTAGTCTGAAGAATCACGCGTGGTGTTTAAATAGGCGTGGAGGATTGCGCCAGGGTAGCGCTCACTAGGGGCCAGCGAGCGCTACCTTGGCTCGCTGGGTGAAGCATCGCTGCAGTGGGGTAGCGAGCGCTGGGGGGTAGCGCTCGCTACCTCACTGTTCTGTCTCCTCTTCTTTGAAGGGCTAGCGGGCGCTGGGGGGGTAGCGCTCGCTAGCCCCAAGTTCTGCCCATTCTAAGTCGTTGGGCCAGCGCTCGCTATGGGGCTAGCGACCGCTAGCCCCACGTTCTGTCTTCTCTATCTCTTTTCTTCACCTTTTCCCCACTTTTTCGCCTCGTTTCTCTTCTCGAACGTTGTTCCACTTCACGTGTCGATCTTTACATGAGATGTAACGTAAAGAATACAAAAGCATCATATCGAACGACAACAAGTGATACTATAGACTAAATTACGAGAGAAACGAGACCGAAAATAGATAAAATATTTTTTTTAAGGAAGAAACGACATCGTGTATCTTAAATCAGAATGGAGTCGTGTTAAGCTAATGTGTGTGCCCACATGTGTTAATCGGGTCCACGTATGCAATATTTTGACCAAATCTAGCATGATATATTAAATAGCTAAAAAATGGTAGTTAGTGTATTGCGGGGCAGATTTTAAAGTTCATGTGCAATACCAGAAATAGTGATTAATTTATGTATTTACAAGCAATTATCCCATACTTTTAACATTATCATACAAATCACATAATATTTTAAATTCCATATATATTTTATTTGGTGAGTCTTTCTCGACTAAAAATATATTATATATTTTTTAAATTCATATCGACACACTCAAAATACATCATTCTATATATATCGTCACGAGATAACATACTAGTTTATTATTATAATACAAATGCATAATTTTAATTTTTACTTGAAAATTAGTTATCACAATATAGTTTAAATAAGAAAAAGCCTATAAATTATTTTGAAATTATATGTGAACTACATTATAATTTCACTAATTTTTTATGCCATAAATTTTATAAATGTAAATTTATAATTTTTTTCTATAATTACCATGTTTAAATTATAAATAATATTTTCTTCCTTTCATTCAATTTGTTATATTTTGTGTATAGATATCTCAGTCAGTATATCACATTTTCTTTATGTCACGATAGTTATGACATATTTTTTTGGTGCACAATTAATGTATAAAATAGTGTACAAATTATAAAGATAATAAGACCTACAACATTTGAAGTGGTCAACTTTGCTTATTATTAAACTGTATCAAACTTTTCGGGATAAACTCAAAATCGAAAATGTGTCAAACTTAACTTTTCATTATATTTTATGACTTTAGCACATAGGTCAACATAGTATAGAGATAAATTGAGTGAGATGAATAATGAATAAATCAAAAGGATATGTCTTATGTGTTGAAAATTGGAATAGAGATCGGTACGTCGTATTGATTTTTTTTTTTCACCATACCACTAGCGTATTAAAATTTTCGGTATGTGGATTTTCATACCGTTATCATATTGAATGTTTCGGTATACCGAACTGTCGAAATTCAACACAATATACCAAAAATACCACATTCTATGTCGGAAAATTATGAATAAACATGTTTTTTCTTTTTTTCTTTTTTTCTTTTATAATTTACTATTAAGTACTTATTAACATAAAAATAATTGCATAAATTATAAATAAACTTATTCATGTTATGAATTATAATAATGTTAATTGATATACAACACTTATATACAACTTGATTAAAGTAATTTTAACAAGATTAATGATATAACAAAATATTACTATTTAGATTATCAATAAAATATATATATATATATATATATAATTAGGGGTGAGCAAACGGTTTTCGGTTAGAACCGAGAACCGAATTTTCTGTTCCTGGAACCGGTTCTCAATTCAATTAACATTTCGGGTATCGGTTCTATCCGATCGGTTCCGGGTAGAACCGAAATAACTGATATATTACAATTTGAATTTTAATTCTATCCAACTATTCTCCTAAAACTAAAAGGCCAAAAGATAAAATTAAACCCAGTAGGTTCAGTAACCCACCCAGTTCTGGTGTCCCGCAGTCCCCACCCCACCGCGCACGCACAAGCCTCCTTTGCGGCTCCGCCTCCGCCCGTGCCCGTCTCTGCCCACCTCCTCCCGCCTCTCTTCACATGGATTTTTTTACCACTAATGAATTTTATGTACAGTGTGTGTTTCTTATCTGCCTTGTAAGTTTCTTAATCTAGCCTACTGCTATCCTGCCTAGCTATTAAAGCTTGCTTCTTTCAATGGATCCGGGTATTACATAAAATATAGTACAATTAGTATATTTATTCTAATCACTAAAAGATAAAAAAGGGGTAAATTAAGTATATTATATTTGTAATATTTTGCTTAAAGAATACTATAACATCTTGTATATTATAGTTCTATTTAAATTATAATTTTAATCAAATTTAAAATTGATTTAATGTAAACTTAATATTAGAAAATAAAAATATATAAAATTTTGATAAATATTGATATATACTGATATACCGAACTTTTGGTGTATATCAAAATATCGTTACATACTGATATACCGAACATATAGTATGTAATGAACTTTTAATATATATCGATTTTTTGCTACATACCAAAAATTCAGTATAGTTTGGTAATATCGCGGCATGATCAAAATACATATCAATACCGTACCAAAATCAATATACCGTTAGTTACAATATTTTTAATTTTTTCGATATGTTATGTCCGGCATGTCGAATTTTCGATAATTCGTCCACCTCTAACTTGGAATTATCAAGGATTAATGTCTCTAAGGTCCACCTGGGTGAACTTGTAGTAAAAAAAAACCACCATTTTTTCTCATTGTCAAGTAGGTCCATTCTAATGCACTTTTGTTCAATTAAACCCAAAATATTGATGTGGTTTCACGTTTTTAACCTTAGTGTATTAATTATATTTTTTATTTTTTTATTTATGAAAATATCAATAACGGTTGCAGAAAATCATATGCGAATCAAATTTTGCATGATTCGCCGTCCATTATTCCTTTTTTTCAGAGATTTCTTCTTCTATATTTGATCGTTTGATGCTGGGTTGATTGTTATTACATTTTTCAGATTCAATTGCCTATTTTTTCTGTTCTAATTTTCGTTTTTTTGTTTCGACGGTTTCTGTGTTTTCATCGTCGGTTCTTCCTTGTTCCGAATTTTTGTTTCCTAATGGATTGCAGTTTCTTATTGTTGATTAAGTATAGAGAGGAGACGTTGGTTGTCAACAATTCACAAGTTTCAAGTTTCAATGATTTGATTTCCGCTGTTTTATCGAATTGGTGTGATATCAACGTTGGTTCGGTTTCGTTTTTTTACAGAATGGATGGGCATGATCGATGTTGTTTGAAGTCAGAATCAGATTTTGGGAATATGTATATGATTATTGGTTCGGTTGGGTTGAAATTTGTGAATGTTGACGTGCTTGAATTTGAAAAATCTTTGGTTAGTGATAGTACATCTGTGGTTTGTTTAGAACCAACTGATGGTTTGACTCATTCTACTCTTGACGATGGAGATTCAGATTATGATGATTTTACTTACGATATATGTCCTGCGAATAAGGAAAAGGCTTTATTATCGGATGGTTGGTGCGATCTTATTAGATTTGTGGGACAAAAGTTTGAGAGTGTTGTTGAATTTAGGAATTGTCTCGTGAAGTATTCATCGCATGTTGGATTTGGTTATGAATTTATGAGAAATGAGCCAAAGAGAGTCCACGTGGTATGCGCTAAAAAATTTGTTGTTGGGTGCGGGTGGTTTGTGAGGGGTTCTGTTTATTCTGTGGATGAATGCTTTTATATTAGAGAGTTGAATAATGTTCACTCTTGTGAGTTGTCGTCATCGTTTGTTAACACTTCGAGAATTGGTGTGAAGTTGTTGTGTGATCTTGCTTTGGAGAATGTTCGTAAGAAAGCGACGTTTTCTCCAGGTGAGCTTCGGCAAGTTATGTTGGATCTATATGGTTTTGACATTTCTTATCAAAGGGCTAGACGAGCTATAGAGAAGGCTCGAGATTCTGTGTATGGTAACTTCAAGGATTCATTTCATGATCTTGGTTGGTATGTTGATGCTATTGGGAGAACAGATCCTGGTAGTCACGTGCAGCTGGTGGTTCATCCGCTTACGAAACAGTTTCAATCGTTGTTTGTTTCTTTTGGTCCATGTATTGATGGTTTTAAATCGTGCCGTCAGATGCTTTTCCTGGATGGCACTTTTATGAAATCAAGGTTCAAGGGGACTCTTTTAGCTGCAACTAGCAAGGATGCGAATAATGGTACGTTTTTATAGCGTTAGGCTAATTTTAAACTGTGTTGTTTGGTGGTTTTGTTTTTTAAATGAATGATTCATTATTGATATGCTAATGGTTCTCATTCTTTATCTGTATGGTTCTGTTTTATTTATTTAATGGCATGAATTTTTTTTTGACCTTTATGTTTCTATGGTTCATTTTTTTTGTCTTAGTGGTTTCACATGTCTATGTTATTGGTTTGCATGTTTTATTCTTATGGTTTTTATTATATTCTGATCCGGGTTTTTTATATTCTTTAAATGGTTTATCTTTTTGACCTAATGGTTCAATATGTGATATTCTGTAGGTCTTTTTCCAGTTGCATTTGGATTTATTTTGGCTGAGAACAAAGAGAATTGGAGGTGGTTTTTGATTGAATTAAAGAAGATTATCGGTAGTAATGTGATATTTGTTACCGATCGTAATATAGGTCTGTTGGAGTCCCTTGATGATGTGTTTGCTGGGCAACACCATTTTTACTGTCTGCAGCATTTAAAGAATAACTTGCTGGATGCTATGAGTTCGAAGGTTTTCTGTAATAGTAAGCGTGAGAGGTTGTGTTACCTGTTGTTGAAGATGGCAAAGGCTCCTAACAAGAGGTTATTTGATCAGTTTTTGACAATGTTTGAGAGTGAAGGCGGCAAGGTTTGTAAGTCATTTCTGAGTGACATTCCTTATGAGAAGTGGGCAATTTCATATTCTCCCGTTATGCGTTTTGGCGAGATGACATCGAATGCCTCTGAATCTTTGAACAATTGTTTGATGGAAGCAAGAGGATTACCTGTTACGCATTCGGTTGATTGTGTTCGTAAGAAGTTGATGGATTGGTTTGTTGAAAGGGCACAGAGTTCTGCTAAATGGGAGGGTCATTTGTGTCCTAGGTTTGAGAAAAAATGGCAAAAGTATATGAGGCTTAGTGCCAATTGGAATGTTCGTGTGAGGGATCCTTCTAACACTCAGTTTGAAGTTTATGCAACACCTAGTGTTGCAGTTGATATTTCACAGAAGACTTGTACATGCTGTATTTGGCAAACAAGAGCGTTTCCTTGTGTTCATGTTGCGGCAGTGGTTCGTCGTTTTGGTATTTCTTTGACAGATATTGTTGACCCCTTACTTAATGTTGATATGTATAAGCAAACTTATTCTGGTTGTATTGGTGTGCTTCCATTGAGTGAGAGGGTTGAGTGTTCGGGATCAAGTAGTCATGGCGAGATTTTACCCCCGAACATGAAGAGACTTGCAGGTCGACCACGTAAAAGGCGAATCAAGTCAAGGGGTGAGGAGACGAGGCTGATTAAGTGCGGCAGGTGTGGAAAAATGGGTCATCACAACAGAAAGTCTTGTAGGGAGGCTGTTAATTATTAGATAGATATTTCCATTTTTATTTGTTTTTCATACGAGATGGTTTCTTTTATATATGTTACTGGTTTACTTTTTTCTCACTGATGGTTTAGTTATCTTCAGTTGATGGTTTTTTATTGATTTATGCAGTTTTGAACTTAACTTTATTATTCTATCCAGATTATGCAAAAACCAGAATAAGCTAACAAGAGAACCATCAAGAGAAATCTTTGAACCATATGCACATAATCTTAAAACCATTATTTTTGTTTGCTTATATTTAGATTTGTTTTTCATACGAGATGGTTTATTTTTTTTATGTTTCTGGTTTACTTTGTACTCACTGATGGTTTAGTTATCTTCAGTTGATGGTTGTGTGTTGATTTATGCAGTTTGCAACTTAACTTTATTATTCTATCTAGATTATGCAAAAATCAGAATAAGCTAAGAAGAGAACCACCAAAAGGAATTTTTAAACCATATACACATAAACTTAAGACCATCATTGTTCCTACATAAAACCCCAAATACTAATAATGAATGTTTTAAAACAGAAATTTGCAAAGTGTACCAAAATTTTTACAATCAGATGTTGAATATTCTAAATCATGTTCTTGATATGACTACTGCCCTCTTGTCAATTCATCTTCAATGAAGATTTGAAGCATTTTAGCTCTGTATTTTGCAACTGTTTCTGTGTTTTGGAGGACTGGTTTCAGTTGAGGTAGATTCTTTATCATTTTGTTGATCATGACACAGACAATTATGCCACAGTCGTCGCTCATGATTTCTTGCTTTGGGCTTGGCTCTGAGGTGTACTGTCTCTCGTAGTCTGGCTTCATCAGTGGCATGTCCAAGTGACAAAACCGTGTTTTGATTATATGCTCTATGTGGTCAATCTGTTAATAAAACCACACAACCACTATAAGATTTTTTGGATACCATTCGATTTTGTTTTTGAACCACCAGTTGGATGTTTTTAAACCAATGTTTTAAAGCATGTTGTGCTTACCAGAATTGTACACCTCTGGAAATGCATGTCCTTTTCACCCTTTTGATACTGAAGTGAGTTGTAGTGGGCCCATTTGCAGTTGCTTACATCAAATGTAAGCAAGGTGAAGTGATCCAGATTGCCATCGGCGATAGATCCCGGACCGGTGGTTGACATTGGAAAGATCACGAGTTTTTGTTGTAGGGCTTCACCTATCCTGCTGTTGACCTCTTGTTCCATCATTGTCTTGTAGTATTCGCTTTGTTCACAACGTGCGACATATAGCTGCATTTATTTGTTGTATTAGTTTTATAGCTAATTCATTTTAATAATCAAATTTTGCATTCATACTTACCCAGCTTAATGTTGGGAAAACGTAGGTCGATTTTTCAGGATGCCTCTCTCCGATTATTTGAGCCCAGTTGTCGATGTGCTGTGTTTTTTGTCACATTTGTTAGGGTTAGTATTTTTATTTTATTTTAAAAAAAATGATTTCTTACCTCTGATCCAATCTTCATTCCTTCTAGGAGTTCGATAGCGTTCGCCACCGTTAACAGTTGTGTGTCAGCCCTTTTCCAGATTGCTTCCCTGCAAAACCAATTTAAAAGTAGTTAAGCAAGTGTAAATGTTTTGAACCATCTGTGGTAATATTATAAACCATCTACTTTTTATGTTGAACCATCTGTATATTTTTTATGAACCATCTGTATAATTTTATGAACCATCAGTATAAATTAAACTGTATATCATTACGTACCCGATTCCTCCATCATTGTACTTTTTGACGATGTAATCATATTCTTTCTTAGGTAGGTACTTGTATGCTGGACAAGTTTTGTCGAACATGACATCGGACCTTTTTTGTACGGCAGCTGTCGTTTCCTCCTCATTCTTATCAGCTGCCTTCTCTTCTTGAGATTCTTGCTTCTTTCCTTGTCTCCTTCCTACTCCTCTTCCTCGTCCTTTACGTCTTCCTCGTGTTTCTGGTTTCCCTCCTCTTCCTTGTTTATCTTCAGTAGGTGTGTGCAGCTTCTTCTGTTTTCTGTCCGTGCGTTCAATAATTCTTCTTGCAATGGAGGATGGCTCAGTTTGTTGAGTTTTTGGGGCTTCTTTTGTTGTGGCTTTTGGGGCTTCCTTATTTGTTGCTTCACTGGTTTTTGTTTCTGTTGCTTTCGGTTTGCCAGTCGTCTTTGTGTCCTTAACTTCCGGAGCTTTCGGCGTCTCTGGCATCTCTCTCTTCAAGCTCTCAATCTCTGCTATCAACTTTTGGATGGTTTGTTCTTTTTCACCCAGTTTATCCAGCATGTCATTCTTCATGGTATCCAGTTCTTGTCTGAGTGATCTGATCACGATGTCTTGGTCAACGATTTTTGCACTCTTTTCGGCGCTTGTTGACATGACAACTTGTGATGCAGTAGGTTCGATGCTCTGCAGTCTTTCTACCTCCTCTCTCAGAATGTTGTTTTCTTCAGCCACTTTCTTTAAATCTTCAGTTAACTGTGCCACCTTGTTTTGTAGACTGTCACGTTCTGCAGTTAATGAAGCCAGTTGGTTGTCCGATTTCTCCATATTTACAGCCGATGTGTGGATTGACTGTTGAACGAACGGATGTGCCATATAGTTGATGTCATCGACATTATCTATAGGCTCTTTGTTGTGTGTGTGTCCTTTTAATTCCTCAAGCCTTCTCTTTTCATTCTCCGCAGCAGTGATGTTGTTGTTAAGTTTCTGTATTCATTTTAATATAGAAAAATGAATGAACCACAAATAGAGATTTAGTAATATTCATATCATCAAACATAATCAACCAGCAGGACATATGTAACGAACCATCTATATACATGAAATGAACCAGTACTACATACATAATCAACTAGGTAATGGACTATGTATATTGTTGTCATAAACCATATAATCAGACATATTGAACCATCAGTACATAACTATTAAACCACTTATTGTAATATGCTAAACCACTACTCCAGGTATTTTTGAAATATGAAAACCACATTTTAAGCCTGTTTTAAACCACATTTTTTTTGGACTTACGAATCTCAGGTTGAACTTGGAAGCACCCAATGTCCCCAATTTCAGCAACGGTGTCAGCGCTCTAAGATCCCATTTGAGGAACCTTGAGAACGCATCTTTATCCACTGGTTTCAGCATATCGGTTTTCTCACATAACAAATACTGCATATAGTAAACGAAATTTGTAAGTTTATCATATTAATTGGTTAATTAAATAAATTTTATTTAAGATGTTGGACAGACACTTACTGGTAGAATCATCAGGCATTTGTCCAGTTTTTCCTGTCCAGATTTGAGGCTTTTGAAAACATGGTTGACTATGTGTGCAGACCAATTATATTTTGACAATGTTGTCAGATCCTTCACTGTCTCAGTATATGCCCATGGCAGATAGTTGTTATTTGGTACCACGAAGAATGTACACAGCATGTAGAGCGTTACCAACAAAGCAACCTCCTCCACAGTCTTTGCACTTGTGTCATTTATCCGCTCCACAATTTTCGTCTTCAAGAGTGTTTTGGACAGCCTATAATTGGGGTTGTTCTTTTCTTCGTTCAGTTTTTCCGGAAAACAACTCTTGAAGAAATCGGTTGTGTCGTACCCCTCTACATTCAGAAGAATTGGTATATCTCCTGAAACAACACCAAATATCAGCTCTGGGGCAGATTCATCAAGTGTCATCACAGTACTTCCCACAACAAAGTCGCTGTGGTTCTTGTCATAGCATTTTACAATACTGAGTAGATCTGCATCAATTTTTTGGCAGTGGTTCAGGTTTAGTGAACCACTGAACATTGCCTGAATGAACAATGAAAATGGGGTGCGTTTGATGACTTTCATGTGACAGTCTTTGAGCTTCATTTGTTTGAGTTCACTTGGTAGAGAAGCAATTCGGCATTTGAAACCTGCATATATTTTTTTTGACCATTGTTAATCATGCGTAAATAATTCTCAATTGACTTGTCAAAAAGTGATGTGGTTTTTTTGGTTATTACCTTTCGGTTCCTTTGTCATTTCTGATGTACTTGCTTCAGTTTTCCTTTTTTTGTTTTTTGATTGCCGGTGTTGGTCTACAGAAACATATGAATGTATTATTGTCAACTACATGTTTAAATTAGAAACCCATCTGAGCATTATCTGTATAACAATCAACACAGAACAAATGAATCACAACTAAGACCTCTATATTATTTTATAAAATAACCATCAGCATGTGATTACATAATGTCTTGGTTTAATGCATGAACCAACACATTAGTGAGATTGGATCATTAGCACATATTAAATGACCCATCTAACCTGAACCAGCATACCATTATAGCAGGTCTAGATGACCATCAGAACATAATTAAAGAACCATGTCTGTTGAAGTTTTAAACAACTACTGTAGGCATGGTGAACCACCACTACATAAGTTATGAACCATTCAAGTATTGTATCCTAAACCGATACACATGTCATATTCAACCATCAACACATAATAAATGAACCATCTAGAATCACAATCTAAACCAATACACACGTAATAGTGAACCATTAACACATAACAAATGAACCATTTATGATGAAGACTAAACTAATACACAGAGCTTAGTGAACCACCAAAATATAATTAATGAACCATTAGAACATAAGTAATGTATCATTTACTTTGAATCCCTTAACCTATGCATAAAGCCTAGTTAACCATCAGCATCAGAATTAATGAACCATCATCATAAACCATAATACCATCAAATCTAAACCATGAATTCATTTTTCCTTACCATAATCCTGAAAATCGCTGTCCTGTTGTTGTGCTGGTTTTTCAACGTTTCTTCTCTTCGTCATATTTCTGATTATATACAATGGAAATTTGAAAACTACAATTAGATGTTAAAATATTGAAAACCACAATTGAATGCAAAATCATTCTTATTTTGGTTCGAACAAGCGTTAGTGATGGTTGCATGCAAGTCTATTTCAAAATCATTTCATCATTGGTGAGAATCAACTATATCTATCAATTTTTTCAACAGTGATGGTTTCGGAAACCACAATTAAATAGATTATCGTTTAAGATTCAACATTGATGGTTTCGGAAACCGCAAAATCATTTTGGTTTGTGTGTTTTCAAAAAAATATCCAGTCATTCAGACAAAATGACGAACTCAAATTGTAATGTGAATTTTACCTTTTTGCTGTTGATATCGACGGGGATTAATGGTGGTTTTTGCACGGTGCTTCAGTTCCTTATCGGTGCTGGTTTCGCGTTGATTAGTAGCTTTCTCTTCTCGGAGATTTAGGGTTCCGGTTTCTGGTGGCAGAGATCGTGGGAAGTGAGAAGCGCAGTAATGGGAAGTGGATAGGCGCGAGTAATTGAAGTAATTGTTTGAATAATAACTGCAGCTAAAAATTCCCTATTTATATGGGTGGTTTTTTTGTCCATCCACTTGTAATTTGGGGCCGGATGATAACAAGTTTATTTGGTGGTTTTTGTTGCCCAATATTTGGTCATAATGGACCGGCCCGTCTTTTCCCCAATTATCAAATATGTACCAAGTGATTAATTATGTCACTTGATGGGTTCAGCAATATGGGCCTTGAACACTAAAAAATGGGCACTGATAGGGTAATTTTAACATAACCCCCACATATTTGAGTATAGCCCTCAAGTTCCAAAATATAAAATTATAATAAACAAATAAATTATTTAATTCACATATATGTGCAAGTCTAAAACTTCAAATATCAATTTTTATTTTTTGAGAATAACTTGAAACACAAGTACTCAAAACCTTCAGTTTTTATTTTTTTTTCGAGAATAACTTGAAGTATAAATACTTGTGGATAAGGATGAGAATCGGATCGGGACCGGAAGTCTTGTTTATCGAAATTTCCAATTTTATAATCTCAGTCCCGGTCCCGATTTTGTACGGAAATTCGGGACTCTAGAAAATTTTGTCTAGAGTGAAAACTTCCTGAATATCCAAAACTACCAAAAATTCTTAAATTTATAAAATTAAATTTATGATAAAAAAAATAAATTAAATATCAAATATAACTTTTTAGTTTATAATTAAAAATTAAATTTTAAATTGAAATTAAAATTAAAATTAATTTAATAAAATTAGGATAGTAACCATTGGAATTTGAGATTTTCATGTCTCGAAATTTTTCAAAAATTCAAGATTCAGATCAAGATCGAGAATTTCATAAATCTCAATCCCAAATTTTAATCCCTAAGGGGGTAAGAAAATAAATGTTTTATTATAATATACAATTTAGGATTATAAGGGCAAAATTGAATTATTTTAAATTAGAGACTATAAAGAGAGATTTTGAGATTATGTTAAAATTCGATAACATTGGGGTTATTTGCATTGCATGTATTCATTCCCTTTGGGTAGGGTAGGGGTGCTTGCATCAAATGTAGAGTTTGTAAAATAGTCGGACTCATAGATTTGTTATGAGTACTCTGGATTTTGGGCGGATTTAGGTTTGTTAAAATAGGCCTTAAAAAATTGATCCTAAGAAATAGTTTTGGGTTTCGAACTAAAAAGCTCGGGTTTTTAGGATTTTTGGACTCTAACCAAATGTAGTCGCCTCACCGCAAATTCATATGGGTAAATATTAAAATTCAAATAGACACCACTTGAAGTAATATATATTTTATTATTAAGAATTGGCATCATCTCATCTCATCATCGTACATTGGATTCAATTCAATGGACTAAATAATTAGGTGCTTTCAAAGAAACGAAGGATAAAGCAATATTATGTAATAAGGCAAAATGTATCTTTACTATACTTTTTTTAATTCTTTATTTTAATAAATCCTTCTACTTTTGATTTTTCGATTTAATAGATTATTTAATGAGAGTTAAATTTTTCGTTATCAAAATCCACCTCAGCAAATAATATTTTTAATTTAATTCAACATCATTATATTAATTAATTAATCTTAATAATAATGCGAAGAGAAGTTAACGGTTTAATAAATATTGGGCTGAATTAATCACTTGGCATTGGGCCAAAAGGAGTTAAAGAAGACATCTATAAACAAATAGTTGTAGTTGTAAATTATAGTTTGCCCAAACTTTAGGACTTTGTTGGGTCTGTGGCCTCAATTTTACAAAATGCATAAAATGATATTTATATGTGTGTTGTTTAGTTTTTGTCCCAAACTTTATTTATAGTTATGTTTTTTTTTGAAAAAAAAAATAGTTTCTACATATTATCAATAAATATTTTTCTCTATGTCCATTTATAAAATTACATTTATTAGTTTATTAATTTGTAGATTTAAAAATTATATATATTAACAAGTTATGACACTTTAAATGGAAATATATATATATGTACACTAAATTCATATATGAGAAAAATAAATATTTATTGAAACGAAAAAGAATCTATCTCATTCGTCTATCTAAATGGTTAACCGACTTGTGCTAACCTCTTACTTTGTACGTTCATTAATGAATATTTAGTCACATACTAGAATTTATATAATAAAAATCAAAATCCAAATAATTTAAATATAATATAAAATTTAGACCGAAAACTAGAGTTTATTTTACGCATTATATAAAATTCAGACCATAACCTCTAACACATTTTTAAAGTTTGAGTCAAAAAATATAATTTAGGTTTACCTTGCTGTTATTATACTGAAAAAGAGAGATGAAAAAGAGAGGGAGGGAAAGAAAACTATTAAACCACACTAAAAACCCCAATAAATCCCTACCTTTCTACTCTGTAGTGGCCGGCGTCTGAGATCCGCGAAACCGTACTAATAGTTTTCTACACACTGTAATGGCGTCCGTTGCCGCCAGGTCGGTCTTCCGCTCCGTCTCCAGAATTTCCATCAGCATCAAGCCTAGGGTTGCTCCCTCCCCATTCCGCGCCTCTTCCCATACTCCGCTATCCGTTCGCATCTTCAGGTACTTTGATGTCCACTCAGCTTCCAATTCCCGCTTAATTTATTCCAATCGGAAACTTTCCTTTTGCGGCGAATGTGGTGATTAAATTGCGCTTTTCAACAGGTCACCTGTGGAGATGACTTGTGTTAGCGTCGCTTCGATGTTGCCGTACCACACCGCGACTGCCTCAGCGTTGCTTAATTCAATGCTCTCCGTTGCTCCTCGTAACCACGCTTGGACTGTCGAAGGTAATTCTTCATTTAATATATGCGTTTTCTGCTGTATCTGGAAATATAATAATTGCGAGTGACTATTCTAAGCATCCAGCCATGATGTCTGATATATTTGTTTTATATGTACAGATATTAATCAAATAGCACTGTTTATTGTATGATTTGCCATGAGGTGATGTATGTTTAATCTTTGTTGACGAAGCATAGCCCGCCGCACTTATGTTTCTCAAACAGGATTTTGGATTAGGTTGATTTGGCGGCTGTGTTATTGGGCATTTAATGCCACAGTTCAAATCCATTTTTGTGTGACTGATCCCTCGTTGAACTTAGAAGACAAATTGTGCGTTTCCGGCACAATAATTAATAATCACAGGAACTTCAACACACAACTAACTAGAACTATTAGTTGTTACATTACCTCTCAGCAAGTTTCTTAATTATTATATTTTTTAACTATTCGTGCATTCTTTTATTTGAGGTCGAGCACAAAACTCTCCAAATGAAAAGAGGTGTATTCTTTTCATCTTGTAGGGCTAAAAAGGACTAGATGAAGGTCCTGAGACGGAGGTGAAGCTATTTTATTATTTTTTCTGATGTAAATGATTAGCACGTGATGTTTACTATTCGAGATAGTAACCCTACATCTTTATAACATTTTTGTAGTTATTTTTATTAGTAACTATAAAAGGGCCCCTGTATCTCGCACTTTCAGTTAGGATTTGGGAGCGGGTAGAGAATTAAAAGAGAGAAAAAAAACTTTAAAATCAACCTTATAGTTTGCAAGCTCGGAGGCTTTTTTCATGAGATGAATCTATGAGTTGTGGATCGAATTTGATTTATGTTTCTTTTTTACCACAATGAGTCACTCAATAATAACAAGTCAACGTGAGTGGAATTGATTATGGTCAATTAAAATTTTAAGTTCTGTAATTTCAGATCATCATTTAAGGAATGATAATATTGCACTCTTTAGTAAATTGGAGCCAAGAAGATGGTCCTTTATGATCGATTATGTGGTATTTGTGTTGGAAATTTGACTCCAACTGCTAGTAATAAGTCCCTTTCTCGAATCCATTCTCCATTACACTGTCATAACAAAAATATCATATGCAGCAATGTAATATAGAAATGCGGTACATGAAGTCGCAATCACTTTGGTATAATTCTAAGTAGTGGTAATTGACTCAATAATAAAAGGAATGTGAATCCTACATGATTATCCTGAAATAATATGAAGTTGGGATCAGAACCTTGCAACCCAAACGATTCGCATTTTACTTAACCGTGACTCAGTTTAGTGGATTGGGATGAATAACTTTGATGCAAGTCCTTGTAGGAGTTCTTACCTTATCAGTATTCAGTCATGGATTTGTTCTTTATTATCACTCCTCTTTTTAGGAGGTATATACATAATTCATGAGCTCCCACATTAATAATATTGTCAGTTGCTCTAAATCAGAATGCTGGTGTTCGGGAAAGATCCTCTGTGCTTAACATTGATGTCATTTCCTAAAATATGATAAATTTCCTTGTAAAATAGACGCGTGCAATAATTTTGGCCAGTTTTTCATGTTTTTATTTCTTTATTTTT
Organism: Leonotis leonurus; assembly: GCA_026898415.1. Taxonomy (NCBI): domain Eukaryota; kingdom Viridiplantae; phylum Streptophyta; class Magnoliopsida; order Lamiales; family Lamiaceae; genus Leonotis; species Leonotis leonurus. The sequence goes on from JAPKLX010000056.1 coordinate 1,199,338, forward strand.
CTTCAAAACTCTCCTTAATCTTAATTTTGATGGGTATACTGATAACTGTAGTCCAAAGATGAAATCTGCAGAACTAGGATATTCATTGATCTCCCTTCTGATGGATTATAATCTATCCTTGATTTTATAATTTGTGCATTTTACGATCTTTTGCTGTGCATCTCGTGTTACTTAACTTAGCACATCACGCATAATGAAGTTATAAATTCTTATCATTTAAACATCCCGCCTTCATTATACTGAAATCAACAAATGAAGCACATAATGAATGTTGTAGCTATAACTAATGATCTATAATTGGAAAATTTCAGTCATTGTATCAACACGTGAGATGCAAGAAAACTTGTCTTGGGGTGTTTGTGTTTGGCTAGACTATTGTTTATTTAGCCGTATAGATATCATGCTAATAACATGTCATATTCATCAGCTTGCGACAAGGGGGTATGATGACTGTTGGATGGTCCGGCGAAGTATTATTCACGTGTGCACTAGGGCAATGCCTGCTAAATAGTGTCACGAATGAGCTCAACACAAGAAATCACCAGTTTTTTTTTTGTGGATTCCTTCTATGGTTACTGTAGTCAAATAAGAAGATAAGAATTGCTTGTTGATTCATTTCAGTTGGAAGTAATTGAGTTCTGTAAAATTTTGGCATGGATAGTTGAATTCTGTGATAGCCAAACGGTTCACATATTACGATTAATGCCCATCACTTGATGTCTGTTTTTTTAACGCGGGCTTCTTTTTCTTCCTAGGGTTGTGATAACTGCTCACGGACATATTCAGAGTTGAAGATATCTAAAATGTGTCATTTAATTTATGTTAAAGTTGTATTATTGCAAACACTAAATCATTAACTAGTACTTTGGGACTGAATGATTTGTGCTTTTTGATTGAATTTTTCAGTTTATGTAGCAACGATACTTGCTATTCCAACTACTGCGATATAAGGAAATTGTTTCTTCTTTATTGTAGATGGATGATTGAAAGTGGCCGGACATATTCGAGTTGAAGATATTCCAATATATGTCATTTAGTCTTGAAGACGTAGTACTATTGCAAAAGACTAAATAATTTAACTGGCGCATTGTGACCATAAATGATTTTGTGTTTTGATTGAATTTTCCAGTTTATGTAGCAGAGGTGTTTGTTAATTTCAATAACTGGGATATAAGGCATTTGTTTCTTCTTTATGTATGGTAGATGAATGGTTGAATATGGCCGTGGTTGTTTTGTTGATATGAGTGCACATACTTACAAAAGTTATCATATTGAACAACCGGGATATTCAGCTTTATTCTGATTTTAAACGTTGAGCTACTGTTTACTAGCTCTTTTTTAATGCAGTTTCTACCATTTAAGCATTTAAGTCGTTCGATTTTTTTGACAACAATATTTGCAAGGTGCATTGCTGAAGTGGTTATATCATTTTAGAGCAGTTTGTTTGTATAATCGGTACTCGTGCATGATGGAATAACAATAATCTCAAAGAGTGTGGACATTAATAGTTCTTGTCCAGTCAAGAGAAACAGTGCCACCTCTTTGGAGTGTGGGTATGCAGTATGTGCTCATAATAACGTTTATCGACGCCCACAAATAATAGCTGTGGATATATGAATGAAATGAAGTAAGGAATAAAATGGAGATGGGAATGAAATGAAAATCATGATTTGTTTTTCTGCTTGGTACACATACAAGGAATACGTATGTAATGAAATGATAATTTATTTTTTAATTTTGTTTTTACGATTGATAGCTATGGATAAAGTGCATGAACATATCAGATTTGTGTTGTATTACAAAATCATATTTTTTGTATTGCATGTAGCAGTGGAAATTTGATTATCCGAACCACAATTTATGGTTATTTGTATCTATGTTGATCGAGATATATTATTTGTAACCGATTCACCATAAGAATTTATGTTATTTGATATATATTTGGTTAGTCAAATCGGTTATCCGAATATTCAAAATAATTGAAATTATAAAAAATAAATATTAACTATATTTTAATATTTTTATTTTCAAAATTTCAATAAAGATGAAAAAACTATTAAAAATAAAAATATCTATATCAATAAAATATAGAATAATTATTAAAAATAAAAATATGTATATAAAAATTAAAAGTATATATTTTTTTAATTTAATATTGTCCAAGCAAAAAAAATAGAAAAAAAAATTATTAAAGAGTTTGAAATGACTAATACCTTATGGTTAAACATGAATGAATATACCTAACTATAAAGAAATGATGATTTTTCAATTTCAAAATCATAAAACCAAATAAGCAAATGAATGAAATGAAGGAAAGACATTTGCTTCCCTTTTCCATTCTATACAATCAATCACCTCTAATTTTACTAATGGATAATTAAAGAGTAGAATAATGATAATATAAATATATATTATTTAAAATTATTTTAAAAAGAAAATGTAACACTCACGTAATTAAATAATAATTTTAGTTTGCCATAGGACCATCTGTCATGGAAACTAATGGATTCATGTATGCTTCGAAAGAAGTACTTTGGCATGAAATTAAATGTTTTACTGTCTGCAATGTGAGGACTAGTCCTGCGGTTACTTACGAACAGGACAAAAATTAACAAACTCTTTAATCTCTCTATATACATAACCAATTGGATTAACACAATTATTGATAATTGATATCGGATGTTACCAAAAACATTTACATTATTCCATTACCCAAATAACTTCTAGGAGGATGAGTCAATGGTAGTAGCCAAATCGATCTCAAATGGTTTATGGACATGAGGGAATGCCACTTTCTTACCTATTCCACTCTAAAGCTAAATCAGTAAAAGTTAAGCCACGTCGGGCTGTGAATAATTTAAGGATGGTCCATTTTACTCTCGACCATTCAAGCCAAAACTAAATTCGTCCAACATGATAATTACCTTAGGTGCTATGGGTAAAATGTTCACTTTTGTAAAAAAAAATGAAAAATACCCACTTTATAAAGAACATATAAAAAGTGTCTATTTTGATTGTAAATTATCTAAAATATTCTTAATTAAAATTAGATTTGCATCTTATTTTGGAATGTAGTATTAATTAGTTATTTTCTTATTTTTTGCAATTAAAAAAAATACTTGGTATATGTTTAAAATTATACACATCCAATTTAATTAAACAAAAATTATACACATCCAACACCACACATACATATTATTAAATAAAAAAAATAAAGAATATACACAAAAATAAAAAGCTGGTCGTATTTAAACAAAACCCGGGTTTTGTTTAAATATGACCGAGTTTTGTTTTAACCGACCGGCTTTTCGTTTTTGTGTATATACCTAATTTTTATTTAAATAATAAGTTAAAATCATGTACTGATTAAATCAAATATTAAATATAAATTCAAATGTATATATATACCACAAAAAATACAACATGATTTCGTACAAAATTAATGTGACATGAATGTAGTGTGATTTAATAGTAAATTTAAGGGTATTTTTGAACTTTTGGGTATTTTTCATATAAAAATTACAAATATGACATTTTTCATGTTGAATTTACACTATAGAGTATTTTTCATAAATAACCCATTACCTTAATGGGTTATCCAATTGAGTGTCATAGCAAGAGGACAAAAAAAAAGACTAAATATTAAATAAAAAATAAAAAAAGGCATGACACTCTTACATTTGGGTTGGTCAACCGATCCCTCTCTCCAATTGGGTTATCCAATAATATGGTACCAAGTGGCATATTCATATTTTTTGAAGCATAATCAATATTAATCAAAAAAAATATATGAAAATTCATGATTTTAAATTCTCTATAAATAGAGTAGCATATTCATATTTTTCGAAGCACAATCGATTTTCATCTATTTTCTCACATTTTCTCAATATTTCAATTTTATTTTATTACCCAAATCATGAATCCAAATAATTTTCCAAATTCTCCAAGTTATCCAAATTCTGATAATTACCTAGATTCTCAGAATTACCAAAATTATGAAAATTATCTAATGCATCTATTTGTATTTTGGTTTACTTCATTTCAATTATGTATCCATTTCATATGTATTTGGTATTAAAATTAAAATTTTAAATAATAATTATAAATAGTATATATGTATAATAAACAATTGATGAAAATAAAAGATAAATATTTTATTAAGAGTTGGTGTCATGAATAAAGTAGGAAAATTGTGAAAATAAGTTATATTGTGGGTTGTGTATGTAGAAGAGAGAAAAATTAATATTTTATTTAGATGATTGAATTCTGAGGCTTGTTGATAAACATGGTCTTATAGTGCAACATCTCCACTTTCTATCACTTTCTAGTCACCGTCTTTTCGCCTTGTTTCATTTCTGATCTACTTCCACGCCATTTTCTGTTCTCATTCTTTTATTCTTCAATCTTCATCCTCCCTTTTTTTTGCTCTTCTTCTATTTTTCATCATCGCCGTTTTTTCTATCCTTTTTCGGTTCTTCTTCTATTCTTCATCATCCTCTTTAATGCTTTAATTTCTAACATATGCACTAATATGTATCTCTCAATATTAAACGAAGAAGCAATTACTTAAATTTTGAATCAGAAATTTATTAGTTTTAAAAAAGTCGGGTACCCTAATACCCGACCCGAACTACTCGAGTCGGGTATCGGATACCCGAATGTAAAATCGGGTTCGGGATCGGGTATAGAAATTAGGAGTTTTCGGATACGGGTACCCGACCTGATTAGACAGCCCTATGTTCAGCAACTTAAGCAACTTAAATACGGCCCCACTTATCCACGGCCAGCCTCATGAACCCCTTAAACATGTCTAATTTTGCATTGCGGAGCACCACCACATTGACCGGCTTCATCAAATCAACTGCATTTAGGTAAGCTTTTTCATCAGCAAATACACCAAACCTTATTTCTATATTCATACCACACATTAACCAACTAAGAAATAATTGATCAAAATACAGAAATGAAACTCGAAACCAGCCTCAACAAGCACCTCATTTTGCATGACATTCGTTGCAATCAACAATCAATATGAGACCCGATAAACATAAAGACGTCTTTATGAAAACTAAGATGCTTCTAGAACATGTTTGGTAATACCTACACACAAGCCAAACATTGTGTGAAGCAAGATCCAAAATTATTTGCCTCGAGTCTTCACCATAACTGCAACAACAAAATGGCATATAACACTCTTCAAGTCATGCTTTTCAAAATTATAGTTTGAAAGACTTTACAGCTAAAAACTTCCCAGGCAAGACTGATAAGAGAAATACTAGACGCTCTTATGAATTTAAAGAAATTTCCATCAGACAAGATTTTGAAAATTGTGGTATGTATGTGGATTAGTTTGGATACATGGTGTAAACTTGAAGTCACCGCCATGATGAATATTAAACATAATGATAAAGATTCAAGAAAATTGAATTGATAGAGAAACTTGATAGTGAAAAACACAAAGAGAAGTGTCGTGAGTTGACAAGAAACTTGCAAACAAGAAAGACTGTTGAAATTCCTCTGTATACTTGTCATTCTGGTCATGGCCTTGTAAGACTCAAGAACCTCATAATATAATTGCAAAATAATCTCGAGTTTCAATTAGTCATTTGATAGATGTGCCATCATGGCAAGTAAATAGTAAAACAAGAAAGATCCCACAATAGCAATATGAGCTTAATAAGTTGGTACATATGCACATCACTCACAACAAGATAAGTTCAATACGTGCACATGGATGAGATATGAATAGATATATTACTAGTTTTTAAACTCGGTTAGTAGTAGACCCATAAATGAGAATTGAGTGTGTCAATGCATAAAAAAACGTCTTATGGTCTCAAATAACAAGCCCAATGCCACAAGCTAAACTATTATGAACGAATACTGCAACTTAAGAAAAACTCTATAGTCCCATTACCTGATTTCGTACTCCTAATAGTTAGTAACAATGTGAAAACAGCATAATACAATCCACATAAAATATAAAAGAAAATTATATTGCAAATAAATTTCAAAATTCATTATCTCATGACATTTTTTAAGTAGAGGATGAATTGTTCCATACATCCCTTGAATAAATTCAAATTTCAAATAACACTTTACACACAATCAAAAATTCCAACACAATAACCAGAAAGACCAATCACTCTCGGTCAGAATAATCCCAACAACAGAATTAAGTTTTTTTCCTCAAAGACAAATATCCTGATCAAGATTAAACAATACATAAGCATTTCCACCAGAATGTGGGCGCATGAGAGAGAGAGAGAGAGAGAGCATACCCTGGTCGTTGCGTGCGGTAAAGATGATCGTCCCAGTCTCATTGCCGACAAGACACTTTGAGATTTTGGTGTTTTGATGTTATGATATGAAGGTTGATTAGCTAGCACGTTTTGTCATGTGCATGGAGTGTAATTAAATAAGTATGGTACCAATAGTTAATAGTTGTTATCCATGTGGCAAGTGTTAGTTAGGAGTGTTTGAGCTATATACAACTCACACTCTGCTATTGTACCTTCTTCATGCTTTATCTTATATGAGAATTTCTCTCTTGGTTCGTTCATCTTTATCTTTCGTCTCTTAATTCATTCAACTATTTGGGGTGGATTTCGATTGATGCTTGATAAAGAATCTGATTCTTAACATTTGGTATTCAGAGCTTGATATCCACGCTGCCGTATGCCATACAAGCCGATGGAGAATCGAGTCGCGAATATTGAGTTGCGGCTAACTCAGTTGCAACAACAGCAAGCGGAGCTAGCGGAATCCTTGAGCCAATTACTGAGTCAATCACTTATGACAACGATGAAGGCTCAGCTCAAGGGTTTTTGTCGAGAGTTCAACGGCAGAGGTAGTCGGAGAGAAGGCAAAGGACCAGTAGAGGACGTAGACAAGAACTCTCGTACTCGGAGGGATAAGAGTGGGTCACCTGCTTCTAATGGATCGGGAAGTAAGTCACCTAAACTTGATTTTCCAAAATTTGAGGGTCATAATCCATTACAGTGGGTGAGGCATTGCAATAAGTATTTTACCATTCACCCAATGGATGATTATGATAGAATAGTTATTGCTGCGATGTATATGGAAGGTGTGGCAAATTTGTGGTTTACGTGGAGGACGGAGAAATCATGTTTTGGAAGGAGTTTACTGACATGGTTGTGGAGAGGTTTGGAGAGGAGGATGGAAAGATTTTGATTGCTCAATTTAATCAACTTAGGCAAACTGGGGATGTAGGGTCCTATACTATTCGATTTGAGGAACTCAAATCATTCATAGCTGTGAAGAATAGGGGTTTAGGGGAGGAGTATTTTGTGGAGTGCTATCTTGCTGGGTTGAGGGATGAGATAGGGAGTGTTGTGGGGATGTTTAATCCTTGTAGGTTGAATCAAGCCATCAAATTAGCTAAGCAACAAGAACTACAGCTGCTAGCATTGGGGAGAGGACCAAAAACATTCAGCAAAGGGAGTGAGACTGGAGGTAGGAAAGTGGAGATGACTGGAAAGAGTGTGGGAGCAGAGGGTCAAAACCAGCAAGCTACTAAGTTTCCTACCAATTTTAGGAAGCTAATTCCTATAGAAATTGAATAAAGGAGGAAGAAGAAGCTTTGCTTCAACTGTGATGAACCATACCAGTTGGGGTATAAGTGTAAGAAACTTTTTGTGATAATCTGTGAGGAAGGGGAAGAAGAGAGTGAGCTGGTGATGGAAGAAGTGGACTATGAAGGAAGGAGGCTCAGATATCAATCAATGCACTTGCAGGGCAGGTTGCTACATACACTATTAAGCTACAAGGGAGAGTAGGGAAGCATGTACTATCTGTTCTGATTGATACTGGATACACACAACTTCTTAGATTCAATGGCTGCGGAGAGGCTAGGATGTGAAGTGGAGTATACTAATCCATTACTTGTGACTGTGGCGGATGGAGGAAAGTTGGAGTGCACAACTAGGTGTCCAAAGCTGGAATGAGAGATGGGTGGATGTAAATTCATTTCAGCCATTAGGATACTACAACTTGGAGGTTGTGACATGGTGTTGGGGGTTGATTTACTCAAGCAAATGGGTCCAGTGACCTTTGATTTCCTGGAGTAGCACATCAGTTTTGTGAAAGATGGAAAAATGATAGTGCTGCAAGGTGGAAAACAAGAGGTTTCTCTTAAGATGATGACTGGGAAACTGTTTTCTAATACACTAAAGAAAGGAGGAAACTCATATGTTGGATGTCTTTGTATGCTATCTGTAGATATGGTGGTAACAGACTGTAAACCACCTGCATACTTGGAGCCTTTGGTGACTAAGTTTCTGGCCATATTTGAAACACCTACTCAGTTGCCTCCAACAAGATCCCATGATCACAAGATACAACTTAAGGCTGACACAACAACATTCAAACTCAATGCATACAGGTACCCCTAGATTCAGAGAATGGAGATTGAAAAGTTGGTGCAAGAGATGTTGAATGCAGGGGTTATACAGCCCAGTACTAGTTCCTTTTCTTCTCTAGTCCTCTTAGTAAAGAAAAATGATGGTTCATGGCGCTTTTGTGTGGATTACAAGATGTTGAACTCTATTACAGTAAAAGATAATTTCCCAATACCTCTTATTGATGACTTGTTTGATGAGTTGGGAGGAGCTGTGGTATTCTCAAAGATAGATTTGAGAGTTGGTTACCATCAAATCAGAATGCACCAGGCAGACATCTACAAGACGGCCTTTGTCACATCCATTGGTCTATATGAGTTTAAAGTGATGTCATTTGGTCTCACTAATGCACCTGCAACTTTCCAATCCCTTATGAACTCAGTGTTCAAACCATATATGGGGAAGTTTGTGTTGGTATTTTTCGATGATATTTTGGTTTATAGCAAGAGTGAGGAGCTGCATCTAGAACATTTAGAGGTTGTGTTCCAAACCTTGTTGTCTCATCAGTTGTATGCCAAGGCCTCTAAGTGCTCTTTTGGACAATCACAAGTAGAATATTTGGGACATGTGATCAGTAAGAAGGTGTTTCTGCTGACCCGAGTAAAATTCAAGCTATGGTGGAATGACCACAACCCAGAACTCTCAAAGCTCTTAGGGGATTCCTTAGCTTAACTGGGTACTATAGAAATTTGTGAAAAATTATGGTACTATAGCAAGGCCCCTAAACGACTTAACCAAGAAAGGAGCCTTTCAGTGGAGTGACCAAGCTGTTGCAACATTCAAGGCTTTGAAAGATGCTATGATTTCTGCACCTGTACTCAAACTACCAGATTTCTCAGCTCCTTTTATTCTTGAAACAGATGCATCTTATGCAGGGATAGGAGCAGTGTTGATATAAGGAGGGCACCCCATTGCTTTTCTCAGCAAGTCTTTAGCCCCTAAACACAGGGGGGGTTTGTCTACCTATGAGAAGGATTTTCTGGCCATCATCATGGCTGAGGTCTTACTTGTTGCACAATCAGTTTGTCATCAAGACAGACCACCAAAGTCTAACGTATTTTCTTGAGCAGAAAATCTCCACCCCAGTTCAACACAAGTATCTAACTAAGTTTCTTGGATTCGACTACATAATTGAGTATAAGAAAGGCAATGACAATAGGGTAGCTGATGCCCTATCCAGAAGAGAGCCCAACCAAGGAGAAGTTTTAGCACTGACCCTAACTACATGTGTTCCAACATGGGTGAAAGAAGTAATGGCAAGTTATGAGGGAGATGAGGAAGCACAAGAGGCTATCAGTGAGTGTTGTACAATACCTTACAACCTTTCCTTCTTTTCCAATCAAGATGGTCTTCTGAAGTATAAGGGTAAGTTGTTTGTGGAAAAAGATGGTAGTCTGAGGGTCAAAATAATAGAGTTCATGCACGCCTCGAGCTATGGTGGGCACTCTGGGATCAATGCCACCTTTCAAAGGATCAAATCTACTTTCTTTTGGCCTGAACTTCGCCATGAGGTACAGAGCTGTAAGCACGAAACCTCAAAACCAGCGGGTCTTCTTCAACCATTACCCATTCCATCCCAAGCTTGACAACACATCACAATGGATTTCATAGAAGGACTACCCCTATCTCACGATAAAGACACCATTTGGGTGATAGTTGATCGTTTTACTAAGTATGCTCACTTTGTGGCACTCAAACATCCCTACATTGCATCTGATTGTGTTAAGACTTTCCTTGATATTGTCTATAAGCTTCATGGATTGCCCAGTAGCATCGTTTCAGATCGGGACTGTGTGTTTACTAGTCTCTTTTGGAAGGATTTGTTTCAAGCGATAGGGGTGCAACATCACTTGAGCACCGGTTATCACCCTCAAACCGACGGGCAAAGTGAAAGAGTAAATCAGTGTTTGGAGACATATCTTAGGTGTATGTGCAGTCATGCGCCCAAGAAGTGGTTCCTATGGCTTTCGTTGGCAGAATTTTGGTATGACACATCCTATCACACCTCACTCGAGCTCACACCGTTTGAAGCTTCGTATGGCTACAAGCCAACTCCTTTAGCATTGCAGTCTTATATATCTCCACAGGTGGTGGGTGTGGAAGCAACTTTGAATGAGAAAAAGAACATTCAGCTGCATCTCTGTAGGATACTTCAAAAAGCGCAAGACCGTATGGTTGCGAGTGCTAACCGCCATCGCCGAGCGAGAGAGTTTGCAGTTGGGGATTGGGTTTTCCTCAAACTCAAGCCATATAAGCAGCATTCCATCAAACTTCATCGTGCATGCAAACGAGCTGAGCTGAGCTGAGTAGTGGTATGCTCGGATTCAGCTCGTTTAATATTTTACATGTTCGGGCTCGGGTTCGAGTTCGAGTCGAACTTTAAATTCGTGCTCAAGCTCAGCTCGAGATAAAATATCTGAGCTTGAATTCAGCTCGACTTCGGCTCGTGTCCGGTTCGGACTTGAGCTCGGGTTCGGCTCGTTTAATTTTTTACATTTTAATTTATTAAATAAAATTTTCATTACAATTTTTTTTTTAACATTTTACGTTTTTGAATTTTTTTTTTCTTATATTCAATATACTCCGTATTTGTTTAAAATGTATAATAGATGAGTTGTTTTTTCATATATTATATATTATCTATATATATATATTATATATTTATCAGTTGATCTTATAAATATGATGCATAATTCTAGTTGCAATGCATAATAATTAAGCATGAAAGTACATAAGAGCCAAATTCTATATAAATAAATATTGTTATAAATAAATATGATTATATTTATATTTGTATACTAATAGTTTACTATTAGTATGATGTAAGGTTATTAGCATATGTATAATTGTATAAATATACTCCGTATATAATTACTTAAGAAAATATAAATCATATTACAATTCATTAGTAATATGATTCATTACTATATTATATATAGTGTATGGTTAATATTTGATTTTTTGTGATGATGTGGTGTTAGTTATTTGCATATGACAAATGATGTACTACGTACTAATTTACTAGTAGTAATCATCACTAACAATTTGCTAGAAACTTCAAATTTGAAAGTGTTATACAATATAGTCATGAAAGTATTATTTCTTGGAACTAAGAAAATAATAAATAAAATAATAGTAGTAAAGTCACATATAAAATTGATATATACGTAACATATAGTGATATACATAAAAGTTTTGTATTTATATATATATGAACTATAATTCATTAATATATATATTAAATATATACAAATGATTCTTTTAAACGATATAGTAACATGATAGGAATTTATGTACAATCTTCTTATATAGTATTTGTATTATACTTCGTATATGTCAACCTTATTATTGTATATAAGATGAGTTGTTGTATTCATGGATGATGAATTGATGATAAGTGTAATTAGTTAAAAGTATTTAATACCACAATATAATATAATGAAATAAATAAATGTACAATATAATAAATGAATTGATGATATTTGATTATTTGGTGATATATAATATATTAATGTTATAAATTAATATTTTCTAATAATAATTGCGGTGTAGTGTCTAATTATTAGCTTTGGTTATGATTTGAAATTAATTTTAACTCATTGACAATAGTTCAAATCCTCTTATCTACAATTTCTTACACATAAATGCTAAAGCTCGTTTACAAGCTCGATTAGAGGTTCGATTAAGAGTTTGCGAACAAGCTCGATTAATATACGAGCCGAACATGTTCGCGAGCAAAACGAGTCGAATACCATACTGCTCGAGTTTGGCTCGTTAATTTAGTCGAGCTCAATTTTGGGCTCGAGTTCGGCTCGTTTGTTAACGAGTTCGAGCTCGAACGAGCTTTTACCGAATTGAGCACCGAGTAAGTCCCGAGTAGCTCGGCTCGTTTGCAGCCCTAATCTTAACTATATTAGCCCTTCAATTTTAATTAAAATGTAAACATACATATTTTAAAAAATAATTATACAAGTAATATAAAAATGAACCAAGTCACTATTTAAATTAGATACGCAACTAATGCCGAGTTATTTCATCTAACAAATTATACTAAATAAATGTGAAATGATAAAAATAATTTGTATAATTATTATTTAATTTCAAAAATTAAATTCATAATAGGAAAGTCTCTCATAAAATGGGCCCCATAAAATTTGAGGTCCTAAGGAGCCTATTGAATAAGAACCGTCGTTTTTTTGGAACTGAGAATCAAATTTGTTTGCCTATTATCAAATTTGTTCTCAATTTCTTTAACATGTGAAGTATCAATTATATCCAATCAGTTGTGAGTAAAATCGAAACCTCGATATTTTTAATTATCAATTTTAATTTTAAATTTATCACTCTTAAGTTTTTAAACCTAACCCTAAAACCATCTTTATCAACAACCGCATCATCAACTCAACCTTCCCACATTTATATTATTATATTCATTTCTCTCTCTTCTATAAATTTATTATTCCACCCACCCACCCACCTTCACTTTTATAGGTTTATCAATGACCTCATTCTCAACCCAACCTTCTCACTTTTATATTATTAAATTATTATTTTTTATATATTATTATTTAATAAACTTTTTTTAATAATTTAATTATGAGAAATAAATTAATAATATAAATAAGAAATTTAAATTTTTGAAAAAAGTAAAAAATTAATATTAAATTGAGAATTTTCAAATAAACATATAAATTACAATAACTAAAAGACAAAAATCAAAATAAACAACTAATCACCGAATAACTATACGAAAATTACACATTTAATTATCGTCACCAAACTTTTGTCAAAAATGAGATGAACAAAAAAAATAGATATGAGATGTTAATGAAAAGATTTCTAAATTGTGAATAATTATATCAAAATTGATCTCTATTTATAGAGGATGAAAAAATAAGAAGTTTGATATAATTTATATATTTTTTAATATATTATACAAAAGTTAAATTAATTTTATAATAATATTATGATAAAAGATAAATTAAAAAAAATAATAAATGGGTGGGTGGTGGAGGTTTGTGGACTCCTCCTAACCCACCCACCATTTCTTTCCAATCAATTTTTTCTTTTATTTTTAATAGTAAAAGGTGGGGTGGTCCACCCACCTGGCGGCAGATAAACGTGGTCTAACATTCTCATCCAATTACCCCTACTCATTCCCCCAAGCGACCACGCCCCAGCCCCATGCACCCCACCCATCATTGAAACTCCCGCAGGCGGCCTAGCCCCAGTAGCCACCAATCCTGCCATCACTGTCTGTCACATTGCATCCTTAGCCAACCACTGCACCTCCCTTCAGCGCACCCCCATGCCCGCTTCCTACTGCCGTCTCCACCTAGTGCACCCCTGTCGCATTCTGTTTCATGTTTCTACCTCTGCGATGCTCGCGTCCTCCTGCACTCTGCCCGCGCAACCCCTGCTGCATTCGCCTCTTGTGCGAGCCTCTGCCCCAACCTGCGTACCCCATGTTGCCTCCGCCTCTCGCGTGAGTGTAACACTTAGCTCCAAAACGTTACAAAAGTTCTCGAAATAGAGCTCGAGAATTGCTCCAGTTCTTGCGCTTCGCAAGAGAAAATCAAAATAGTTTTTATTCCATAATCAAACAAAAACAACGTGGTTCCCTTTAAATATGAGAACACTGTGCCCTAGTTACTAGATAAGAAAATAAAATGGGCTTAACACATAGTCCAACTCATAATTAAAATTAAGTAGTCAACTAATCTCCCAAAATACTAAACAGAAATAAATAAGAAATAACTTAGCACTTAATTGAAACGACTTGGTTTCACCACTTTGCGCCGAGGTCTTCCTTTTGCTAATTTGCTGCTCGACTTGCGACTTCTCGCCTTGAGGCCCATGTTCCTGATGTGTGATTGATCCCTCATGTTGCACGATCTCTTCGCCCTCTACTTCCTTTGCTTCTTTGGTCGTATCAGCGAGCCTCTGTCCCAACCCGCCTATAACATGGAAAAATCGATGAAAAATAGTCGGTACAAGGAAAGATCAATGAAAAATAAAAAATAATTTTGTTTTCCAATTTCAGTCGGTTATTAACTGGAATCAGTTCCAGAAATTTAACAACTTTCATTTTGAGCACTCAAATTTTTTATACCATACTATCTATATCTTACCCGAAATCGAAACAATTCTCAACTATACGTTTTAGAACATGGTATGCAGATAATTCCAACAAAACATTACATATGCTATGCGGATGGATAATTCCAAAAAGACTATCCTTATGCCTTAAGGTTAATGTTAAAGAAAGGAAGAAAATGTTTTTAACATTGTAGGAAAATTCCATTCAACTTGAAATATATTAAAAACAAGGACTATGACTCATTTCAAACAAAAGCCAATTTACAATTTTGTTAATAAAAATAATTTTAAAATAAATTTTGTGAATGAAAACTAGTAGTAAAAATGAATCTTTAACCATTGTTTCAGTGCATTTCATTTTTATCATCGAGCTAACTAAAAGGACAAATTAAATATCGGAAAAAGTCATTTCTTTTTCTTTGTTTATTATCAATCCAATAATTAGAATCGAAACCAGTTTGAAACTAAACTACAATGTAGACATTTTCTCCCAACGCAACATCACATTTCATCTCTTCCCTGTTTAAGAAAACTACACTGTAAATCTTGTCGAAAGGTAAAACTTTGAAGGCAAATTGATACTCAACAATTACATCAAAGACTACAAATATATCAAATCAAATCCATCCCTCCATTTTCCATAGCTCAACCGTAAAGGGAAATCCATCCCACTTCTTCCAATCAACGCTCGATTCCCTTTTATTGTTTTAGGAAACAAAACCACCACTCTTCAAATCCTTCATTTTCTTGTTTGTTGTCGGCTCACTTTTTCTTTCGTGGGTGTTTTTTCTTTTTCTTTTTCATTTTGTTTCTTTGTCGTCTCCTTCAATAATTGAATTTTCATGGACTCCGATTTCTGGACGATGCGCCTCGCCGCCGCCAAGAGGCAATTCAATGTGCAGAACAATCATCACTCTCAATTGGGTTTGTCCTCTCCCTCTCTTTCTATTGCTCTTTTTTTTTATGAAATATCTCGGCTCCAATTTTTTTTTCTTGGTTGAATCGTATGTTTTGAAAGATCGGTTTAACGTGGATGATTTTGATGGTGAGGAAGAAGCCCGACCCGATTACCCGTGCCCATATTGTTATGAGGAATTAGACATAGCATCCCTTTGCTCACATCTGGAGATTGAGCATTCGTATGAATCCAAATCCGCCGTGAGTTTGTTTTCTTTGTGTATTTATTTTCTTGACTTTTGCTTACCATTTCATTGTATATATATTCGGATTTTCTTGTTTGAAAGTTGAGGTCGTAGGAGTGTTTCTGCCCATAACTTTGATGCTCTTGTGAATTTTGTTAGTCCTCTTCCATAAGTAAAAATGTATCCACAAATAAATGTTTGGTAAATGAGTGGACAAAGTTGGGTTATATTTGGACATTTGCAAGGGCCAGAATCCTTGGCTTAATATGTGCCTGTTTTCTTTCCCTTTTTGGCATGTCTGTTGTTTATTTAGGTTCTATGTACACAGTTTTCACTTTTCATGGATTGTTATCATTTAACAGTAATCTGAAACTCTGCATATGATGAATGTTATAACGTCGTTTGTTAGTTTTAGTGACATACTTGCACCTTTGTTGCAGTGTAATATAATTCTAATCTAGTAAATTAGTATTAACACTTGTTCAAAGTTTCTTCGATGTTGAATAGTTGGAAACTAATGGCATGAACTTTGTACGACTGTTGTGTTGATGCCATGATTCCTCTCTTGCATTACTTATTTGTAGGTGGCATCACTGTATTGAACATAAATTACTCTACTGCTAGATTTAACGTTACATCGATGGTTTTTTTCTCTTTCCAAATGGCATATCTATTTTATCTGATGAGCCAAGCTTATATTAATTTATTTTTTCTTACTTTTAAGAAAATTTACTAGCTCTTGAACTCTTTTATCATGCAACATTAACCTTAATTTCTTGCAGGTCTGTCCTGTTTGTTCTGTGAAAGTTGTTGGTGACATGATAAGTCATCTCACACTACAACACGGACACTTGTTCAAGATATCCTTTTTGTTGAGAGTATAGTTGTTCATACTTCATAGTTCCGTTTAATTGTGAAAATGCTCTTGAGGTGTTCATTACCCTGAAACTACTGTTAAGTATATCTTTAACTGGCAGCTACTTGCAGCGTCGTGGCCGATTGCGTAGAGTTCCGTTTCCCAATAGTCAAGCGTTGTCTCTGCTGGGAAGGGATCTTAGAGAGGCCCATTTGCAGGTGCTTCTAGGAGGCAGTGGATTTCGCTCAAACACTACAGCAGCTTCATCTACTTCTGTCACTGATAATCTTCTCTCCTCTCTTGTTTTGAACTTCCCTACTTCTGAAAATGATGATCTTTCAAAATCTTTGATGTCAAGTTTAGAGGAAACTTCTGCCAAAAATATGTCACCTCTGCATAGCTGGAAATCAAGGTAGCAAATTACATATTTTGATATCTCAAAAGGACCATTTTGTTTTTACATGATTAGCTTTGCCAAATCGCTCTGAGTTAGCAATGTGTTTGTCATAAAGCAAGGGATTGCAGAAACAAAAAAAACTGTGTAGGCTATGTGGTGAAGTAAGCTATATATCCTTATAATACTATTTAGCATGTGAGAAGTGAGAACTACTTAATACTTTTAGCAAAATGTTAATACTTAACTCAATTTGTAATTTCCTCTTAATTTGCGTTCAACCATTTGCAGTTTTCACTCTTCCTTGAGTCGTGAAGAGCAGGAAAAAAGAATGAGACAAGCAGCTGGAAGGGCCGTTTTCGTGCAAGATCTGCTTGCGTCTACTCTATTAGCTGATTAGTCAACATGGTAAGGCTTTTCACCTCCCAAAAGACTGTCTCAACTTCTAAGTCTGCGATAAATGTATTATCTGTCATGGCAGAATACAGTTCTCGAAAAATATTTCATTGCTCCAAGAGACGATTGTTTCGTTGCTTGCTTTATTTGATATATAGTATACTCTTACGTAAAGGAGGTTCCTGATGATGGCGATATGGGTAAACTAATTTGATGAACATCAATAATTTGTATATTGATTTGGGCAGGCTACTGTAATTTGTAATGGATAGAGATGCATCATTCAACTCTCTCTCTTGGGGCCTTTTCTTCTTCTATTGTAATCTGTTCTCTTGGCATTATTGTTTTCCATTGCACAGACACAAATACATCAAAGGAAAGAGAGATATTGTTATGTTACTTCAACACCAACCTAAATAATTAAAATTTTATTAATTTATTCTGGAAAAGTATTACCAAATGAAGGTTTGTTGTATGAAAAGCATTCTAAGAAATTAGTGTAATTAGTGGTCACTACATTCTTTATTATTTTCTATTTTCCCATACAATTGAACTAAATTCCAAGGCCACATCAACAAAAAACTATATTCACTGGTGTAAGAATGGAAAATTGTACAAACATATGTACACACACTTGACTTTGTTGAAGTATACTTCCTACACTTACCTCACATCAACGACATATCCCGAACTATAGTTAATAACGAGTATTTAACCTTGATTCGAATCATCCCATTCTCCACACAAAGTTTGGCGCCAGTTACCACCCAATACCCCCGGTGAATCTTCCGGGCCTCGTACCATCTCCTTCGTGTCAACAAAATGAGACATTCTGGGTGCTTTAGCCGGCAAAGGTGGTCCCCCAGGGTACACTGCAGAATTCAAATCCACCTTTGGTGGCAGTTTATTCTGAGCTGGTTGGTTCAGACCCGTGCTGAATGGCGTGCTGATCAGCATGGACATGAGGCCCGATTTCCTCGATGTGGTCATGGGTCCGTCCCACTCTGACCTAGGGATGATGGCATACTATAGAATTAGAATCCTTTATTCACCCCCTTAAAAGTCCTTATAAGAGGGGAGTGTATTCCAAGTTATATATTGAGTCAAAAACCTTTACCAAATCGATGTGAGACAATTTTATGGGTAGCTTCTATGCAGATGCCACCTTTGAGAAACCAAGCCGGAGGAAGAGGACCTTTTTCATGCCAATGCCCTTGACCTCGAACCATGCCCTCGTCACTATAGAGGCAGAGTTGTCAATTTGTGCCCCATGGTACTCGACCGGAGCGGTGCATATGTGGGAGAATATGCTCCACTTCACCGGCTCGAAGTATCCTCGGTCAAGAGACTCATCTTCCGGCTCGTAACTGTGGTCGGGGGAGAATTGGATAAGAGTCCGGAAGTGTTGATAGATGCTGCAGATGGATTGCCAAGTGATCACTTCGCCATACTCTCTCCCTCATTCGTAATGTACTTGCGTTAAAAGTAGAAAGTCTAATTTAACCATACTCTCTCCCTCATTCATTCCTCATATATTACGTTAATCATTTATATTATCATTATATTTATAATTTATCTCAATTCATATATTCTATTATTAATTTATTAATGTTGCATTTTTTATTGTTTTAGTAAGATGATAACACGTAAGCATAATTAATGATTTAATGTTTAAAAAATATATATCTTAAATCATGAACTATAATAATATCATGTATCATCATCTTATGAAAACATTAACAAATATTACCTCATTAGAGAATAGATGATCTCAAACGCATTTGAATTTATGCGTCATTTAATTTTTACCACTACTTACTAAGCCTAAGCACAACTAGAATGCATGTAATGACTATTCATGTGATCCACTTATAAGTATTCAAAAGAATCCGGGTCATCAAAATAAAATCGTAATTGAATTGTAATTGACGGTTCAGTTACAATCATAAAATTCAAAATCGTAAAATAACGGTTATCGTAATCGAGGGTTCTTCAAATTTTTTTATCTGATTAAGTTTATTTCTTGTATTATAAAAAATATTTTTTATAATTTAGAAGAATATATTAAAACGTATAAATACATAATAATGGAAGCTCAAATTTATACAAGCTCGAATTCAAATTGAGTCCGTTCTCGAGTTCGAACTTGAATTTTTTTAATATGATTATCAAACGAACCAAATTCAAACTCAATAATTATATATAAGTCGAGCTCGAATAATATGTTGAAAATCTGAAGAATATTCTAAACAAATTACTAAATTTATTTAGCATTTAAATTCTATCTCTTTTTACTAAGCCAGTACGCACTATTCATACGTTCACTTTATAATTTTATAGCTGCAGATACCGTTTTTTTTTTATCTTTCCTTGAAAAATTGCTATTCTCATTGATGTTCTTGTGAGTAACTTAATCAAAGAAGAATTATATTAAATTAAGTTCATTAATTTCCCCAATTCTATTATTACGTTCATTTTCCATTTATTTGTGTCCTTCATCACTTAAAAACATTACCAAATTATGCGTGTGCATGGCACGTGTGGATAAGCTAAACGCACTAAGAGAAATTTTGGCTTCTGGAAGCAATTTTTAGAAGACGATTTTATTATTTTCGAAACTGGACTATATATTAGACTAGGATTATGAATGTCACCCGTTTGGATGTCATAGCTAGCCGATAAAAAAAAAATTTAATTTAAATTAAAATTAAGAAAAAAAAGCCAACACTCTGAGTTGGTCAACCATCTCTCTGCGATTGTGTTATCCAATAATATGGTGCCACTTGGCACTATATTATTGGATAACCCAATTGTATTAATTTTAATTTATTTATACTAATTAATTTAAATAATATTAATAAAAATATAAAAAATATATGAAAATTCATAATTTTAAATTCTCTAGTAAGGTAGTGGTTTTTATGTAGTTCCAATTAATTATATTTTTGGTAATTTAAAATTAATGTATTGAAAGTGTTTATTATATGTGGTGTGATATTAAAACTTTGTGAAACATGATTAGTGGTTGAGACAAATGGAAAAGGATATATAAGACTTGATAAATTAAATCTTATATAAGAATAAAGAATCATGTTGATATTTGTATAATCTATGGTTCAAATTAATTATGCATATAATGTATTAAAATTATAATACATTGGTTAATTAATAGAAATGCATTAGCTAGCATGTTATGAAATACTCCCCCTGTCCCATTTGTATTGGCATCAACTTTTGGGCACACAGTTTAAGAAACCACTTTATTACTCTCCTTTAATTCTAAACACCCACATATTTAATTCCTAATCACATACAACTACTTTTTGGCTTTGATTATTTAATTTATTAATAATCTCAACTACTTCTCCCTTTTTATATTGGATTAATTTATTTTTACCTATCTTTTTTATTTCAATATTTAAATTTAATTAATGTCCAACAAATAAATTCTTTAACTAATTAAATTGGCTTCGTTTTTTAATGTTTAACCATCTTAAAGGACTACATAATGAATTCTTCAACTTAAAAAATTAGAGGGAACTTAAATTATTGAAATTTGAAGGAATACAGAAATTAAAAAAACAATGAAACTGAATTGAATATTGAAAACTTAAGGCGGCAGATTCAAATATCATTAAAAACATCTCAAATGTTCAATACATATGGCGCCACACACTTACATCCCATTATAAATAGAGTATCACTACTACACTTAAACTACATCTCCCAAAACATTGCAGCAAATTCCAAAAAACAAAATTTTACAGCTATGAAACAAAGAAAAGATTTAACCATCTCTGAAAAGCACACTATGATCCAATTCCTTAGTGAAGGCAGCACAAATGGAAGGCTTGAAAAGGGGAGGAGGGCAGCTGCAGTCATCAAGTTCTCGAGCTCTAGCAAGACTGTTACTCGCATTTGGGCTGAAGCAAGGAAACAAATTGAGAGTGGTCAACAATTAACACTATCATATGGAAAAACAAATCCAAGGGCAAAGAGAGTGCAGATTGATTTGGAGTTCATATCAAATTTAGAGATGAGGAAAAGATCAGACATAAGAAGGCTAGCACAAGAAGTTGGCTGCTCTAAATCAACAGTGGGAAGGTGGATAAAAAAAGGGCTGATCAAAGCACACACCAATGCAATTAAACCAGACCTCACTGCTCCTAACAAACTACTCAGGTTAAGATTCAGCCTTGAAGCTCTAGAAGTAGACATGATAATAAACATATTGAGGTTTAAGAGCATGCAAAACATAGTTCACATCGATGGGAAGTGGTTCTACATGACTAAAGGAATGCACAGATTCTACATCACCCCCGGAAAGCAGGAGCCACATAGGACATCCAAGAACAAGAAGTTCATAACCAAAATCATGTTCATGTGTGCAGTTTGCAAGCCAATGTTTAATGCAGATGGTACATTATTATTTGATGGGAAGATTGACATTTTCCCATTCACAGAAAAAGTGGCAGCCAAGAGATCAAGTAAAAACAAATCAGTTGACACTTTGAAAACAAAGTCAATTGAATCAGTGACCAAAGAAGTGGTCAGAGATTGCTTGATCAATCATGAATGGAAGTGTAGAGATGATGTATGTAATGTATGTGACACACCATTAATTGGTATGCAGCTTATAAGTTGTTATGAAATGTAAATGAATATTTTTTTTAATGTGTATGCAATGAAGAAGAAGTTTTTTTTTTATGCAGATTCTTCCTACAATTAAAGAGAAATGGCCAAGTTCAGCAAGCAAGTATATATACATTCAACAGGACAATGCAAAACCCCATATCAAAGATAGTGATCCTATGTTTAGAGAGGCAACCACTAAGGATGGATTTCATTTCAGTTTGATTCAACAACCACCAAACTCACCAGATACGAATGTAAATGACCTAGGTTGGTTCAGGTCTATTGAATGTCTCCAACACAAAACAAGATGTACAACAGTGGATGAACTAGTGGCAGCAGTTATCAACTCATTCCATAATCTTGATCATACAACCTTGAATAATGTGTTCTTATCATTACAAGGTTGTATGGTATAAATAATGGCAGTGAGGGATGATAGCAGCTACAAAGTCCCACATATGTGCAATCAATCATTAATTAGGACAGGAACATTGCCCCAAAACCTAGAAGTGCCTATTGAATTGATGAAAGAGTGTTTTACTTACCTGAGGGAATTTGGGGAGACACAAGTTGTGGAAAACATTTCAGCAACACTAGCTATAAACATAACTGAAGTGGAAGATGTGGTGATATGCAGCTAGGGAAGAGATAGAGTATGGACAGTTTTTGGTTTGTTTTTGGAAGCTAGGCAGGTAGGGATACTTTTTGGACAGTTTTTGTATGGAAGCTAGGCATCAATATGAATGTAAACATGTATGCATCAGTTAGGAGCAATTAAATGCATCTCAATTTGTGTTAAACTTTCATTGATGCACAAACATTTCAGCACTTACAAGATGTATGCATATTCTTATCATTTCAGCACATAATCACACATTCCCACAACACATTTAACCATCTCAATATTTCAGAAATGAAATAGAGTAGCTAAATTCCTAATAGAGCAGCCAACTCCATATAAACCAGCCACAGAATCAGGTTAAATCAACCAACACATAGTCACAGGTAATATAAACTATCCATAGGTATAACATAGCCAATGAATCAACCAGCCATAGATAAAATCAACCAGCACGTAGCCACAGGTAAAATCAACCAGCCACAGGTATAACATAGCCAATGAATCAACCAGCTATAGGTAAAATCAACCAGCACGTAGCCGCAGGTAAAACCAACCAGCCACAGGTATAACATAGCCAATGAATCAACCAGTCAGATGTAAAATCAACCAGCCACAGATATAACATAACAATCCACAAAGAAATAATTAACCACAAGCAGCAAATAGGCACATGCAGTCAACAAATAGGCATATGCAGTACTTAACCACATGTTAAATCAACCACAAGCAGTCAACAAAGAAAGAATTCACCATCTTGAAGTAACAAGGTAGCAGAATCCGAAACATAGCCACTGAATCAGGTGGTAGCTCAGCTGCACGGGCTCGATCATACTCCATCTCTGCAGAGAGACCATCGGAGAGGTCTGAGACCATCTCTGCAGAGAGATCATCGGAGAGATCTCCAAGATCTGAGACCATAGGAGAGATCTCCGAGCATTCCACACCCACATCCATCGCCATCTCACCGTTTTGCTTGGCCAACGCAACACCCTCGCCAACAGAGACCTCTGAGCAGATACCTTCAGAAAGGGATTCTTCGAAGCTTGTTTCTTCAGTTAAAGGAGAAAGCCCTAAGTGTTTATGGCACAGATTTGAATGTTTCTTGAAGGCTAGAGAAAAAAGTTTAGATTGGCGAAGGATTTTACGGAGTTTAGCATCACGGATCTTAGAATCCTCCAAGGATTCATCATCGATCTCAGCAGCAAGGTTTAACAGAGGCTCATCGGTGAGAAGAGATCGAGCCATTAGCGCAAAAAGGGAGTTGCAGATGGAAGGTAGACGAAAGGTTTCGTTGAAACCCTAGTTTGCTTCGACAGAGAGAGAGAGTCGAAGAAAAGAGAAAGCGGCGAATGTGAAGAAGAGTAAGGGTTTTGTTCTCCCTTAATTACAATAAGAGGAAGTGTTAATTAACACTAAATATTTCCCCAAATGGCATGGACCATTACAAATGGGACAGCCCAAAATGGCAAGTTGGCCAATTGAAAAGGGATGGAGGGAGTAAGATTTTACGTGTAATTCATCAAAATAATCGTAAGATGCATATATTTTAGTCTCTACATAAGACTTGGTTTTCAATGAATCCTACCCATATATATATATAGAAGAGATCAAATAAAAATATTTTTGTATGAGTTAACTAAAAATAAATTTTGACTGTTAAATTATTTAGATTAATGGTACAAATTAAAAGATAATTTTAGTATATATCTTATTTAAAATATTTAATCCCTAAAAACTGAGAATTTATGATTCTTTTTTACTACTATAATTTATTGATTAGGATATAGTTTAATTATATCCATTAGATGAAAAATATGGATGATTCAAATTTATTTTTAGTTAACACAAACAATCTATTTTCATTATAATCATTCAAAATATATATATATATAAAGATATATATCATTGAAAGAGAGAGATGGGGGGTTTTGTGTTGATAATTGCACGTTGAAATAGTTATTTTGCAGATTTAGCATGGTACATTTGATATATTTCTAGTAAGTTGGGATTTGTTTTGGGAACATTAAGAATAAATCGAGAAAAATGTATATTTTGATGTTATGTTCAAAGTTATTTATATAAACCCCCAAAAGTTAAAAATATATATTTAGTATATTTTGACACTAAATTAACATATCGATCATGATATAAATAAATAATTAATGAAGAAAAAATGCACTACTAGTTTGACTTAGGCTCGATTATTATTCCAAAAAGAAACTTGCTATTATTGTTATTTGTTAAGATGGAATATAAAGGGAGATTTGTCAAATGTCGAGAATGAGTGTAACCAGTATGTTTATCAACAATCTTCGTAATTCAATCATTCAAATATAATATTAATTTCTTTCTCTTCCACCTGTGTAACCCACAATATAACTCACTTCCATAATCTTTCTATTTTATCTATGACACCAACTCTTAATAAAATATTTATCTTTTATTTTCATTAATTGTATATTATACATATACACTATATTTAAAATAAATAATTATATTATAATTATTATTTAATTTTTTTAATTTTTAATTATAATAATTAATTATTTTCTAAACTTAAAATAAATAACGGATTTATTAATTCATGATTTGGGTAATGAAATAAAATTGAAATATTGAGAATATGTGAGAAAATAGATGAAAATTGATTGTGCTTCAAAAAATATGAATATGCTACTCTATTTATCCCATATATTGCACAAAATATCGTTATATCCATGTAAATCTTACTCCATCTGTTTCAATAAGCATGACATAAAATTTTTGGACACGGTTATTAAGGAGAGTATATAAAAGTAAGAGTGATAAAAAAGGTAGGGTCCACACCTTTTAAATGGATAACCTTTACTATTTTAGAAATGTGTCAAATTTAGTGGGACGAAGTGAGTATATCTTTAATTTTGTTAAATCTTACCTTACGCGTCCAACTAAGAAAAATATAAATAGTTCGAACTGAGGAAATACATCATAAAATCATATGCTAAATCCATGAAAAAACAAAAGATAAATGACATGATTTATTATTTTTTTTGTAAAAAAATTACAAAATATTACTCTCTTTGTCTATCAATATTCTTCCCATTTTAATCCGACACGAGTTTTAATAAAATGGGTTGACTTCGGTTGGTAAATGGTAAAGTGAGGGTAAAATGTAATAAGTGGAGAATGAGACACAAAAAGTTAGATGACGTGTAATATATTGTGAGTCGATAATGAGACTCACATTAAAGTGTAGTGAGTGGAGAAGAGATTGTCAAAAATAGAAGAAAAAAAATGAGAAGAGACTTGATGGACGAACTAAAATGACAAAGTGAGAAGAAATTTGCAATTTAAACTTATAAATTGTTCAAAGCCGTGCAAATAATAACGTGGATAAACTTTTTCGACGGGGTGGTAACGGTAAATTGGATGCTATATAGCTCTGCAATCCATATATACCTTTGTATGTAATCTTTAATCTTTGTATGTAATCTTTAATGGTAATAACTTTTCAATAATAAGTTAACGTTTACAAAAATATTATACTGTTCACAGAATTTTCTAGAACTATAATAGTGTGACGTCCACTTGTTGCGGTAAAGAAAATTATGATTATTGCATTATTTATATATTTAAATTATATATAAAGTATAATATTAATTAGATTACAATTAAATTGATCAAAAGCGCGATGAATGCAGAATGCCTGTTTATGTGGATTGTGGATGTTGACTTTTATGACTAGCTCGCTATTTTGTCCAAAACCAAAATACTTCCACGTGTCTATTTTCTTAGGAACAAAATAATTCACTTTCATTTGGGCTTATGCTAAATTGTGTTGAATAGTAGCCCAATTTCTCAATATTATTCCTACTCAATCAATCTTGTAAGGCTTAATTGTCTGCGAACTAATCCAACCTTTCGTAAATTCACCTATAAAATAAAATAAATGGGATCGTCTACTGCAGTTTACTGATTGTTAATTAATAAAACGTGCTGATTTTAAGGATTAAGGTTTAAGCCGTCTACTAATCTATGATACAATAGCCTTATCAGAGGATCATAATAGGTTAATCAAATCATATATTTAAGTTATGGATTATATAAAAAATAATATCTATTTAAAAAAAGAAAAAATATCTCAACAATCCATTTTAATAAATTAATGGTTGTGATCATCTTTAAAAATTAAATCTCATTTAGAAATTAACTTTCTTATTTTTAAAATGATGAAAAATATTTAAATTTAATTTAATCAATTCCAACCATTGATTCTAGATAGATCGATGTTCATTACTGTCACATCCCCATTTCACTTCTCTAAGTAGAATCGAGGAAAACGTGACTAAAAGGGAAATACGGATAAAGAAACGAAACGAAAGCATTGATATTTGGATGAAACGTGAACCGTACCACAAAAGATGGGGATTTCGATAGAATTTGGTAACACAAAAAAAACCCCAAGTACATAAAAAGAAATACGTAGTTCGAAGTCAAAAGAGATAGCTAATAAGTTCTTGAATCTAAAACAAAAGTCTGGCAGCGGAAACTGGATCAATATCTAGATTTACATGTATGACGACATATAAATCATCGAGAGTAAAAACATAAGAGTTTGAAAAAAACCACCGCTGAGCCTTGCACTTCGTCATCACGACTTAACCTGCACATTTATAAATATATACAGGGCTGAGTACGAAAGTACTCAGTAAACACATGCCGAAATCACATTCGTACAATATATATGTCATTGCCGTAAACAGTGCAACATAGGGATTTTGTCACTAAAGAACCTATGTTCATTAAAATCTTGTGATCTTAAAAGTTCGACTGCGCAGTCTAAGTTCTGGAGTAATCATACATATCTGTAATTCTGGGTGTCGGGAAAGTGGCCACTTTCCGCGAACACTGAACCGGCCAACCTGCTAAGATGACTCACGGTTCTGGTGTACACTAGCCTTAAAAGATATAAATCCTTAAAGGCCCGAAATCGATTAATTGTTCAACAGATACGCATCATACCAAAATATAAATATTTTCGACAATGCAATATTTCATAACATTTTAAATTCTAGAGCATTCTAAAGCGAAAATCATACTTTGGTACAACGCATACGATTTGATTGGTAAAAGAAAGCCTACCTGATATGCTTCCTAGTCTAACGAAATGCTGATTTTGATCGACTGGAATTTTCTGTCGCTGAACCTTAATCGTAATTAAGAGGAAAAATACTCTTCGTGAGTATTAATTTATTTCATCTAAAAATGAAATAATAGTCTATATAATCAAAATGAAATAATATCCTATTATTATTCCATTAATTAATCAAATCTTTCACTCGACTAAGATTCGAGTGCTTAAAGATTTCTATAACCAATTAAATATTACTATTAATTCTATAACTTAATAGACCTAAATTATTAGATTAAGCCTAACTATTTATATCCAATCCCTTTATTTTCTAACTTAATCCAAAGATTAATTTTATTAAACCCTAATTTAGGGATAACTATAATTCATTTTCCATACCCATTCTGGGCCCATTTTATATAATTAATAAGCCCATAACTTATTAAAACAAGCCCAACTGGACTTCTATTAATCAGTCCACTAGAATGTATTTTCGGCCCCTTAGTTAAATTTTTATTCTGGCCCAACCATCTATTCTTCATCAGCCCATTTGATTACCATTACCTTCAGCCCTAATACATAAATCCCTAATCTAATTCACCCGATTCCTCCTCTTCCTCGCCTCTATTTTCTGTCATTCTTCTCCTTCACAGACGGCTCACTTCACTTCACCGTCTCGCCTGAGACTCCCTCTCGATGAAATGCAGCAGCCGTCATCTCCACCTCACCCTGCTCCATCTCTTTTTCGTCTGTCTCTCTGTTTCTTCTATCTCCTCGGCTGCTGCTCGCCCTCCTTCGGTCGCTGCAACGGCGAAGATCTCCTCTCCAACAACTTCAAGGTAGAAAATCCCCCCCCCCCCTCTTTTCTCTTTTATTCCTTTCTAGTTTTAGAAATTCCAGTTTTTGTTTTATAAATCCCCCATATTTTCTTATAACCTTTCAATTTCTGCATTCCTATTAGGTTTTGAAAATTTCTGTTCTTGCATGTTTAGATTTTTAGGTTTCTATTCTGAAATTGGTTTAGAACTTCTTAAATCCTTACCCTCTGTTCTAAATTCAGGTTCATACTGTGATGCATGTTCTTCTCCTCCTTCAGTTTTAGTTTCAGAAATTTGGCAGGCTATGATTTCGAAATTGGGGTTCCAATCTGGAATCTTAGAATTTAGATTTTTAATTCTTCGTTTACAGTATGATCAAAACTCTTTCAGGTTTCTGTTTTAAACAATTAGCTAGACCATCGTTCTATTCTGAATCTGGGTTGTGAATTTGAAAGAGCTTTAGTTTGGTTAGAAGTTTCTGAATTTGATTTGTTCTAATCTTTTATCGAGTACTGACCCTTGGTCTGTTTCTTATGCTGGCTGAGGAATGTATATATTGGTTTTTGGTCTGATTTTGGTTGGTTCGTGGAAGAGGTTCTGAGGATGAAATTCCCATGAGGTATAGTCTCTATACCTTATATTTCTGAGATTTTTATCATGATTTGGTTTCTTATCCTGGAGGTAAACGAGTACTGAGTACGTTCTGGAGACTGAGTGTGATAAAATATGAGTCCAGTTCTAAAATCATAATCTATGTATATATATGTCTATACATTCTGTTATTACAATCTGCTCACATATAAATATAAGTATGTAGCTAGGTTCTAAAATTTGCAAGTTGTTTCTAACTAACTTAGGATCTAAAAGCTTCTTAGTTTTCTAAATTCTTGGCCAGCAATCTCTGAACTTAACCCTTTAAAGGCTTCTATCTTCTTTGTTCTGTGAAAGAAGGAGTCTAAGTTCAGTGTTTTCTTTTCCTTTTTGTGGTCCCAGTAACCCAGTTTCTTTTAAGAAAACAGAAGGTCTAGAACTAATTCTAAGGAATAAGGCTAGAGTATTACAGTTTACACTTACACACATATATATAGCTATATCTATGTTCTGAATCGGTATGCATATATTTTAAGTTCTATGCCATTACTGAAATTCTATGTTTTGCATGCTTAACTAAAATTTCAACTCTTTACTTAACACTATAGAGAATGCAAAACTGATCACTTGAGATTGGTGTTTACCTCACTGTTTTTGCAAGTTCTGAGTGGGGAAAAGACTTGGGGTGACTTCGGGGTGTGGGTAAAAGCTACTCTGTAGAAGCTTTGGTGAATGAGAAACTGATTTCTTAAAAAAAATAGTGAAGTGTTTCTGTTGGTGCCCCACACTAGACTGAAAAGATGAGACTAAGTTTACCTTACTGCTTCTAAATCTGAACTTTGGGGTGACTAACCAGCTTCTTCCTTGTCTGGATGAGTGCTTCTACGTGGTGAGTAAGCTATGTTTCTGTGGGAATGAAGGTAGTATTAAGGCAGGATATAAGAGAGTGTTTTGGTTGGGGTTTTGTACGTAGCAGTTCTTCCCTTTTACTATGACTACAACTAGACACTTGAGTTCATATTTCTTATAACACCGTCTACCTATTAACCTATCTCTGCTCTAAAACTTGACTTTGCTGGCAGCATTAAGTTCTGATGTTCTCTTCTCTTGTTGCAGGTGCAGGTTGAATGGAGAGGGTAGTGGAGAAGTGAGGGTTACTCCCTGCCTAACAACAGTCTCTCCCTACTTTACAGCTTATTTTCCTCTTATTCTTCCTATTGTTTATTTCCGACGTTCCCTAATTTCTGCTGGCATTAATGTTGCAGTATTTTAGATACTTTAAGTGTATCTTGTTTTCTTTATGGAAAGATTTTCATGTTTGATTTTGTTTGGTTCCAAGACTACTATGTACTTGTAGGTTTATAAGAGATGGTACAACCTCTCTTTATTTCTCAAACCTTATTTGATTCGGCTGCCACATAACTCCAATATATATACATACTAACACATTTCTTATTCACTGCTTACACTTTCTGTCTACTGTAATATCAAATATATATATATATATATATATACATAGGGCGTGTATGTTCCTACTTCATAAAGCAAAGTTTCTTAACATAAATCTATATGTGCATACTTAGTGTACTCCACTCCAATTTAAGCATTAAGATGGTTTGTAATATACGGGTTAACAAAACTTTAATATCTTAATTGTTTCATTACTAAAAAAAATATAATAATAATAATAATAATATAGCATTAAACAACATCTACTAAGCTATATCTATATATACTTAGTACTTTGTATTTAACTACTATGTTATAAAACACATATCTTGTACTAGCTTGCACAATTATTCAAAAATATAAATCAAAAGTTACCAATATCGATTAACTAATCGCGATCTTTAGCATTTTATTACGAAATTTTCTCAAGCAGATTTTTGATACACATAAAAAAATTAGTAGAAAATTTCACTGGCCATTACAATTACTCACCCATTATTGCTTTCTCAATGAATTTAACTCTATTAGTCGAAATATAAGTGAAATTATATATATATATATATAAGATATATTCTTTTTATAAATTTTATTTTTTTATAGTGTGTGGCCAATTATATATATGAACAATTAACAAATAAGAACATTTATCTTAAAATATTACCTTTATTATTTCTGAATAATAATTTTACTATAATAATCTTTTACCGTCCTTTCCATTATCCATGGCTCATCTAGTATATTAAGGCATTCAATAATAATAATAATTTATTTTCAAAAATAAAAATATTTTCTTTAAAAATTTAGTTAATTTTATTGGAACACATCACCTTACATATAAAAATACATTTCTTAATATTAATAATAAAAAATAATGTGTCAGAATCTAATACTCTCTTCGTCTCACTAAACTTGACACAATTCCCTTATTTGGACGTCTCACTAAGCTTGACACATTCCTAAAATAGTAAAAATTATTCATTTAAAAAGGTGTGGACCCTACCACCTTTATCACTCTTACACTATTTTATATACTCTTCTTAATAACTTTTACTTTTTTAGGAATGTGTCAAGTTTAGTGCGATGTTCAAATAAGGAAATTGTATTAAACTTAATGGAACGAAGGGAGTATATAGTAGTAGTTCTTTCGTTCACAAAAATATACACTATTTGTTATTTTAGTAAATATCACATAAATATGCAAATTTGAATATTGTTTCATTTTTAATAACATTGATAACACATTTTTGTAGATCATAATCTCTACTGAATCATTAGAATCCACGCTTAATTAAATGGTGCAATTTTTTTGTGAACTTATGAAGTGATAATAATATCGTTGAAGAAATTAAATGATAAAGCGTCTTTTCAAAAAATCTGGGGCGAGTGAGGCGGGGTGACGTTACAGAACCAATATTTAACGTATATATGAGTGAGGCCATGTTTCAACTTTCAACATTTTTACTTTAAAAATTAATGCAGACTAATATATCCCACAAATCCCACAAATTATTAATTTAGCACTGGGGCTAATGGTGTTGCACCTTTTTATTTTATAAGTTATTTAAGTTGGGATATAGTTATAAGGGCAGCAATGCAGTACATATATGTACTATAATACTAATTCAGCTCAATTTTTCCACGTCAACCCTTAAAATCCTTTCAGCCTCTCATTTCTTATTCCTAATTTTCTAATTTTTTTAAATTTATATTATCAAAATACAATACAAATTCAGCTCAATCTGTCCACGTCAACCTTTAAAATTCTCTCAGCCTCCCATTTCTTTTTCCTAATTTTCTAAATTTTTTGAATTTATATTATCAAAATTAATTAAATACATGTCTTCCTTTTTTTACTCCCTCTATATCTATAGTATTTATTTGAATTCATTAGAAGCGCCAACCAATAATTCATTTTTTGACTGCCTCCATATTTATGATAATTTGGTATCAGAAAAGGGTATTTCAAATTTTTCTAAAATTTAAAATTGTTATATGTAATTAAGGATCAAAATTACTAAAAAAAAAAAATTAATCGGATTTACACACATTGTATTAAACATAAATATAACAATTTAATATAGTATAAATTGTTATTTAATTTTTGAAGCAAACACGGGTATATATATTTAATTTTTAATTAGATTTTGAATGTATATCTTCATTAAAAATTACTTATAAAATTATGCAAATTTCATAATAAATTGATTAATTAATAATCGATTTATTATTCAACTAATCTTAATTTGATCGAAGATGAGAGAACTATGAATAAATTTAAAGAGGACATATTAGAAATCAACAACCAAAATATTTGATTGTAATTTCATTGCAATGAAAAAATTAATTAAACTAATTCAGTGAATACTTCGAGAGATAATAAAAAATAGTAACGGAATAATTACTAATTAGCGGTAGATGGTAGATTGATAGAATTCTAAATTTGACCTCCCAAATCACTCCATTCATATTTATATAAATTATATATGACCCTTTGAAATCTAATAAAAAATTATAAATTGTATGGAAATATCTAGATTTCACATATATTAACAAAATAAATTTTAACTTAATTTTTAATTTTTGTCATAGAGAGATTCGAATAAAAGCGAATATTAATGAATCATATCAAAATTTAAATTTAATAATTTTAAATATTACTATTATTTATTATATTAAATAAATCAAATACGAATTGAATATTTGAATATTCATAACAAATCGAATACAAATATTCATAATGGATCGAATACGAATCATTATTTAATATTGTTTTATACGTTTTCGGTCTCGTTTCTATTATGCTTTTGGTCTTAAAATGCTTATTTTTGTTGTTCGAGTTGATGCTTTGGTCTTCTTTATGCTACATTGTAAGTGAGAATCAACAAAAATGACTTCCGAGGGTTGGACAAGAGAAACGAGATGAAAAGACGAACAAAAGGTGAAAAAATGGACATCCTATCCGAGAGTTTGTCTAGCGGGCGGTAGCCCCTAGCGCTCGCTAGGCCCTGATGCTGAAACAAGACAGAACTAGGGGCTAGCGGCCGCTGGCCCCTGCGAACTTTAGGCGCACAGAACATCGCTACCCCCTCGCGGGCGCTACCCCTTGGCACTAGAAGACAGATCAGAGGGCCAGGGTAGCGATCGCTGGCCCCTAGCGAGCGCTGCCCTGACAGAAATTCTCGCCCATATTTAAACCAGCGTCGTCATCTTCCACTGGACGTTTTTACTTTTAAATCTAGGGATTAGACCACGAGAGAAAACACTATTAGTCTAGATTTCTATTCCGTTGTTCGTTTTTCAATTTCTCTGTGGATTCGTTCATAATTCAAACTCGAAGTTCTTAATTTTCGCCTAGGTAATTCGTATTTTAAATTCTTTAAATTCATTCACTTAGGTAGATTAATTAGATTAGTTAAAATATCAAAACCCCTTCCTTTAATTGCTTTCTGCTTTGCAATGTAGATAAAACCCTATTTAGCCTTCCTTGAGAATACGACTTAGGGTCCACTTATTAATCTATAAACAACTCGTTCTCTTGCGAGTAACTTAATAAAATAAGTCGAAACAAATTTTGGCGCCGTTGTCGGGGAAGACTTTAGGCATTTATTTGCGTTGCATTTTATTTTTATTTTTATTTTTCTTTTATTTTTGTTTGTTTATTCCTTTGCTCCCGCAAGGTGCGTTTGATCTTCTTTTGGTTTGTGTATGCTAGGTCACCGAAGCTTGAGACAAGAGTTGGTGCATTACGTTGACAACATCAATAGAAGAGAAGTCGTGCTTGAGGAGCGATTTAGGGACGTTGTCAACCTCGCCTCATTATTAGAAGAAAAACTAGTAATAATGGCCGAGGAAGACGAAGCCCCTAGGAAGCTCGGAGACTTTACCAGACCAACATATGGCATTACCGCATCCGCTATCGTACTCTCTGCTACGGGGAGGAATTATGAGTTGAAGCATAACCACATCAATCTGCTTCCATCGTTCTACGGGCTACCTAACGAAGACGCACTCCTCTTCATCAGGGAATTTTGCACAGCTGTCCAGTCTATTCCACTCCAGAATATCACCGAGGATGAGTTGCTCAGGAAATGCTTCCCCTATTCACTCAAGGATAGGGCGAAGTCGTGGTATCTTCTCTTCCAACAAGATCGTTACCTAATTGGAAGGCGGTGAGCACTACATTCTTGCTCAAGTACTATCTGAACCATAAGACGCAGCAGATCCGACTTCAAATCATGTAGTTTGCTCAGGGGCCTGACGAGCCTTTTCACGAGGCCTTAAACCGATTCAGAGAGCTCCAGCAGCAGTGCCCGCACCATCAAATTGTGCCAGAACTTTTTTGGCAGATTTTCTACAATGGGCTACAGCACACTTATCAGTTCATGGTGGATACAGTAGCTGGGGGAAATATATCTGAGAAGATAGCCGATGAAGCAATTGAGATTTTCGAGACGTTAGCCACTAATTCGCAGTAGAAAATCTCCCGATCCAAGAGAGTGGAAGTCCGAGAGATTGGAGTTAGCCCAGACTTGAAGAAGCAAATGGCTGATATGATGCGGGAATTGCAAGAGTTGAAGATAAGCAAGGCCTCTGCAGTAACCAAACATGAGCCGGCATCTGAGTTGTGCCCGATTTGTGGTGATCTCACTCATGACGAGAATCACTGCACCAGAATGGTGGAGATGACTTATGAAGGAGAGGCGAAAGTCTATGCTGCATAGGGATTTCCGCCACTCCCGCCATTCGAGCAACATCCAGTCCAGCAGACTTCAGGATGGAAAGCGCATAATAACTCTACATGGAAGGGGCCAAATCAAGGGCAAGGATCAAATTTTCCTACCCAACGAGCACCTCCACAGCAGTACTACCCACCTCAGCAAGAGTATTATCCACAGCAGCAGCCTTATTACCCACCTCAGTCAGCGTACTATCCACCTCCTCCACCATATCAGCAGCCGCCACCTCATTATCAGCAGCTACCCCAGCCGCTGCTGCCTCAGTTTCAGCAGCCGGGACCTCAGTTCTAGCCACAGTTCCCATCTGCACCGCGACCTGCTCAGCCTAAAATTTCTCTAAAAGACAGCCTTGCAGCTTTCATGCAAGAGAGTAAACTGGCTCCTGAGGCTCAAGAGGCTACTATCAAGCGCCTCGAGAATCAGGTGCAACAACAACTACAGACAGGAAGGATACCGGGACAGAGACATTCGCCACATCAGGTGCAAGCTATTACTGTTCTATGTAATGGCAAGCACGTGGATAACAAAGTGGAGCTCCCGGAAGCTGAGGAAGACAAAGTGGAGGAGGAGAAAGAGAAAGAAAAGGAGATGGAACCGGAGCAGCTAACTATTCAGTTGCACAAGACGGTCAATCCGTATAAGCCACCGATTCCCTTCCCGAGCAGACTGAGGAATGAGAAGCTGAAACAACAATTCAAGGACTTCTACAAAATGCTTTCTCAAGTGCGTGCGAATTTATCTCTATTGAAGGTCATTCGAAATGTTCCATCCTACCTCAAGTTCTTCAAGGAGCTTGCCTCCAAGAAGAGAAGATTTGCTGATGACGAGTCCGTGATGGTGTCCGAGTTAGTCAGCTCTATCATGCAGCAGCCTTTTCCAAAAAGCTACGAGATCCAGGTAGTTTCGTCATCCCCATCGCTCTAGGGAATGGTAAGACTGTGACAGGTATGCTCGATTTAGGTGCTGGTATCAATCTCATGCCTTACTCATTTGTTAAAGAATTAGAGTTAGGAGAGTTGAAACACACTCGCATGAGTTTGCAGTTAGCTGATCGTTCTGTTAGATATCCTAGAGGTATTATTGAAAATATTCTAGTTAGTGTTGGTGGATTGATTGTTCCTATGGATTTCGTTGTTCTTGAGATAGGTGATGTGCATGAGAATGAGTGTGATCATACTTTGTTGCTAGGTAGACCTTTTATGGCGACGACTAACACTTTGATTGATGTTAAGAATGAAAATATTAAGATGTCAGTGTTAGGAGAGTCAGTTTCGTTTTCTGTGCATAAGGAAAAGGCAATGACCTCAGTTAGTTCCATTGAAGATTGTGCATTTATTGATTCTGTTGATACTTTGGCCGAGACATCCGTTGTGCAGGATTCCAGTGTGGAGGAAGAAGGATCGGACAGCTTGGAGGAGAGTTTCAGACCAGAAGCCGAAGTCAGAGCGATCACTAGCCCTCAGCTCTGCCCACCTCTCCAATACGCAAGGGTAATAACTGCTACCCTAGCGGAACCCTCATTCTTACTTCCTTTCCTCCGTCATTGTTATTCTTCTCTTACCTCGTTCTCTCCCCCAATCTTTATTTCCTCATATTATTTCCTCCCTTACCTTTCTCGAATTTTCTCCCCATATCTTAATTTTTTCTTCTCTATACACTACCACCACTCCATCTCTCTCTCCAACTCTATCATTTCCCATATTTTCTTTTCCACCACCAAGCGCCGACCATCGGATCAGCAGTGACTTGTCACTGCTGCCCAGTACGTATTTCCTTTTGTTTTCTTTTTGCGTGTGTCCGGGTTATTTTTCTTTTAGTTTATTTCCTTGTTTTGTTGCTTCTTTGGTTTTGTTTGGTGTTTCTTTTGCAGGTCTAACCCTTTACAACTACTCGAGCTTTCACCACCGCCGCATCATACCGTATCGAGTAGTTTCTTTCCCTCTCTCTCTTGTTTTTATTGTCGCAATGAGGACATTGTTATCTCTATGTTGAGAGGGGTGTGCATGCTTTAAATTGTAGTATGCGGCGTATTTTAGATTTATGTAGTTGTGTATACATGTTTGTCCAATTGCATTTTGAAGCTTGATATGATTAGTGATTGATTTTGACGAGAACTTGTTGATTATGCTTGATGACATGAATTACCGTTGTGAGTCATCGATTGGGTATGAGCATTGTATTTTGATCATAACTGTCGTGGGTTACTCTTTGTGTAATGAATTGATGTGATAGCTCGTAGCTTTGTGAATTTGGTTAAGATTGCTCATTGGCTAGACTGGTTGTTAATTGTTGTGCTTGTAAGATTGAGTTGGGAGGCTTCTGCTCCTCTGGAAACCATGAGCATGGGAAACCACATGAGAATACTTTAGATGACCTCTAAATGTTTTATATCTCGTGACTCTTGGCCATATAACCCACTCTTTCGAAATTTGACTCGAATGGCCTTAATAATTGAAATTGAATCGCTTGAACTGTTTGAATAGGTGATAAGAACTCTACCCCTCTTCCTTTAAGAAATTGAAGAAAATTTTGAATTTTAGGAATGGGTATGGAAAACCACACTAGGATACTCGTTTTATCCGAAGATCACACCTAGTGACCAATGTTCTATATATCACTAAAAATTCTATGCGGTTTGGTTTTTAAACAATTGAGTTTGAAAAGATAGAAATCCAAAGTCTAGCTTGTGAGTGATTGAAAAGCCAAATTTGCATGTATTATTGAGTTTGATCGAATTGAATTGCACCTTCGAGGGAAACACATAGTGGTGATTGATCTATAGTCTTACGACCCCTTTTTAATAATGATGAATATGATTGTTATTGCGTGATTACACTTATCTCTTGTTTTGAAATCTCCGAATTATGTTGAGCTTAGACTTGCTTGAGGACAAGCAAGTTATTGTGCGTGGGGAGGTTGTTTTATACGTTTTCAGTCTCGTTTCTATTATGTTTTTGGTCTTAAAATGCTTATTTTTGTTGTTCGAGTTGATGCTTTGGTCTTCTTTATGCTACATTGTAGGTGAGAATCAACAAAAATGACTTCCGAGGGTTCGACAAGAGAAACGAGATGAAAAGACGAACAAAAGTTGAAAAAATGGGCATCCTATCCGAGAGTTTGCCTAGCGGGCGCTAGCCCCTAGCACTCGCTAGGCCCTGATGCTGAAACAAGACAGAACTAGGGGCTAGCGACCGTTACCCCCTAGCGACCGCTGGCCCCTGGGAACTCTAGGCGGACAGAACATTGGGGTAGCGACCGCTACCCCCTAGCGGGCGCTACCCCTTGGCGCTGGAACACAGATCAGAGGGCCAGGGTAGCAATCGCTGGCCCCTAGCGAGCGCTACCCTGGCGGAAATTCTCGCCTATATTTAAATCAGCGTCGTCATCTTCCACTGGGCGTTTTTACTTTTAAATATAGGGTTTAGACCACGAGAGAAAATACTATTAGTCTAGATTTCTATTCTGTTGTTCGTTTTTCAATTTCGTTGTGGATTCGTTCGTGATTCAAACCCGGAGTTCTTATTGCATTATATTTCCTTTCAATTCGTGAGTTCTTTTACTGCTTTCATTATTACTTTATGATTTCTTTTCTTACTGCTCTTTTCTTGATTAATTCACAATTCATTAATACAAACTTCTCAATCATGTTAATTAATCAATTCAAGACATGTTTAAATTCAGTTCCTTTAATTCTTCATTCTTAAATTTAGGATTTAATCGTTTTATTAATTTTCGCCTAGGTAATTCGTATTTTAAATTCTTTAAATTCATTCGCTTAGGTAGATTAATTAGATTAGTTAAAATATCAAAACCCCTTCTTTTAATTGCTTTCTGTTTTGCAACGTAGATAAAGCCCTGTTTAGTCTTCCTTAAGAATACGACTTAGGGTCAACTTATTAATCTATAACCAACTCGTTCTCTTGCGAGTAACTTAATAAAATAAGTCGAAACAAATATTAAAAAATAAATACAATACAAATCGAATGATTCGAATAATTTAACGAATAAAATCGAATATTGTTATATTCGCTTCGCTTCGATTTGTTTACAACCCCCTCGAGCAATTATTGAATTCAATTTAAGTCATTTTTATCACTATTCCATAGTTACACCATAAATGTAGATAATTGTTTATATTCGATAACACGCAAAATCGTGAGAACTTTTATATTAATGTTATATGACAGCAACAACTCATTGACGTAAATGTATGTATTTGAGATACAAATAAATAATTTAAATACATTTTTCACTCCTAATAAAATTCATATATATATATATATATATATATGTCATTTTTGAAGCAAGAACGAGAATATATATTTAGCTTTTAATCAAATTATGAATGTATATATGCATATAAATAGATGAGTTTATATTATTTGAGTTTATTTTCATACGGGCATGGTGTGACCATGGATGATTAATTTAGAGATAAGGACGAGTAAAAAGACATTATAGTTCCAATTCTAAATTGTTGGTTCTTTTAAACTCGTCTTACAAAAAGTATTTTTTTTACAATAATTTTAAAATTATAATGTAAAATTTTGAATTATAAATAATTAATAAAAATAGTGATAGAAAAAATATATTAATGAAAAATTTATTCACGATTCCAAACATTTGAAACTGAAACCAAACCGCTTCCTACACAGTTGCAATTCAGAATTTTAATAATTTTTGACGATTCAATTCCCAAAACCGCCGATTACGATTCTTTTGAACACCTCTAATAATAATGAGAATCAGAATTATTTTTACTTTACTTTAAAACGAATATGAGTATATAAATTAAATTCAAATATATTTAAAAAAAATATTAAGTTATTAGTACGAGTCTACTAATAGACAAGTTTACGAGGATTTAATATTTTTGATATATATATCTGTAATACCCGTCTTTTAATTCGAAAGAATTATCGAGTTTAATATTAAATAGGGTATCATATCCGTAGGAAATTAAAATTTTGTTGTTGAGTTTCAATACGTTAATTACGCAACTAATTTAACGTTAATTGTGACGTGCTTGAAATTCTAATCATTTATTGATGATTTACTAATTAAATTATTTTGTGGAATGTTGAAACATTAAAATAATAGGTTGTGTATTTGCTTTCATTTTATTTCATGTTTTTGGCAATAATCATAGTCTTATAAAGCATGCCCTAATTATTTATTTAAGATCCACTTAGATTAATAAAATCTCAAGTGGATAAAATGAAAAGCCCAATGAGATGCTAAAAGCCTCATCATCATATTAATAGCCCAATAACATTATATTACATTCAATTAATTATCTAGATACATTGTAAAATCAATACAAATTGTAATTTCAAATAATAAGTAAAAATAAGAATAAAATAAATAAAGCAAGATGAGCTTCATACTCCTACACGTTTTCTATGTTGGTGGGTGTACTCCTACCACACAAATCTTTCAACCTTATAACAACCACCATCTTTATCCATCACTCAATTCTTTCTTCTACACCAACACCAACTATCCTTATAGATTTCAACCATATTTCGTTCTCATGGGTCCTGCAAGGTGAAAACAGAGCAATTAGAAGAAATAGAAGGAGAGGAAGGGATAGGAGACAGTATCAACGATTCACTCTCATTTTCCACTATCATTGTCCAATTCTCAAGCAAGTAGGTTTTATATTAAAAGTCCCTTAACTCTTAGCATGTTTTTCCAGCTTTCATTTTTAGTTTTGCAATACATGATTTAGCTAGATTGCTCTAAGCTTTGAATCACGACAAAAACAACATGCTGCACAATTAAATACAAGATTTTTCTCTCATATTGATCAGTAGAACAACTCCTTCATAAGTTAGAAATTACTTTACTACTTCCACCTAAGTCTTGAACATAGACTATAGAATGCTTTCACAAGGAGGAATGAACACCTTTTACAGTAGTCAATTAATTTGCAACTCCAAACTAAACTTCATATAATTCATAATCTATCAACACATATCTATCACCAAATAAATAAAATACCTGCTGTTCGAGGCAACCCGACTGCAAATGAGGAACTCAAAGTCGATGCACGGCTGCAAACGAATACGACCTCGATGTGTCTGTACTCCGGGCGAGCCATCTGCACTCCGAGTGACCCAACTGCACTCCGGGCGAGCCAACTGCACAGCGGCAGTCACTGCTGCACCGGTGGCGGCACATTCGGCGGCGTTACTGCAAACCTCCGAGACGACTGACGAGCCGAAGAAAATTTGGGGCTTTAGCACAAAATCTCTTCCTTCACCAAATTGGAATAAAATAGAGTCAATTTGTGTAGATTTAGAGTAAATTTGAAACTTGGTCAAAGAAATCAAGGTTTTAGAGATGAAACAAAATCTGGAAAATTTTGAAGATTTAAAACCACAAATCAAGAGGGAAGTAAGAGAAGAAGAATTTATTTGTAGAGGAAGTAGAAGGCGGTGAGTTCGCCGGCGGCGCCGTGCCGGAGAGCTGCCATTGATTTATGCATGTGTGTGTGCAAGAGTCGGCAGATTTAGAGAAGGTGGGGAGGAGTAAGGAAAAATGGTGTACTGTATGTTGGAGGGGGAGATAGAGTTTTAGGTGTTATAATATTAATAATGAAATTACATTAATTTAAGAAATAAGAATGAATTTTGGGTGGGGAGGGAGAGTCAAACTTCTCGTAAATGGGGGAGGAAAGCATTAGTTAATTTATCAAAATTTTCTTTAGAAATTAGATTTAATTAATTGATTTTTGTTGTTATCTAATTTATAGAAGGCTTTATGATCTTTGGGCCTGATATTTTTACTTAATTAACTAAATTAGTTTATTAAGTTGGGCCTTATAAATTTTAGTTGGGCCGACGAATTGGGCTTACTATTAGTGGGCCATGCTAATAAATTATTAGGTTGGGCCGGACTATTTAATTATTCTACTGGACTAAGTCTTACCAATTTTATTTAGACTGCATATATTTAGTCCATGGTGAATTTATTTTTTTGGGCCAAGCCTTTACAAACTAATTAGTTTGGACTAAACTCTATTTATTAATTATGTCTTTGGGCTAATTACATTTAGACTTTGATTAATTTAAATTGATTGGATTAATAAAATTATTAAACTTGATTAATTGATAATTAATAGACGATTAATTATTTAATAAATTTTTAAATATTAATGATTAATAATTAAGGTTAATAATTAATTAAGAGTAATTAATTATTAAATGTGAAATCTTTAGTAATAATAATAATTATTGGGATTAATTATTATTTGATTTATGTCAAACCTTAATTATTATTAATTATTTGTAATTATTTATTAATAAATAATTATATATTTTTTAATTAATTTAGTGAATCTAAATTAATTCAAATCGAGACATGAACCTTTTCTAAGGGTATCAAATTACGCGAACTTATCGAAAATTCCGATTCTTATGTCGGATTTAATTGTCTCCATTATATTAATTGCAAGAAAGCAATTAATTATTTATCGAATTAGTAAACGTTTATTCCTTTGAACGAAACTAAGGCTTTCGGAGAAAACCTTAAAACTTCGTTGTGTTTTAGTAGAACGGATATGAAACCCTAAAGCCTATAAAATCATTATGTCTCGAGTTAATGGAGATATTCTAAGAACTCAGTGATTCTAAATGTAACTCGTTACCTGAAGGTCCATCGAGGGGGTGATAGCTAAGGAACGAGAAGGAGAACCAGACTTGTCAACGAATACTGGTGTCTCAGGTGGGTTTACTATACAACCTATATTTTTGCTGTAATAAAGCATGTTGCGAAAATGTGAAATGATTGACATGCATAAAATTCTTTGTGTTTTATGTGCGATTCCTATCTGTGTTGAGCCATGTCTGCGAACTGGTCAACTTGTGAATAACGATCGGATCTTGAGCCATGTGTTGGTCAAGGTTAGTGTACACATGGGGAGTGTGATCGTGAGTCATTACGGACCGGTCCACATAGGACTGTGTGTCAGTATTGACCGATCCGGTGGCACCCATTGGTCAACGTTTGGGGGAGTGGAACCATTGCTCACCAGGGTTGTTACCATTTTTAACGTCTGGGGAAGCAGTAACTTTGCTCACAGCGTTGCTATCATTGATTATGTCTGGGGGAGCGGGAACATTGCTCACCAGCATTTATTACAGATATGGATGAGACACATGGAAAAGTGAGTGCGCGCTCCAACTTTTGGTAAAATCAAATGATATTTAGTATACGCAGGTTATTTCAAGATACTTGTGTTATACTGTGAGAATTCATGATCAATAACTGTTTTGTTTTCGGCATAACCCACGGAGTACATCAAGTACTCAGCCCTGCTTGTATTTCCAAACACTTGCAGGTTGAGCGATGGGGTGGTAGCGGTGGTGCTGAGTGAAGATTTCTTATATGATAAGTATTCAGAGATAATACATATCTTCATATATGTGTTAAGTTTTCACTATTCCGCTGCATTTCTTTGTCCTTTGTTGATTTTGGCTATCTGGTTTGTCTTCCAAAAATCAGAACCCTCGAATCGTACCTCAGTACTTTATTCCAGTTCTTTATCATTTCGAACATTTGATGAATGTCATTACTCCTTTGTAAGATTGAGCTTTTGAGTTATAAAGTTTCCTTCAAATATATGACAATACACATTTGTTCAGTATTACTCCTCAGTTACCATTGTTATTCCCGTTAATTCCATTTCTTTTCTGGTTCTTCCTTCAATTCACAGTCACGCTCCGATTGATCTATCCTTTGGAAATTGGGGCTGTGACAGAGTGGTATCAGAGCTTTGGTTTCGTTCGCTCTGAATACTTACAGTTGATTCTTTTAATGTCATGGAGTGATATCCAAACTTTTTGTCATCTTCGATATGTCTTATACAATTTGATTCTTGTGATATCACGGGGTGGTATCTAAGCAACTTATTTGTTCGCAGTTGCACCTTCTTTAAGTAAAGTCTGGTTCGGTTAACTAGACTATGTAAAGTTTTAACTAAAATTCTCAGCACACCACCATACCCCGCTCAACAGATGAATGAGGTACGAAAATTTGAGAAATTAAAATATGTGTGATGTGGTTGA
The DNA here is from genome assembly GCA_026898415.1 of Leonotis leonurus. Classification (NCBI taxonomy): domain Eukaryota; kingdom Viridiplantae; phylum Streptophyta; class Magnoliopsida; order Lamiales; family Lamiaceae; genus Leonotis; species Leonotis leonurus. Next base: position 1,243,677 of record JAPKLX010000056.1, read on the forward strand.
CTTATGATTTCAAAAGCATGCAAGATGATGATTATTATGACTTGGATATGTTTGGCTTTGATGCTTGCATAGAGAGAACTTAAGAAAAATTGAGAGACTTCATTTTGTCATATTGCTCGGAACTAAGAAGAGAACGAGAACCTAGAATTGCTTTAGATTCTCACTTATTTCGAAACATTTTGATTGAGAACCAAACGCGTTTGTAACTCATTGGTAATGATATCTCAATTCGAGAAGGATATTATAAAGGCGAAAAGAACAAGAAGTGAAGAGCTAGCGATTACATCGCAAAACAAGATTATGATTGATGAAGTGCAAAACGAACAAGCTGAGGACCGAGAACTCGATAACTATTGATGGCAAGAATTTGCATCAGAACTAAGGTACGGTGAGTACCGGTGTGCCTTGTCACATATGTGATATGACACCTTCTAAACAACACTTGAGGGTCAGCTTAATATATTAAGCTTAGACTCCTATTTGAACGCTAAGCGTCAGCGAGAATAATAATACTTTCCTTAGTTCCCTATTTCAAACCGTGTTAACTTAACACGGATTTTAGTTCCATTTTGCTAATAGACTCATGATGAGTTCTATTTTGATCTAATGAGAAGAGATACCAATTTGGTTAGTTATCACGATGTAGTAATTCTTTCGAATAATATAATATGTTGTATTGAGTCAATCTTTAATTTTAGAACTTATACGAATTTAGAGTATTCTTTAATATCTCTACAAACCGCAATAGCACTACATACCATATTTGACGATCAGTGTGAAATGCACATTTACATGTGTCTTATATTTTATAGATGGCAACGAATGGTATAACTGGAGACGCTACTTTCGGAAACCAACTAGAGACATTTTGGAATTATAGAAAGGCTGAAGAGGATGACCTCGGTGAGTTCTTAGCACACTACTCCCGCTTGTGGAGAGAGGCACGTTCAGTTGGGACGACAGATATGGAAGGTATCTGGCAACTACTTGCTATTTTGCCAATTGAATGGCAAGGATGGGCTAGACAATCTCACTACCATTATGTATATCAGGATTTTGACTACGGTCATCTTGTTGGAAATCTACCAGAATTTGTTGCTTTGTTGAGTCACAGGTTTGGCGTCCATCGTGTCCCGCCACCTGGGCCATATAATCTTTACCAACGATATACGATTTGCCCACACCCACCTCTTAACATCAAGTATCCATTTCCGCTTCTTCATTTCTCACATCACAAGAGAGATATGAGAACATCCTCAGGAGAGTGTTCCCGACAACCACTTCCTTTAAGGAAAGAAGATTCACTGACTGACTTCCGTCAACAGGTGAGAGACATGATAAATGAAGTTCAAGAGCACATAGGTGCAGGGTCACTGCAGAAAAGGATGAAGGAGTCTAAGGAGAAACATAAGAAAAAGACAGAGGATAATGCAATTGATGGAAAGACAAGTAGCTCGACTGCAGAGTCAGAGGCTTAAGTATATGGACTACTATAGATGCATGCATAATTAGGAAATATTAGTAGTCAATAGTACGGATCTAAACCATACCATATTTTGATACATTCTGTGTCTTTTGACTGATGTTGTAGTAATGTGTTCCTTGTGGGAAACATTCCATCCTAGTGCTGATAACCCTATCTGATTTTATGCTGATATAGTCGACGTGAGTTCACACAGGGTTAGTGACACCTTTTGCGGATATGCAAGGTTAATGTTAAGTACTACATGTTGATGATAGTACGGAAAAAGTCCTCGATGAGGCAATTTTAATCATGGTACATTTTATATATAGACCCCGTAAAGGATGTTTCTATGCGATCTACACTTTCTTTCAAAAGTCTATTTTAAATAGACATTGGTATGATACCTTTCCCTCAAGGTGTTTAAGTATCTAATTTTATTTAAGATCTCGATATTATTAGATAATAATAGTTAATCGATATGATGCCAAGAAGAAGAGGAAAACGAAGAGGAACAAGATATAGTGATTCGTCAAAATTCGTGAAATAACAAGCTTCAACCACTAATTCATCTTCAAGAAAGAAATTTTTTTTTTATGATTCTCAAACGACACCCTCCAACTTTTAACGGGAATGGAAAACCTAAATAAACTGAACTATGAGATCGAGTTAGGAAATACATTTTCAACCTTTTGTTTTATACAACAAGAACATCTCTCCTGTGTCTTATTCAAGCTCTTAGGACCTGCAGATTTTTAGTGGAAAAACGAGAAGGACTGATATATGATATTAGAATGTCTTTGGCGAGTCATACAAGACTGTCTTATTCGAAATTACTAAACCGAACACTGAATATCGATTTCAATAATATTGGAAGTGCGAAAGACACCAAATCCCGCAAAAATACCACAACATCCCATATCGATTCTTAGAACTACTGATGAAGAACATAAAGAGAATTTCAAGCACCGGAAAATTTGTTAAAAATTTTAAGGAGACTAAACACTATAAACAGAGGCCATGCCTCAGGGTCGACAAATTACCCCATGGCAGGGACAGGGACGACAGAATGTCCCAGGGCAAGGAATAAACCAGAAAGGAAAGTCAAGCTCTCCCTTATGCCAAAGGTGTAATCGAAACCACGTGGGTGCATGTTTCCCCAACGTAACTTGCTATAATTGCGGCCAAAAGGGCCATTATGCTAACAACTGCACGGGAAAGCCACAAGGCCTACAGACAAGGCCAAATCAGCCTCATGGTCAATTCAAACAGAACCCTCAACCTTTGAGAGCATTACAAGGACGACCTCAACAACAACTACCATCAAGACAGAATCAGAATGCTCAGGCGTTTGCACTAAACCCGAAACCGCAAGACAAGAACAAGGGAAAATTTGGCAGGTATGGGAAAATTACTCGACATACCTGTTATTATTCTTTTTGATACGGGAGCATCCCACTCTTTTATTTCTAAAGCATGATAGGATTAACACCTGAACGAACTAAGCATGAAATGAAAGTAGGAACACCCACTGGAGGATTTATGACTACAACTCATGCTTGCTCGAACATAGAAATAGATTTAGGAACTTTTAAGATCACAGCGAACAACCTAAATCTTATGCCAATGTGGGATACGAACATAATTTTAGGAATGGATTGGCTAGCCAAAAACTATGCCACAATTCTCTGTAATGATAGAAAAATTTCTTTCCAACCTCCGGGAAAAGAAGCAACGTGTTTTCACAGAATTAAGATGGGGAGATTGACTCCCGTCATCTCTGCCTTAGAAGCTAAAAAGTTGATGAAGATGGAGAATAACCAGGCTTTTCTCATTTATCTAAATGGCGAACCTGCAATCGAAAGAAAGCTCGAAGACGTGACGATTGTACGAGATTTTCAAGATGTATTTCCGGATGAACTACCAGGACTACCGTTAGATAGACAAGTGGAGTTTACCATCGACTTGGAACCTGGATCAGCACCAGTGTCGAAAGCACCATACAGGATGGCACCCAAGTAATTACAAGAACTGAAGATTCAACTTCAAGAATTTTTAGACATATATTTTGTCAGATCTGATATATCACCTTTGGGAGCACCATTCCTACTTGTGAAGAAGAAAGACGACTCATTGCGGATGTGTATAGATTATCGAGAATTAAACAAACTTACTTCCCAAAATAGATATCATTTTCCTAGGATAGATGACTTGTTTGATCAACTCAAGGGAGCAAAAGTTTTCTCAAAGATTGATTTGAGGTCTGGGTATCATCAACTTAAAATCAGACAAGAAGATGTACCCAAGACAGCATTCCGAACCAGATATGGTCATTATGAATTCATAGTAATGTCATTCGGATTAACAAATGCTCCAGCAGTATTCATGGATCTCATGAATCGAGTGTTCCATCCATATTTAGATAAATTGTTCTAGTATTCATAGATGATATTCTCATCTATTCGAAGAATGAACAAGAGCATGAAGAATACCTGCGTGTTGTTTTGGAGACTCTACGTGAAAAAAAAAAATTGTTTGCCAAATTCAGTAAGTGTGAATTTTGGCTCAAGGAAGTAATGTTCCTAGGACACATTGTGTCGGAAGAAGGAATCAAAGTGGATCCAGCAAAAGTGGAAGCAGTGCATGATTGGAAGTCGCCACGAAATCCTAATAAAATAAGGAGTTTCTTAGGATTGGCTGGTTATTACAGAAGATTCATTGAAGGATTTTCCAAGATTGCTAGACCAATGACGCAATTGCTTAGAAAGGGAATCAAATATATATGGACTGAGGAATGTGAAGCAAGTTTGCAAGAACTTAAGCAGAAGCTTACCACGGCACCAGTCTTAGCCGTACCGGAACCGAATAAGGGGTACGTAGTGTACACTGATGCTTCAAAGATTGGACTAGGTTGTGTATTGATGCAAGAAGGAAAGGTGATAGCCTATGCATCTCGGCAACTTAGACCCCACGAACTCAATTACCCCACTCATGACTTGGAATTAGCAGCAGTTGTGCATGCTTTGAAGATTTGGAGACACCACCTTTATGGAGTTAGGTGTGAGATCTTCACTGATCACAAAAGCTTAAAATACTTTTTCGAGCAAAAGGATCTCAATATGAGACAAAGAAGGTGGCTTGAATTAGTAAAGGATTACGACTGTGGTATAAATTACCATCCGGGAAAGGCTAATGTAGTAGCCGATACCCTTAGTCGTAAGAATCAACCGAGTTTAGGTTATCTTCTCACTCAAGAGGAGAAACTCATTCACGAGTTTGGTAGGATGAATCTAGAGATAATTCATCCACCCCAGAAAATTTAAGGTTTTGTTGCTACGCTTGTAGCAGTATCAGATCTAAGAGAGAGGATAGTGAATTCTCAAAGAGGAGATAAGACCTTGGAGAAGCTCCGTCTTAAGATTGGATCAGATAATCCAAGGGGTTATCACGAAGCTTCAGACAACGCTGTTTTGTTTGAAGGAAGATTGTGTGTTCCCAATGATGAAAAATTGAGGAATGAAATCTTGAGTGAAGCTCATGATACTCCCTATACAACTCATCCAGGGAGCACAAAGATGTATCAGGATCTGAAACGAAAATTTTGGTGGGACGGATTGAAAAGAGATGTAGCTTCATTTGTTGAGTGATGTTTGTCATGCCAACAACTAAAAGCTTTACACCAAACACCGTACGGAAAGTTACAACCATTAGAAATTCCAGAATGGAAATGGGAACACATAGCAATGGATTTTGTGACAGCTTTACCAAAATTGAAAAGAGGGAACACTGCTATCTGGGTGATAGTAGACCGCCTCACAAAATCTGCACATTTCTTGCCAATCATGATCACATATGGGTCAGAAAAGTTGGCGCAATTGTATGTTCGTGAGATTGTACGTCTCTACGGAGTACCGATGTCGATTACATCAGACAGAGATGCGAAATTTACTGCGAGATTCTGGATGAGTTTGCAGAAAGAGTTAGGAACGAGACTGAATTTTAGCACAGCCTTTCACCCTCAAACTGACGGGCAATCAGAGAGGACCATTCAAACTTTAGAGGACATGCTCAGAACGGTGCTGTTGGATCAGGGTGGAAGTTGGGAACCTATCTTGCCATTGATAGAATTTGCTTATAATAATAGTTATCAGGCTACCATAGATATGGCACCATATGAAGCATTGTATGGTAAGAAATGTAGATCACCACTTTATTGGGATGAAGTGGGTGAGAGAAAAACGTTAGGGCCAGATATAGTCAGTGAGATGATTGAAATTGTGAGGAAAATCAGAAAGAGGATTCAAGAAGCTCAAAGCTGATACACGGCGGACAGATTTATTTTATTTTTTTTGAAGGAGATAAAGTTTTTCTGAAGGTTTCACCTTCAAAAGGGATTGTAAGATTTGGTGTAAAGGGTAAACTTAGACCTCATTTTATAGTACCTTATGAAATTCTAGAGAGGATAGGCCATGTTGCTTATAGGTTGGTTTTGCCACCAAGTTTTGGAAATGTCCACAATGTTTTCCACGTATCTCAACTAAGAAAGTACGTGTTTGACCCTAAACACGTAATTCTTCAAAACGACATAGTACTAAGTGAAGATATGATTTATGAGGAGAAACCCGAAGCTATTCTAGACTCGAAAGTCCAAGAATTGAGAAATAAATCTATAGCACTAGTAAAATTTTTGTGGAGACACCACGGTTATGAAGAAGCTACGTGGGAACTAGAAGAAAAGATGAAAGAAAAATATCCTGAATTATTTTCTGAAGGTACGAAATTTCGGGACGAAATTTATTTTAAGGAGGGTAGTATGTAATACCCGTCTTTTAATTCGAAAGAATTATCGAGTTTAATATTAAATAGGGTATCATATCCGTAGGAAATTAAAATTTTTTTGTTGAGTTTCAATACGTTAATTACGCAACTAATTTAACGTTAATTGTGACGTGCTTGAAATTCTAATCATTTATTGATGATTTACTAATTAAATTATTTTGTGGAATGTTGAAACATTAAAATAATAGGTTGTGTATTTGCTTTCATTTTATTTCATGTTTTTGGCAATAATCATAGTCTTATAAAGCATGCCCTAATTATTTATTTAAGATCCACTTAGATTAATAAAATCTCAAGTGGATAAAATGAAAAGCCCAATGAGATGCTAAAAGCCTCATCATCATATTAATAGCCCAATAACATTATATTACATTCAATTAATTATCTAGATACATTGTAAAATCAATACAAATTGTAATTTCAAATAATAAGTAAAAATAAGAATAAAATAAATAAAGCAAGATGAGCTTCATACTCCTACACGTTTTCTATGTTGGTGGGTGTACTCCTACCACACAAATCTTTCAACCTTATAACAACCACCATCTTTATCCATCACTCAATTCTTTCTTCTACACCAACACCAACTATCCTTATAGATTTCAACCATATTTCGTTCTCATGGGTCCTGCAAGGTGAAAACAGAGCAATTAGAAGAAATAGAAGGAGAGGAAGGGATAGGAGACAGTATCAACGATTCACTCTCATTTTCCACTATCATTGTCCAATTCTCAAGCAAGTAGGTTTTATATTAAAAGTCCCTTAACTCTTAGCATGTTTTTCCAGCTTTCATTTTTAGTTTTGCAATACATGATTTAGCTAGATTGCTCTAAGCTTTGAATCACGACAAAAACAACATGCTGCACAATTAAATACAAGATTTTTCTCTCATATTGATCAGTAGAACAACTCCTTCATAAGTTAGAAATTACTTTACTACTTCCACCTAAGTCTTGAACATAGACTATAGAATGCTTTCACAAGGAGGAATGAACACCTTTTACAGTAGTCAATTAATTTGCAACTCCAAACTAAACTTCATATAATTCATAATCTATCAACACATATCTATCACCAAATAAATAAAATACCTGCTGTTCGAGGCAACCCGACTGCAAATGAGGAACTCAAAGTCGATGCACGGCTGCAAACGAATACGACCTCGATGTGTCTGTACTCCGGGCGAGCCATCTGCACTCCGAGTGACCCAACTGCACTCCGGGCGAGCCAACTGCACAGCGGCAGTCACTGCTGCACCGGTGGCGGCACATTCGGCGGCGTTACTGCAAACCTCCGAGACGACTGACGAGCCGAAGAAAATTTGGGGCTTTAGCACAAAATCTCTTCCTTCACCAAATTGGAATAAAATAGAGTCAATTTGTGTAGATTTAGAGTAAATTTGAAACTTGGTCAAAGAAATCAAGGTTTTAGAGATGAAACAAAATCTGGAAAATTTTGAAGATTTAAAACCACAAATCAAGAGGGAAGTAAGAGAAGAAGAATTTATTTGTAGAGGAAGTAGAAGGCGGTGAGTTCGCCGGCGGCGCCGTGCCGGAGAGCTGCCATTGATTTATGCATGTGTGTGTGCAAGAGTCGGCAGATTTAGAGAAGGTGGGGAGGAGTAAGGAAAAATGGTGTACTGTATGTTGGAGGGGGAGATAGAGTTTTAGGTGTTATAATATTAATAATGAAATTACATTAATTTAAGAAATAAGAATGAATTTTGGGTGGGGAGGGAGAGTCAAACTTCTCGTAAATGGGGGAGGAAAGCATTAGTTAATTTATCAAAATTTTCTTTAGAAATTAGATTTAATTAATTGATTTTTGTTGTTATCTAATTTATAGAAGGCTTTATGATCTTTGGGCCTGATATTTTTACTTAATTAACTAAATTAGTTTATTAAGTTGGGCCTTATAAATTTTAGTTGGGCCGACGAATTGGGCTTACTATTAGTGGGCCATGCTAATAAATTATTAGGTTGGGCCGGACTATTTAATTATTCTACTGGACTAAGTCTTACCAATTTTATTTAGACTGCATATATTTAGTCCATGGTGAATTTATTTTTTTGGGCCAAGCCTTTACAAACTAATTAGTTTGGACTAAACTCTATTTATTAATTATGTCTTTGGGCTAATTACATTTAGACTTTGATTAATTTAAATTGATTGGATTAATAAAATTATTAAACTTGATTAATTGATAATTAATAGACGATTAATTATTTAATAAATTTTTAAATATTAATGATTAATAATTAAGGTTAATAATTAATTAAGAGTAATTAATTATTAAATGTGAAATCTTTAGTAATAATAATAATTATTGGGATTAATTATTATTTGATTTATGTCAAACCTTAATTATTATTAATTATTTGTAATTATTTATTAATAAATAATTATATATTTTTTAATTAATTTAGTGAATCTAAATTAATTCAAATCGAGACATGAACCTTTTCTAAGGGTATCAAATTACGCGAACTTATCGAAAATTCCGATTCTTATGTCGGATTTAATTGTCTCCATTATATTAATTGCAAGAAAGCAATTAATTATTTATCGAATTAGTAAACGTTTATTCCTTTGAACGAAACTAAGGCTTTCGGAGAAAACCTTAAAACTTCGTTGTGTTTTAGTAGAACGGATATGAAACCCTAAAGCCTATAAAATCATTATGTCTCGAGTTAATGGAGATATTCTAAGAACTCAGTGATTCTAAATGTAACTCGTTACCTGAAGGTCCATCGAGGGGGTGATAGCTAAGGAACGAGAAGGAGAACCAGACTTGTCAACGAATACTGGTGTCTCAGGTGGGTTTACTATACAACCTATATTTTTGCTGTAATAAAGCATGTTGCGAAAATGTGAAATGATTGACATGCATAAAATTCTTTGTGTTTTATGTGCGATTCCTATCTGTGTTGAGCCATGTCTGCGAACTGGTCAACTTGTGAATAACGATCGGATCTTGAGCCATGTGTTGGTCAAGGTTAGTGTACACATGGGGAGTGTGATCGTGAGTCATTACGGACCGGTCCACATAGGACTGTGTGTCAGTATTGACCGATCCGGTGGCACCCATTGGTCAACGTTTGGGGGAGTGGAACCATTGCTCACCAGGGTTGTTACCATTTTTAACGTCTGGGGAAGCAGTAACTTTGCTCACAGCGTTGCTATCATTGATTATGTCTGGGGGAGCGGGAACATTGCTCACCAGCATTTATTACAGATATGGATGAGACACATGGAAAAGTGAGTGCGCGCTCCAACTTTTGGTAAAATCAAATGATATTTAGTATACGCAGGTTATTTCAAGATACTTGTGTTATACTGTGAGAATTCATGATCAATAACTGTTTTGTTTTCGGCATAACCCACGGAGTACATCAAGTACTCAGCCCTGCTTGTATTTCCAAACACTTGCAGGTTGAGCGATGGGGTGGTAGCGGTGGTGCTGAGTGAAGATTTCTTATATGATAAGTATTCAGAGATAATACATATCTTCATATATGTGTTAAGTTTTCACTATTCCGCTGCATTTCTTTGTCCTTTGTTGATTTTGGCTATCTGGTTTGTCTTCCAAAAATCAGAACCCTCGAATCGTACCTCAGTACTTTATTCCAGTTCTTTATCATTTCGAACATTTGATGAATGTCATTACTCCTTTGTAAGATTGAGCTTTTGAGTTATAAAGTTTCCTTCAAATATATGACAATACACATTTGTTCAGTATTACTCCTCAGTTACCATTGTTATTCCCGTTAATTCCATTTCTTTTCTGGTTCTTCCTTCAATTCACAGTCACGCTCCGATTCCTTTGGAAATTGGGGCTGTGACAATATCAAGTTGTAAATTTATTTTTTTTCATTAATTTTGGAACGATTACAAGTTTATCATAAATAAGTCTATATAATTAACGACTTTTACTATATATATTTAGTATACGAATAATTAGGTCATATATCTATGATAACAAATAATAATAATCAAAATGATGTCAAATACTTTTATTAATTTTATAAAATATTAATCTTATTAAATTTCAACGAGCAACAATATAATGATTATTAGTACTTGTTAGAACCATGCATGTCAACATTATACAATATTTAGAGCTAATATACACGTATACCTATTAATCAATACGTGCAAAATTCATATTAATTTTAAAATTTTATACTTTTTGTTTATAACAACTGTGCTTTCTTTTATAATTTTAGCAGGATTTTATTGTATTATTTTGTAATAAAAAATTTAGTAAAATAAATCATAAAATATTATTTTTCACACAACTTAAACTCATATTTTGTATAAGGCCACCAAAATTATAACATAAATATATTTTTCGACAACGTGACATGCACCCTCTGCATAAAATTAAAATGTCAATTTTGTATGCGTTTGGTTAGTGGTAAGAAGTTTATATTTAAGAGAATAGATTTCTGAGTTCAATTTTTCGTGAGTTTGTAATTTAATTTAATATAATAATCAAACATTTTGTTTTAAAGTGTCATTTTCGTTTTATTCGTGAAATGGTAGTGAACTTGGGACGAAGGCCTTCTCTTTTGTCCCAAAATATATCCAATTTATCCTGATCGATCTTAATTTTTGGAGTGTTTTTGGAGTGAATGCGCGATGAATAGAAAATAAGAACACAGGATTTACGTGGTTCGATCGTTAATTAGATCTACGTCCACGAAGAGAAAGGAGAGCCTTTATTTCTGAATTCTCAAAAGTAAAAAGTACAGAATGTCCCTGTTTAATCTAGCTTTAGAGACTATTTATAGATAACTTAGAAGTAGTTATAACCGGTCCGAGATCGTGGGATGGACTGAGTCTATGGGCTCCTGGGCCTTTGGGCCGAGGTGGCTGGACTTATGGGCCGAGCTACTGGGCCGAGCTTCTGGGTTCTTGGGCCGAGGTGCTATTGGGCCGAGCTATGTCCGGGCCGAGCTGATCTTGGGCCTTGATCTCAGTTGGGCTTGTTAGTGGGGCCACATCCTATCACATCCCCCCCTCAAAAGAAGATCATCACCGAAGTGGAGATCTTAACGAGGTGATGTTGTGGACGAAGTGAAGATCTGGACGAGATGAAGATCTTGTTGCTACCGAAGTCGAGGTGGAAATAATGTATTTGACGAAGCCGAGGTAGTAATTTAATGGTTGAAAGCTGTAGAGAGACCCGTGTGACACGCGTCGCTTTCCCATTGGTGTAGGCGAAGAGGCGGGATTTTGAAAAAGGACGGTTGGAAAAAGGCGATGTGATGTTTATAAAAGCTTCCTTTGGGAGCTAAAGAACACTTTTCACCTTTCTGCAATCCCTGATTTCGCTCTCCAACTTCGAAAAGCTTTC
>JAPKLX010000056.1:1255346-1317159 GCA_026898415.1 Leonotis leonurus
CCGAGGTGCTATTGGGCCGAGCTATGTCCGGGCCGAGCTGATCTTGGACCTTGATCTCAGTTGGGCTTGTTAGTGGGGCCACATCCTATCATATCCCCCGTTCATTATATAAATATTTTACCTGAAATGTTTCGTCTCAAATAATGAATGAATGAATTAATCATTGAAGAATATTTAGTATTGAAGAATAGTTAGGATCCACTACTTTATGTATTTTTACTATTTTTTCTTAATATGAAAATTAAACTTTAGCTCCATCTATCCATACCTTATAAAAATCATTTATAAACTTTAGGTAAAGCCGACAGTGGCGGCCCCTCTTAAAACTTCTTTTTTTCCTTTTTTACTATTATAAAAATCAATTGCAATATTGAAATTAAACTGTATCTCCATCTATCATTACGTTGAATAAGCAAGAAAGTACCCAAAGATTAATGGAAATCGTCTCTCTTGATATTTTGTGGTCATGCCACTAAATACTTAATAATATTAAAATAAAATAAGTAAAACGGAAAGAATACTATTTTCTTAGAACATTGATATTTAACTATTTAGAGCCATTGAAAAGTGCAAAGATTTTAAAATTGTAGATAAGTTTAAAGCCATGAGATGTGGAGGTATTTGGAAAAAAGTAAGTATGATGAGTTGATGATTATGATTATGGTGTATTTTCTAATTTCCTGCGATCTGGGCGTAGATACATTGATATTTGATGACAAGTACAATTGATGAATGGTTTTGAATTTTTGGTATTATCACTCCAAATAATCAATTATATTTTTGTGTTTTATTTATTTCTCTCCCTTTTCTCGGCTTTATGTTATGTTATCTCGTTTTTTTGGTCAATTATTACTTCTTATTCTTCTTACTTTAAGTTTCCAACTTTGGGTATTTTGTGGTAAGTTTCCGACCCACATTACATGCATTGAATTGACCGTTCAAATGGAACCATTTTAAAATTATATTTGTAATTTATTTTTTCCATTTTTTTGTTAATGTCAAAATAATGATTGTTCTCTTAATTTTTTTTAATATTATTAAATAATATAATATTTATAAATTTAATTTATTTTTAAAAATAATATAAAAAGATTGATGATGTGGTTTAATCTCAAATCTTACTTTATTGTAGGGAGTACTCCACCGTATTTCGTGTATTTAATCTATTCAAAATATCAGTTAAGGATCTGAATATCGAAAAAAATAAAATTGATCAAATATTTGAAAACCCGATCCGAAATACTTGTATTTCGATTCAAGTATTAAGTACCTGAAGTTTAATTCAAATTAAATTTCAAATATCAATGTTACGCGGTTTTCAGAATCACGTAACCGAATATTTGATTGACTAACCGAGCCAATTAGACCCGACCCGATTGGTCACCTCTGTCGAAAAAGCAAAGGCTCAGCCAGTTCAGTTATATATGTGTGTATATATATGCTGCGTCAAATCCTGACTCGTATGTACCCTCATTTTCCAATTCAAAGTAGGCCTACTTTGTGAAGAAATCCAACATTTTATAGTGACTTCAACAAAAAGTAGTCCACACATATATATATATATATATATATATATATATATTACATCACCAATCTTATTATGTCACCCAGAACAACAACTAATTAACAACAACAAAAGCAGAAACAAAATCCCTTAATTAAACATATATACAACACACTATATATATCAGAAGCACCATCCTTAATTCAAAACCAAATACTGCAATGCTGGACCTGCTGGTGCACGTGCGCCTCCGGTGAAGTTTTCTCAATCAAATTCGACCCCGGCTGATGGTTTACATTAAGCACTTACTTAATTATATAAATTAATTACAAAAAGAAGTGGTTAAGCGAAGTTTCTGATGATAGTATGAAGCACAGCTTCAGTAGCAGAGTTCACATCCAACCCATATTGGTTCGCTTTCACTCGTAGCTCTTGTAAGTTGTGATTCAACGCCGCCAGTTTCATCCTCACAGCCACCTCATCACCATCAACTATTCCTAACACAGATACAGTCTGAGAATACAAATCACTAACCGACTCAGAAGAGGACCTCAAATATCCCATGGCCAGCTGTTCGGCCACAATCATAGCGGCGATCGTCTCCCTACGTTTCTTGACCGGCCTCTGGCGCTTATCCAGAATCCAATGCATCCCCGGCCCCAGCGCCACAAACACTACGGTGGCAGCTGCGGCGGCTCCCCCCGCCCCAGCTGTCCACCGGGGATTGGCGGCCGCTATCGCACCCATTGCCGCGCATATGGCCGCCGCCGCCGAGAAGAATACAGCAGAAAAAATCTTCTGTAGAAAGATGCGGCAGAGCTCCTCGTCGAAGGTGGTAGCCATGGAGTGGTGATCCCTCAGCATGGCACCCTGCTCCACAAAAACACGGGATAACTCCAGCACCTCATGCTGCAGGAAGAGCTTGAGAGCGGTTAGTATATCCTTATTGTCACCTGAGGGTGAAGTAAAGGCTTCATGAGCCATCCTCAGTCGCATCTCCATTGCCGCGAAGAATCCTCTGATAACTGGGTGGCTCTTGGCCAAGTAGGTGTTGGCGAAATCTGGTCGTGGCCAATTGTTGTTGCCGTCTTCCTCCTGCAGAATATTCTCAAAAGGGATGTTAATTTGTAAATCGGTTGTCATATTTTCGCCGGCGCCGCCGCTGCTGTGTGTGAGTTCCATGGCCACACTCGAGTCCATCGAAGCAAGGTATTGGGCATGTGAGGGAGGGAAATATATAATAATACACTTAGGAAGGTTCCTTAACTTAGTAGTAGTAATATTAAAAAAACACCTAATCCTACCACTTCTGTTTCTTTTCGTTGGTGGGTTTATCATACAACTACTCATACACCACTCAAACCTTTTGAACTTTACATGCATTCTTGTCGGAATTCTTCATTCCTAATTTATTATGCTAATCATTTTCATTATCTTTGGGGGAAAAATAAAAAAAAAATGGCCACCATTTAATTTTTTTATCTCACACACACGGTCGATTTTCAGGAAATGCAAAGCGGGGTCGCAAGGAGCTCCAAAAAATATTTAATTATATATTTTTTAGGTCCATATAATAACTCTCAATTTAATAACAAACCCAACTACTTACCGTTTACTTAAAATATACTCCCTCCGTCCATGAAAATGGTTTACGGTTTGACCCGGCACGAGTTTTAATATGGTGTTTTGACTTTAATGGGATATGTAGTGAGTGGAGTTAGGGACCCACTTCATATATACTTTTAAATTGGTTGTGAGTAGTTAGTGGAGTTTTGGATCTCACTTAAAATATTATTTTAAATTGAGTTGTGTGTAGTGGATGTGGTGGGTTCACTTACTATAAAAATTTCAAATATAAACCATTTTCGTAAACATCCCAAAAATGACAAAACGTAAACCATTTTGGTGGACGAAGGGAGTAGTATTAAAAACAAGTCGCTAAATCGTTCGACTAACTAAACGGTGTCAATTTGCAATGATTATTGGGCGGTTCGGTTTAACGGATTAAAGTATAGGTCGAAATACAGGGATGCCCAATGAAATAAGTAAAGTTATTTACAAAGCAATAATGAAATAAGTAAAGTTATTTACAAAGCAATTCATATTTTTCGAAATATGTTAAAATTATTTGAAACCCAATCATATTATCAAAACTATCAATCGTTTATAATGTGCCTAATTCTAATGCCCTCTTGGCATTATGATATACTCCATATATTTATGAATTTGAATCGCTATTACTCATCATATGACGGATAAATAACCAATAAAACATGGAAATTGAAGAAAATTATTTAACCTTAAACCAATTCATAAACACATACCAATTTTTAGCAACATAAATTTAAGTTATGAATGAAATTAGATTTACCCGCGCACGTTGCGCTGCGTATTGCGACGGTAGTATCTTATTTATAATATTTGAAAATTAATAAAATTATACGCACACATGAAATAATATATATAATGAAGAAATTAATTATAATTAATTTCATGTACAAACTAAAATTAAAGTACTTGACACATGTATATTGTTAAATTGATCGTTTAAATTAATTATTTAATATATTTAATTTGTTAATGACATATTATTTTTTAAATTAAACTAATATATTTAATTGTCTCCATAATATAATAAATTCATAATTTATCTATTGTGCAAATTAACATATATAATTAATTGTATTATAATCATCCTCTATATGCATATTATATGGTATTAATATTGAAATATTAAGAATTAACGTCTCAAATTAAAAATCAAAATTAACACATATGTACTACAAAATAAAATAAAATATCTCCAAAAAAAGTAAAATAAAAAATTTTATTTTCCAACAAAATGTAGTGCTAAAAAAATTGTCAATCTACATTTAGTTATTATTATTATTATCATGAGAACATAATTAGGAGGACATAAGATTAGTTGTAATAGCGCCTAAATTATACTTTGAATTAATATAAAGATCACTTTGTTTAAATTACATTTGAAAAAATATTGAACATATAATATTATAAATAAATAAAATAAAAGAGATAAAGTAATTCCAACCAACTAATTAAAATTACAACTAATCTTATGTCTTCCATGTGTTATTTGGGATTGAGACTTCAGACTTTTCCGATCCCGACCCGAGTTCTGAATTTTTTTTTTAGTGGGGGGGGGGGGGGGGGGGGGGGGGCAATACACCAATTCAAACTTTCTTGGTTTTCTCATTTTTAAGTTTAGAATGTAAGGCTTAAGCACACTTTTTTAAAATAATGATAGCTTAGGGTTTCTTCTTGTGAGGAAGAAACAACTTAGCTCAAATAAACCTTAAATGTAAAGAAACAATTAATAGGATTAACTTTAAGTAAGTTAATCTTGATTAATGTTGTGTGTGGAATTCGATGGTTAATGCTCTTTGTAGTTAAAATGTTTTCTTTAGTCGATCTTTAATACAACCAAGTTAATGCAAGAGTATGAAGAGTATGATATGGAAATTAAAGTAAAACAGAAAGTAAGAACACACAGGATTTAACGTGGTTCGGGATAAACTTTCCCTACGTCCACGGCTTGATCAAAACTAGATCGAAATCTACTATGTCTCCTTTCTTTTTACTCGTTGAGTACGAGCCTCAAGATTTATCAAAACTAGATAACAACTTGAGATTACACTTCTTAGATTGAAAAACTACAATGTAGACCTTACAACTTTTGGATCAAAGGTAGATCCTAACTTGGGTTAAAACTAAGAATAGTTTTCCAGAGATTGTCTTCAAAAGGAATAAAACACTCAGAGAATTCTAGAGCTTGAAAGAGTGTTTTTGAGCTTTTAATATTTGAAGATATTTGAGCAGAGTTTAAGCTTTGTTATCGTGAATTCTCGTACTCGTTCCTGGAAGAGAAGGTGGTTTTTATAGAGCTTTGGTCGGAACTATCCATTAGAGAGAGAGAGAGAGTGTGTCCTTCTCCATCGCATTAATGGCAGCATTAAATGCATGGTTCTGTTGGTGAATCACGCGCTGCTTTAAGCGGGTAGATACCACCTTTCATGTAATTTCTCAGTTTGTTGCCATACCAGGAATGATATGAAGTACAGATAAATTGATATTCTCGTACTCTCATTCCCTAAATTATCCTGTTGATGTGACAACTCACTGAGCGGTTGACTTAAGACAGATTTAGATGTGTCGGCAGTCCACCGTAGTTATGATGTGGATTAAGCAGCTCGCTGTCTTGTAGCAGGTGCATATTGTTTCCTACAATAGCTTAGAGTCGAGCTGTCCAATATTGTTAACTGGTTTGTTTCCAGATTAACTTATAATTCTTGATCTTTGAGCTTTGGAAGAGTTTGAGTGAACAGATCGTTTTTGAACTACGATCTGTTGTTATCAAAGCACGATGATGTGATCATAATCTCGAGCTGGTCTTCGCTTGGTAGGTTCGGGTATCTTTTCCTAATAACAGCTAGATAGACAGATGGTATTTTATTATTCATCTTGTGCAGTTTACATAATCTAAGAGATAGATCACTATAAGTAAGTTTGAAACTTCAAACTTCCTTTTACAATGTTGATCTCGTAAAAAGCTATTCTAGAACAGATTATCAAATATCAATATAAGGTAGGGGACAGCGAGCTGTTAAATTGTGAACAGATCGTAAACACGATCTGTTCAAAGTTTAACACTTGCTATCCCTACATGAGTTTTAAGCCTAGTGAATATATAGTTAAAGAGTCCAGGAAAGCTTGACAAGAATAATACAGATATTAAAAACTATACCATCTGCTTCTTTTAAAAACTCTAGCTCTTCCTTAACAGATAACATTAATTGCTTGGTTTAAGATCCCATATTTTAATTAAGTGTTGTTTCGAATAACATTATCCAAACAAAGATAAGATTGTGGGGTTCCCAACAACAGAGTTCCGAATTTAAAATTCAGAAAATTTAATCTCGTTTGAAATTTTTTTATTTGGAACTTCGGGACCATTCAAAACTACTCGAAACATATTTTTTTGATTTAAACTAAAATATTTATCTTGTAGAATATTAAAAATAGAATTTATGAAATATTAAAATAAGGGAAAAACGTTTAGTACGCATACTCTTTAAAATATGCAATTTGGTAATATTTTACACTAAATTTACCCCCGCGCGTTGCGCTGCATATTGCGACAGTAGTATCTTATTTATAATTTTTGAAAATTAATGAAATTATATACATCATTTGAAATAATATATATAATGAAGAAATTAATTATAATTAATCTCATGTATAAACTAAAATTAAAGCACTTGACACATTTATATTGTTAAATTAATCATTTAGATTAATTATTTTATATATTTAATATGTTACATATTATTCCTTAAATTAAATAATATATTTAATTGTCTCCATATTTTTAATATAATAAATTTTATAAATTCATAATTTATCTATTATGCAAATTAACATATAGAATTAATTGTATTATAATCATCCTCTATATGCATATTATATGCATATTATATGGTATTAATATTGAATATTAAGAATTAACATCTCTAAATTTAAAATAAAAATTAACACTTATGTACTAAAAAATAAAAATAAAAATCTCCAAAAAAACTAACATAAAAATTTTTATTTTCCAACAAAACGTAGTGCTAAAAAAATATGGACTAATCAATAAAAAAAATTGTCAATCTACATTTAGTTATTATTATTATAAGAGCATAATTAGGAAGACATAAGATTAGTTGTAATAACGCCTAAACTATATTTTGAATTAATATAAAGATCACTTCGTTTAAATTAAATTTGAAAAAAATATTGAACATATAATATTATAAATAAATAAAAGAAAAAAGATAAAGTAATTCCAACCCACTAAAATTATAGGCGGAAATGAAATGAGAATAAACAATATATCAACTTAACATGATAATGGTATTATCAATTTCAATTTCAATTGTTTTAGATTTATGGGCACAAATTTTTTTAATTATTTTTTATATTGTTAGCCATTAGAAAATATATAATGAATTATTAGTTTAAATTCAATATTTAAATTAGAATGATAGCATCGTACATTCAAATAATTATTCTTTCATAAAATATTTTAAATGATTATTGAAAAAAATAAATATTTTATTACCATTAGAAACATTATATAAATATATATGTGGGTATATTTTAAAAAAAAATCAATATTAGGTTAGTTTACATTCAAAAATTGATGTGACAATATAATAACATTAAATTTAATGGTAATTTCATTCCATTGATATCAATAGTTACATTATTGTATTTAAAATAACAAATATTTAAGAAAGGAAAAAAAATTGTAATAATAGCACTCTTGGAAATATTAGTACGGAGCAGAAAATTTATCGATGGACACAATCATAACTTATACTAAAAAAAATTGTTCACTCCATACTAACATGTATAATATTTTTGTACATGATCATTAAAAAGAGTGTATAAAGTATTGTACAAATTATAACGGTAACATTATTCATATGTTCTTAAAGAGATACTTTTTTATATTTTTAAATTTTCTCAAGTTTACCGAGACAATTCAAAAGTAAAATAAATGTGTATAATGAAATTAAGTGATACACTATATCATATTGTATTATATAAAAACAAATAAATAGATATGAGAAAAAAGTTAATGTTTAAACTCTTATATTTAAAACTAAATACACAAGAAAATCAATTTATATTAAATAAAACTAAGAAATTCATTTTGCCGAATCATAAAAATCAATCTATAATGAAATAAAGTGTTCTCGATGGAGAACTCATATTGCCGAATTTATAAATAAGAGGGGAGACAGATTTCTTGGCATTAGATTTATTTCTTTGTTAAGTGATCATTTTTAGTTTCTAGAAGTTTGTTTTCGTTTTGCCTGGAATATTCTAATACTTAGTATACCTTGTATTTTTCTAAGTAAACTTATAAATTTAAACTGCAACTCAATCAAGTAATCTTTGAACAACAATTAAACTTGAAGAGAGTGTTAATAATAATATAATATTAATTTTCGAAAATCTTAACGGGCCCACTCTCAGACCCGATTGTGGCTCCATCTCTGCCTCTAGATATTGTCCAATTTTAGCATATAATGACAAGAAATCATGTGTTTGCCTTACTTTTGTAACAATTGAGACCGAATAGAAGCATTTATTTCCTACACTCCCCATTATAACACAACTAATCCAACAACGTGTAGCGTACATCGTCACTAATAAAACCATTTGCTACCCTACTTTCCTTTAACACTACGTGTTTTTGATTGCATATCTATTACTCAATTAGTTACCACGTTATCGCATATGCATATATAAGCAACTTATTTATGTGATTATAGGAATAATAATTTATCCGCGGGTATCCGATCCTAATAGAGGTGAGTTTAAGGAGCATTTGATATTCACGGGTAGATTCGTAACTATCTATACCTGTGAAAATTATCCATGAAATACTTATGAAATATCCATAAAATACCCATCAAATACCCATCTATCTACCCATCCAAATCTAAGTTCTTATTCCACGTTAAAGATTTAAGAAACTACATCAAAGTAGAACTTTTATAAAACCTATCTAAATCTAAATTTTTATCTCACATTGAAAATTTAAAAAACTCCATCATAAGAGGGTTCTTATAAAACCCATATATATCAATTTTTAAACTTAAATTTGTGAATTCAACCAAAATATCAAATAAGTTAAAATTTAAAATGTTGCCAAAAAAACCCGCTTCCGAGTCGCTGGTTCTACCGATTTTTTTTGTTGGTTTCACCGCTTCACTATAATTTTCACATTTATTATAATTTAATTTAATGTGATCGGAACGATTAGCTAACCGGTTTATTTTTAAATCGACCGATCTAGTTCTATCCGATTAATTTTTAAAATATTGGCGGATAAATGAATATTCAATAGGTGGTGGGTGACGGGTTTGCGGGTACCCGTCGGGTGGCGGGTTTGGGTCATTTTTATACCCATTGCAGGTGGTGGGTCGGGTGGCAGGTGCGACCATCTCTCGTGGGTGTGAATATGGATAGCTACAATCTGTTCGTGCCATACACATTGTCATCCTAAGTGATTATATGTAAATGGACGATAAATACAGCTAGAGTTGCAAATTGACCGAGTCATAATCCACTCGCAGAAAATAAAAACTTCATCAAATGAATTTTCCAACAAAAGATGAAATAATTAAAAAAGGAAAATAGTAAAATGATCGTTGAACGTAATGAATTAACCTGATTGAAGGAGAGAGCGTCGGAGCTGAACGTGGTGCGCTCGCCTTTATCGCACTTGATGGAAGAAGGAACGCCGGAAGCGGCGACGTTTCCCGATACCAGTAAGTCCTTGGTGTGGGTCCGGTCCAGTTCGATCAAACCTGACCCGGAAGCGCCGGGCTTGCAGGCGGATAAACGAATATCCGACGTTAGACCGTACCCGAATCCGATCACGGAAATGGCCTTCTCCGCCGCCGTTTGTGCGTCCATACTGACATTATTGTTGGGGTTGTAGGCCATGGACGCCTACTCGCAGCAGATGTTGTTTTCCGAATTCGGACAAAGAACAATTGCCGCAAAGGTTGTGCTAGAAAACTTGGAGTTGAGAGAGAAACAATGCTCGCGCTGTCTCTTTTATACCGTCTTTTCTATGTTCAAGTTGAGTTGTCAATGACTGAAATAGCCTCCCTCGCGATTGGAAAAGAAGGGTATTTCTGTCTGTTAAGGTAAAACAAGGAAATTTGGTAGTAATTGTTGTCTTTTGTGAATGATATATGAGCATTAGCCTTTAGCAATGTCCAAAATTTTGAATTTGAATGTGTCGCTATATACTTTTATGATACATGGTGTGTTATTATGTGTTTTATTAATATTTTAAAATATAATAAATTTTGTGATACATGTTCATGCAATTAATTTTTTTACATCTAGTGACGCTACAAAAAAACATCAAACTGGCGACAGAGCTAACGATAAATTCATATTCCGTCGTCAGTTGGCGACGGACTGGCGATGGATCTCCACAAAATACCTAACGACGGACTGGCGACTGATTTTTTTGGCGCGCAAGTTGGCGCCAAAGTTAACCTTATTAAAAAAAATTTAATCTTTTTATTAATGGACGACGGACTTTTTCGTCGTTAAGTCCGTCGTCCATCCCTTTAAATCGGGTTTCATTCCCATTTCGCGAAAACAGAAGTTCAGAAGGCAAAACACCCTCTTCTCAGGCGAAATTTTCCCCCCATCGGCGATTCGAAGTTCCCACCAGCCAAATACGTTAAGGTATGTCTATTTCTCCCATTTGGCTTCCCCTCTATCTTTATCTCTCTCTATTTCTAATTTTTGTCCATTTTTTCGTCGGAAACAAACCTGCCGCCGCCCCTCCGTCGTCCGCCTCCTCTGCCCTCCAACTGCCGCCGTGCGCCGCGGCCCTCCGCCTGCTAGATTGTGTAATTGATTTCTTAAATTTAGTGTTAATTATAGTTTAATTGTTAGATTATGTAATTTAATTAGTTTAGATTATTTAATTAGTTTAATTATTTAATTAATTTAAATTATTAATTAATACTATATGTTTAATTAGGTTAATTAGTTGAATTAGTGTTGCAGTTTAAATTAGTTAATATTACTGTTAATTATGTAATGAGTTTAGATTGTTAATTAGTATAAGTTTACTTTGTTTAATTAGTTTAATTGTTTAAGTATTTTTAAGATTTAATTAGTTTAATTTATTAATTAATAATATATGTTTAATTAGGTTAATTAGTTTAGTGTTGTAATTGTTTAAATTAGTTAATTTTATTGTGAATTATTAAATTAGTTTAGATTGTGAATTAGTATAGGTCTACTTAATTAATTTAATTATTTAATTAGTTTAATTGTTTAAGTATTTTTTAATTTAATTAATTTAATGAGTTTCGATTATTAATTAATACTATAGGTTTAATTTGGTTACTTAGTTTAATTTAAATTGTTTAATTTAGTTAATTAGTTTAGATAAAATTTGTTTAGGACCCGCCTTTCGCCGCCTTCCGAACTGCTCCCTCCGCGTGCCGCCTCCCGAGTTCTTCCTCAGCCTTCCGGAGCCGCCTTCCCGCCGCCTCCGGTGAAGGGTAATTGTTTAATTTAATTAGTTTAATTTAACCAAATTAGTTAATTGTTCAATCAGTTTAACCAAATTGAATATTGAAATAATTTAGTACAACGATTTGCTTATATATATAGACATTAATTGTGATAGACGTAATTAATTTCTTAAGGATCTTCTCCCTTTGGGATAGATTTTAATTACGTATTAAGGATCTTCTCCCAATATTTATAATTATGTTCAGAAGTTTTGATGATGTTATGTATGTTGTGATGTTTTGATGATTATATGTATGTTGAGATGTTTTGATGATTATGTTCAGAATTTTTGATGATGAGATGTATGTTGGGATGTACAGATGATTATGTTTAAATGTTTTGATTAGATTCAGTGACTCATTATATTAGATGCAATTAGCTACAAGATAACTCATTAATCAAACAGTGTAAGCATTAAACAGTCGAAGCATCAAACAGTCTAATAATCAACATATTTATAACTGCAAATCAATGACTTACAAAACTTTAAATTTTTTTCCCATAATTCCCGCCCGATGATTCAACTTATAATGTGCAATGAACTGCAAATCAACTTATAATTCTCGCCTCTAACCATAATTTCCGACCACTAACCATAATTTTCCTAATTCTCAATCTATAACAATGAAGGAGACGACGAGATTAGAACATTGTGTAGAAAACTTACCCTATTTGAATTCCAGTCTAATTAATAATTATAAAGGTAACACATTCATTGTATGTTTAATATAAAACTTCAACTTATACGTTTCTTGTTATAAATGTAACTTATTTATTAATTTTCAACATAATAGATTTCTTCCGGTCAGAGATCCTCACCTCGAGATGATGTGTCTACTCCTCGAGGAAGGGGTGCACGACATTCTCCTCTTTCTATCGACTGGGGTAGTTCCCTAGACTCATCATCCGGATATGAGTCCGGGACTGGGGGTCTGAGCCACCACATTGGTGGCATACATTTAGGTGGTCCGTCGTCTGGCTTTGATATGGATCATCAGGGAGAGCAGAGACCCACAGGAGACTACGTTCTCTCAGTGAGTGAGCTGGGGTACGTAAATATAATCACATATTCAATTTTAACAAATATTTAATAAGTAATTCAGAAGACTAATATAAATCAAATTAAAATAATTTATGTAGGGGATTTTACCTGCATGGCGCTCCGGCTGATTACATTTGTAAACTATTTAAGATAGTTCTCAATCCGACTGGATACAGTTGGAAGCTGACTCCTGAGAACGTGAGACAGAGATACTGAGAGGAGTTTAAGGTTCAAAAATTTCTAAAACTTTCAAATTCTTTCTAAATTATAACTTATAACTATATATTGAAGTTAACTACAGTTTCTAATATACATTTTGGATGCTAGAAAAAATTTACTTGGGCACTGTCTCTCGATGCCAAGATTCGAGAGTTGTGGTACAATAAGTGCCGGGAGAGGTACAAGGATTATATCTGCGGGACCAAGAGGAGGAGGAATGATCCGCCACCTAGAGGTGGGAAGCCTGGATGGTGGAGTGATGATGTCTGGATAGGTTGGCTCACTTACTGGTCTAGGGATGATGTTGTTGCTAAATCTCAAGCAGCGAGGCGCAACCGGCTGTCTGAGCCCTAGGGACCGGGGACTAGTCCTATCAAGCATAGGGGAGGGTCGAAGTCCGTCATGCAACGAGCTGAGGAAAAGGTAATTTAAAATCATAATTTCAAACATGTTTTATAGTTTTAATTCATATACACATGCTTCAATAACACAACCCGATTGGTATGTCATGCACGGGCTGTTGAGAGGGGAGTACAGCCGATAGATTGCATGTTCGACTCCTTCCTCGATGAGCATCGGTACCCAGACGGGACGTACACCGATGCGAAATCGGAGGCGATAGCGGTAAGTCTCAATTTCAAAGTAATATATATAGTTTATAATTATAACCTTTATAATATGTTATTAACAATTGTTCATTTCTTGTTTAAATGCAGACTAAGGTGTTTGCCTGTGCTGATGCGGAACGGGCCCAGCTGCCTGAGGGGGACCACGATGCGGTGGACATCAACGAGCTATACTTGGAGGTTCTTGGAGACCCAGACAAGAAGAAGAGGTTGTTCGGTACGGGAGACGCATGGAAGACGTTGAGGGCCTCCAGGTTCAGTGGCTCGTCGTCCGCCTCACGAGCCAGCAGGAACGAGGTTGAGGACCTGCGGCGCCGACTCGAGGAGCAGGAGCGCGAGCGACAGAAGTACGTTGCCGAGCAGCGAAGATTGGCTGACCAGATGGCGCAGGTGCAGTCTCACTACGCTCAGATGGTGCAGTGGATGCAGTCTCAGCAGCAGGGAGGCACAGGTGGTCCCTCATTCCCCCTGTTTCCCCCTCCCGATTCTGATTCCTAGACTCTACCTATTTGTACGACTGCTACATACATTGATACTATTGTTTTGTATTTCAGCATTTATAACATCTTTGGTTAATTATATTAAATTTTGAATTTCAAACGATTTCGTAAATTTTAAATTATCGTTCAATGTTTTATTTTATTTGTATTGTTTGTTGTGACAGGTTATAGGTTACCGATATTACAAAAAACAAAAAACAAAAAAAAACTTTTGTGAATCCGTCGTTAGGTCAACGGCTAACGATGAATTTATTGTCCGTCGTTAGCTCTCCAGCGCCGTCGACGACCACCGGAGGAAAGCTAACGACGGAGTTATTCGTCGTTGGTCCGTTGTTAGCTAACGACGGACTTTTCATTTCCGTCGTCCGTGAGCCTACCGACGAGCGAAATACAGACGGAATATTTCGTTACCAGTCCGTCGTTAAGCCCATCGGACGACGGATTTCTCGGCTGGACGACGGAATATTCCGTCGCCAGTAGCCATTTTTTTTGTTGTGTGAATGATGTCAAAAAAAATACTATAATATATGGGATATCACAATATATTTTTGTGACATGAAAATTGTAATTAAATACAATGATAACAATATAATATACTTCATCCTTCCACCAAAAACTTGCACATTTGTACACTTTATTGCGTCCACGAAAAACTTGCACACTTTTATTTTTAATAACTATATCTATATTGTTGGACCCACTATTACCTTTTTAATCACTTACATTGTATATTTAACTATAAATAATGTGAGACCACATTCAACTCCTAACATATTTAATTTATTTATGAATGAATTAATAACTTTTCTTTCACTCATATATATATATATATAATTAATAAATATTGTGGGACTCTTCCTCCACTAACAACACATTCATAGTCTTCATTAAAACCCATATCGAAACTCAAGTATGCAAATACTGCATACTTGATGGACGGAGGGAGTACACTATAAATTAAAAACTACCACCCATATGTAATTGAGTTGGGACCATTAACTCCAATATTGAATAATTGTTTTATTAGCTATATTTTGCATATCAAAATATAAATTATATTTTTTATTTTCACAAATTTTGTGATATAAGTTTTTTATGCATGTATTTTCTTTGAAATGTTTGTAGCTCTTGAGAGACTGTTGGAGCTGAAACTTCTTATCTTTTGGCTCACGAAGCTGAGGAAACACCTGAATTGAGAAGTATGAGGAAACCTTATATTTAAGTAATATGTCAGTAGCTCCATCTTATATTTTAACAGGTATTAATAAGTATATATAGATTAGTCATATAAAAAATATGCAGTATATTTTTCTCCTATACTAATTGTGCTTATAAATTCAGCAAAGTTTGTGTGAGTCAATCAAGCAGTTCAAATGATCTATGTTCTAAAGTGTTACTTCTCTCCAATACATATTTCACTTTTAGTAGTGTTTTGGTGAGATTTCATGATCCAAAACTAGTGAATATGGGGTCTAACTTTTGACGTCTGTGTTTAGTGGCTATGCTTAGACTCTGTTGCCTATTGATTCTTGTCTTTAAGTGATCATTCTATTTTTAACTTTTATAATGTTGAGTTTTTTGAGTATGTATTTTCTTTGAAATATTTGTAGATCTTCACAAACTGATGGAGCTGAACTTCTGATCATTTGGCTTAGGAAACTGAGGAAACATATGAACTGAGAAGAAGAGGCAAATAACAGATATCCGTCCCACTAACTTTTGTACATTCTAAAAATAGTACTAAAAGTTATCCCTTTAGAAAGGTGTGAATTCTACCACCTTTATCACCACTACTTTATACACTCCTTAATAATCGTGTCGGAAAAAAAAAAGTGTCATGCTTAGTGTGATGGAGGGAGTGCTAGATTTGAGAAACTTTGCTCGGCCATTTGGGAGTGGTTATGCATTCTATACCACAAGCACATGCATGCATATGCGGCCTACCTTCCCCCATCCGTGTTTGCTATGTTTTATAACAAGTCTTTTCTATTAATTTAAAAGCACTACTAAATTTTCTTGAGATTGATTTAAAGGCGTGGAAATATATTAAGCAGAGCCCCATAGGAAATAAAGACAACGTAGAGTCAATTAAAGTAACTATTTTCAGAGTTTCACTCCAATATTCGCGGTATATATTCGTTAATATGCCCTCGTCTACTATATAAATATTTGAGAAACTCGGATTTTAAATTTTTAATTATTTTTATTATTTGAATAAATATTAAATTATAATCTAAGTAAGAAATTATAATTGAAAAGAGAAAAAAATAATAAAATTTTATTATTCGTTTACATATTACGTTAGATAATTTGCGAATATATTAACAGCAGCAGAAACTTTCAACAAAACAAATAAATAAGTAAAGATAGTGAAGATGATTAATATAGAAAAAGTAAACAAAATAAAAATGTGGATAAAATAGAAAGAGTGAGTTGAGGAACACCACACGTCTCATAACAGACACAGTCACTCTTTCACACTCCCCACATATATAATACAATCATATACGTATTCCGACAACATATCCTTCTTGCCACGTAACCCCGCGTGTCCACCGCGCGATCTCCACTTTCCTATATATTTCACCCGTCCTCCTCCCCCTCATCTCACTCCCCTCTATTATTAACTTATTTCTCCCTTTCAACAAATCTCATTTAATCGCACCACTCTACACGTGATGGCGCCGAGGGTGGCGGCAGCCGTGAGCCGGTGCGCCAGCAGCGACACACACTTTCGCGGCGTCAGAAAGCGCCCGTGGGGCCGTTACGCGGCTGAGATAAGAGATCCCGCGAAGAAAAGCCGTGTTTGGCTTGGCACCTTCGACACGGCGGAGGAAGCCGCCCGCGCCTACGACACCGCTGCCCGCCAGTTCCGAGGCCATAAAGCTAAGACCAACTTTACTCCGCCCGAGTCTGATACCAAGATTATTCCGGATGTTGCTGCCGTCGTTAACAATGGCAGGGCGAGCCAGAGCAACACAGTAGAGTCATCTAGCCACAACAAATTTGCGCACCCCATCCCCGATTCAAAAATCCTGCAGCTCAGACTAGGATGCCGCACCCACCACCTCCTCCCCTCAGCAGAGGTGGCGGTGCCCAACACCATGCTCAATCTCCGTTCCAAGTCGCGGCAGGAAATTGTACAAGCAATGAATGAAATGCGGCACGTGCCGACGGAAGTCCTCCGTTGCGGCGGTGGCGATGAGGTAGCGCAGAGTGAATCGAACTCTTCCTCCGGCGTGGTTGACCTACCAAAATCGTCGCGGGGAAAAGGCATCGATCTTGATCTCAACCTCCCTCCTCCTTAATTACTTTAGATTGCATGCATGGATTAATTTTTCAATTTGGTTTTTTCTGTTTTAATAAAAAAAATGGAAAAAATTGGAGCTCCGTCCCACATTATAGGTCCCAAAAAAATTTGGAGTAAAATTTGGAAATATAATTAATAGAAATTAAAATTACTTCCAATAGAGGGATCTCAGTACAAAATATTCAATAACGATGAGTTTCAATTTAAATACAGAATTTTTTTTAATGGTGGATATCAATTCATGCATAGTCAAGTAACAATTTGGGCATATTCATTAATAGTATGTTTAAATTAACAAAAAAATAGCCCAATTTCTTTTCATCCGCCATCTCACTTACCATCACCGAACCGTCCTTCACCAATCCGTCCGAGTCTGGTTCACTACCCACATCCTCTCCTATCACTACGTCTACAAAGCACCGGTCATGAGTTAGAGAGAGTGAGAGACGGAGATGGAGAGAGGCGAAAAGAGAGAGATAGAAGGAGTGAGAGGCTGAGAGGGAGATTGAGAGTGAGAAGCCAAGAGGAAGAGGGAGGAAGAGATCGACGGTGTGCGTGAGATACAGAGGGGCGTAGGTTGGAATTTCCGGGAGAGTGTAGGGTATAGAAAAGGAAGAGGGAGACAGAGAGAGTGACAAATAAAGGGGCGAAGATGGTGAGAGTAAAGTAAAAGGTGAAATAGAGAGTGTAACGTGCGTGTGTTGACCTAATGGTAGTGAGGTTAATGTCAAAGGCAATAGGTCTCGAATTCGAATACTTCGTGACGTGACTATATAATTTAATGTTAATGTAGTTCATTTTTTTTTTATGTAGAGAGTGTTGTGAACAATAATGATTAGGGTTAGGTGGTATATTTGCCTAATAATGAGGTTCAATTAGTGGTTAATTATATTCCAAAATGAAAATGAGACATATATAAGTTGGAACAGAGGGAGTAGTAGATTAGATTGGGAGCGTCTTATGCGAATAGCTAAATCTGATGTTTGATATAGTTATCGACGACCTTACCATACAAGGAATATGACATTTTTCATTTACAACTTACATGATAGGACACTATTCATATACTACCCTTAAATTTATAGTGTTATTAGAAGTGAGAATATTAAATTTAGCAAAAACAAAATCAAATCTTCTGAAATAATACTTGTCCAAAACCCATGCTCGTAGGATCAATAGAAGAAAATCTCATGCTCTATATTAAGACAATAATTGAGTTATTTTAGATAATAATATTTATAAATGAACAACAATGTTATCACAAAAGATATTAGCTGACATGGTTCTGAATAAACGGGCAAAGATGTGTGGTAGAACGTCCAACGTTCGATACAGGGTTTACATGTGGTCGATTGTCATCTGAATTCCGAGTCGAATGTGTAATAGGTGGATTACGATGACAGGTGTCCATGACTAGAGGATTGCGTCACGATCCAGAACATCGAATACTGTCGACTAAATCTGTTAACCACTTCTTCGGTTTTGCCCCTAATCTCTCCTCTTGAGCATCAATCTTTGCTGCTAGTTTTGCCACCTCAGTTTCCATCTTTGTTGTCATTCGTGCTTCATGAGCATCCATTTAATTTTTGTAGTAATGTTTCATTTCACTCACTAAAGCATGATCTTGAGGACTCTCACAGTTGGGCTGCTCACCACCACTACTAGATCACATGTTTGTCATTCTAGCACATTTCCTGGTATCACGTAGACGAAGTTATGGTTGAACAGTACGAATACCAGCATCAGAAGTGTCAGCATCCTGAACGGCGGGGGCATGAATCACGATAGTGAGAAGCGAATTGTTCACACTCATTCAATGCATTGACGGGCGCCATAAACGGTACACAAAGTGGATCCTCATAGTCTAGTGACCTCCAATAGGCAGACCTAATCTCTACCTCGTCAGCAACCAAATTGTAAACATTGAATCCCTATATTTATTTAATATTTTAGTATAATTATAAAATGTTCACCGTAAATACAATACAATGCAATAATACGTTAATTTTGTTTACCTCTTGTTCGATTATCTCTTGTAAGCTTCCAAAATTTGCTTCAATGTTTAGCATTTTCCGGAACGTCCATCTCAAGCATCGTATGTATCTTGTATCCTGAAATTTCCCACCGTGCTTCCTCACGATGGAATCAACTCCAAGCCCCATATGAGTAAAGCCCACGAAGCTCCATAAAAATGATATAGCAACTTGTTCGATGACTTCCTTACATAATGATCAAGCACCTTGTAGGAGTATGCTCCCCATGGAAATATGTTTCATGAGTCAAGATCAACCACCAAAGCCCATAACCATTGATGTACAAACTTAGTGGTATATGAACCTAACACGACTATTTAGGCCACAAACTCGTGTGCAACTCGCAAATAACTAGCTCCATCAGGATCTCGAACGAGATCTCTCATATCAACAAAACAATCAAGCAAGTCCTTCCCAATAGGATGCACACCATTGCAGATTGACTATATACGGAAATATTACTCGGGTCGTGTTACACTGTAGTGTCAAAATCAGTAGGTCCAAATCTCAACCCTATTATTAGCGCATAATCACCACAAATAAACTCAACATATGTACCACATAAATGAAATCACATCCCGTTTGGCATAACAATGGCTCAAGATACTAGTCTGTGCTTTGCTTGTCTAGACACCATACTAGGATTCCATGACAAAAGGTGTCCAAAACAACCTTCTTCAAACCTTCTAACCAGATCATGAACACCAACACGGTGAAGAGTGTTCTTAATCTCTTTGAGTGTCCTAATTTTATAATACGTACTTATTGTAGCATTTTTATTAAGTGTATGTGGTCTTCTATATCTTATTGCATTAAATCCCTAAAATTTGATTCATATAATTAAAATCCAATTATGTAAAAAAAATATTACGCCTGATAAATACTTATTTTATATGTTTTTATTTATACGATTGGTATTAGTTTGTGTCTTGTTTTGGAGTATTTCATGTCTTATTTTGTTTGTTTTAGTATTTTGTGTTAGTTTTACGTTTTGTTGTGTTTTATGTCTTTTTGTAGGTTTTGGTGGAAAAGAGCTTGATTTGAAGCCTAGTGGTGTGAACAAAGAGCCAAAATGTGTGTCGGACCAAGAAATAGATCAAAGATCGAAGCACGAGTGCATGGGGCACGAGAAATTAAGTTTATCGCTATAGAAGCATAAAGACGTAAATTTTTTTATAAATAAGGATATGTGATTATCAAGATTGGAGAGCAGATTAAATTTCATCTAGATAGGAATCCGTAGCCGCAAACGAATCCAAAATCGAAGTTGAAACGAGGGAGAATGAGCAAAAACAAAATCGATGCGCACAAGACAACAACTTCGGTGATCTAGATCTCGATCGGCGAAGTTGCAGCAATTTAGGAAATTTCATTTTTTTCAAGTTCAAACTCGTTATTTCGATGCATATCTTAGACACTTTTATTCTCCTATTTTCCATAGATCATAGTTTAGATTAGTTTTATTCTTTCCAAATGAGTGTTCACGATCAAGAATTGACAACCCAAGATCAAGAATAATACGAAGGGAGTCTATGTTTATTTTATTTCTTTCTAGCATTGTTTTCATTATGAATAGCTAAAGTCTATGAGATTCTAGGACTTTGTAGACCTTTTTCAATTTATGGATTTGTAATATTAATTGCTAAATTTCCTTCATATTCTTGTTTATGATTCGTGGTTTTCATTCTCATGTTTTGATAACAGGTCATTATTATTCCATGCTAGCTATGTTTTTTATGTCTTATCTGGAATCGAATTCATAGTCGACCACACGAATGCATAATAGATGTTTCATCTTGAGACCTAGCAGAGATATGTGAACTGTAGAAGGTTATTCTTATAGTTCTTTTGGGAGTTAATATTTGGTTATTGATACATACGGGTCATAGGCTAGGTATTAATCAACATTCATAGACTGCTCTATCCGAGAGTATGTGAATATTTAAGAGATCCTTCACATGAATTAGAATTAAATATGGTGATTAGATTTAATAGGTGAATCCATAATTTGATTTAGTGTTCATACATTGCATGAAATCTTCTCTTTATTACTTGGTTATTTTATTATTGATTCGCAATTCCTTATACTATTTTATTTTAATTCAAACTCATTCAAAATCACTGCTTGCCTAAATAATAATTAAGTTTCTATAAGAATTAAACAATGTGTTTTCACTAAATCAGTCTTTGTGGATACGATACTCGACTGCTTTATTCTACACATGTTTTCGTTTTTAAAATAGTGCGATCAACGCCTAATCAATGTCTTTGTATCTAAGATAACACTTTAAACAATATATTGATCTACAATTATACACCAATAGAATAATTAAAATAAATACTACACACAATTAATGTCATGATATCTGAAATTACACATAATCAATCATCATAAGCTACTAAATAAACAACACTTTAAATAATATATTGATCAACAATTATATACCAATAGAATAATTCAAAACTAAATTGCAATAGGATATAGTGAATTGCACTCGATTTGCGCTCGATTACGCTTGAGCGCAATCCATGGAACCGCTGAGTGCAATTTACGGGTAAATTACATAATTTAAACTAGCACTGTAAATAATAGATTCATGCTACTAAACTATATTTTCATACTAAATAATAGATTTTAAACCATAATTGTATATTAAACTATACATTCATGCCAAAGAAAAGATTTTAAACCATCAACTGGGTTGTGAAATTTGGAGAAGATTCGTGGAAGAATCAAGAATTATGTTCGATTTTCTCAGTTTTTATCCTTCAAGCTCTCGAAAATGGGGTTTTTAGGTTGAGAGTAAATTAATGAGGAATATGGAGTGTAAAGTAAAGTTGGAGAGAAAATGAAGTCACCGACTAATTGGAAGAGATAATGAAGTAAAAGATAAAGTGTAAAGTGATGATAGAGTGCAAAGTAAGGATGAAATGTAAAGTTTTTTCATTTTATTTTTTATTTTACTTTTGCCTTTTCTACTATAATTTTTTAAACAATGAACATTTCTTATATGTGTGTTAAAGAGTCATCATTTATTACATGTATATTTATTTAAGTAAGTAGTTTCATACATTTATACTAGTTTATATATAGTCTTCCTATCTAATCATTCTTAACATAACTTGATCAAAAAACTTTTAATCAAGAATAATGAGGTGGATGGGGAGTAATTCTTAAACTAGTCTGCGTTCCTTCTTAAACTAGTCTTGCATTCCTTCTTAAACTAGTTCTTCACTATTTTAGCAATCCGATTTTTTTTAAAATTATTCCACTTATTTCATAATTTCAATATTATTTTTATTAGTTACTTTCATTTTTTATTTCTTATATTTTACTTTATTTTTACGGAATCCTCTTATTTTTATATTTTTCTTTTTATTGTTTCTATTAGTTTATTTACTTTTCATTTCAAAATATATTAATTTATTGTTAGTTATTGGGCTTGTGTTGACGTATTGAATTTAATGATAGTAAATATTCAATAGATCAAATATTTCAGCTTGAAATTTCAAAACACTGCCCTAATTAGTGTACTTGTGGGTTTTACTTCATTATGGGATTCTATCATTCACTGTGCTCCATTTTTTGTTTGTAATGTTCCTAACATGCGAAAAGTGTACCTACATTTACTCAAATGAAACTCCATAATAATTCACCGTCGAGCACAAACTAACAGTACGAACGAGAACCACCATCCAAGTTCATAACATGCATTGGAGAATGGAGATGAAGTGGGTAAACTTTACACACACAAAGGGCAGTTGACATACAAAAGAAAGAAAAAGAATAGAAAATTTAAATATAAATTTAAGAAAGGAAGCAGATATGAGATAACTGAATGGTCAAATCGAGGCATCGAAGCCCACGTGAATGCAACCCTAATCCGTCCAAGTGAAATCCAACCGCAATGAATATACTGTTTTCCCGCATAAATCCTATTTCCCCACCTAAAGCAAATTTCCCCTTCCTTATTTCATTTATATATATATTCTATAACGTACGTTTATTCTTTTTCCATGATTCTATTTAATTTCACGCACACACGCTTGCTTTTGCTTACCCCATCACAGTGGAATATTATTCCCTATTTTCTTACAGCTTTTCCACGACCAAGTAAAACTCGTGTCGGCGCGTGCGTGCGCGTCTACCGATTTTATTACGCTACTACACGCAGACGCCATTATATCATAGCCCACCTCTAAAATCTAGATCAGATGATAATAAGATATTGTACTAATAAAAACCGATACTATTTACATACAGTCGATGCGATTAAGATATTTTCATCCGAATCCGATCATAACCATGATTTCTCATCCACCAAATTCAGAAAATCTCAGTTATCGAAGAATAAAAACAAGGAAATGCTACCTAGCGCCGCAAAATACTAAGCTCTACAGCCACAGCGGTGGAGGCTCGTTCAAGTCTATGGGCAGACCGCGCCGAACAATCCCTAAGTACTTCGCCGGACCGCCGCTTTCCGCTGCGGACGGCGCGACGGTGGCGGCGGAGGCAACCACTCCGCCGCCATTTCCCTGGGCGGAAACGTCCTTGAGAACGGCGGTGTGGAGGAACTCGTTGATGATGAGCCTGCCGGAGGGGGCGATCCAGCGGTGCTCGGAGGGGAGGTTGAGGTCGAGAGAGAGCGCCGAGGGAGGCGGAGGAAAGTTTGTCTTGGCCTTGGCGCCGCGGAGGGAGCGGGCGGCGCCGTCGTAGGCCATGGCGGCCTCCTCTGGGGTGTCGAAGGTGCCTAGCCAGACACGTGTCTTCTTCCACGGGTCGCGAATCTCCGCGGCGTAGCGGCCCCACGGGCGCTTCCTGACGCCTCTGTAGTGGCCCTCGCGCGTCGACGCCATGGGAGAGAAGCGTTGAGTTTTAGTGAGAGAAAGGAATATGGAGAGAGAGAGAGTAGCAGAGAAATGGGAATTTGAGGGAAGGAGTTGTAGAAAAAGGAGGAGGACTTTGTTTATGCATATGTGGTGTGGCAGTGTGTATTTGTGTGTGTATATATTTTTGAGGGTCCCACCAAGTCTCCCGTAATCGTCGGCTGGACGGCACGAACCGCTTAAATTAACAACTGAGACTTATCCTGTGCTGCGCCGGACCATCTCTTCTCCTGCGCCTTCGCCTTCGCCCTATCATTTATTTTAAGTTCTTTCCTCCATTATTATTATTAATAACAGTTGGTTACTCCAGTCCAGTCCAGACTCCACACCCAATTAATTTCTCTCTCATGACGCGCCTCCTGTCCAATTTAGGACTGTCAAGGGCTGGATTTTACCCGCTTCCAAATCAATCATTCTGGTTATAAATTTTTAAACGGAATCGGTAAAATATCATATGATAAAAAATTTCGCTTCTAAACTTCGAATCGGAATTGTTCATGTTGGATTCGAAACACAATCAGAGTCTATAAACTTGATATTTTACATAATTTTCAAATTAAATTAAGAAAATTATATAAAAAATTCATATGTTTATAACTATTATATAAATATGTGTTTAATATAATTTTAAAAAAAAAAAAAAATTGTCTGGTGGGATCTAGACTAGAACCATATCAAACAAATTGGTTGTTTCAACTTATTTTGTTCGCAAGAGAACGAGATCATTATAAATTAATAAATTAACTCAAGTTTTACAAAGAATGTTAAACATGGCTTCATCTACATTGTTGAACAGAAAGCAATTAAAAAAAATTGGGATTTTAATAATAATTAACTAAACTAATTAATTACTTAGGCGAGTGAAATTAAAAGAACAAAAAATGAATTATCTAGACGAGAATTAAGAAAATAATTAAATCATAAGTCTAAGAACGAGGAATTAAAGGAAATAAATTTTGACATGCTCTGATTGATTAATTAACATGGATAATTGAATAGGAAATCAATAATTCAAACTTAATCAAGAAAGAAGCCACAAGAAAGGAAAAACAATAAACAAATAAGAAAGCAATAAGAACTCACGAATTGAACGGAAATAATGCACTAAAAATAGTCTTCGGGTTGAATCACAATCGAATCAACAACGAGAATTAAATAACTAAGAATGGAATTGAAAATACTAGAATAGTGTGTTTTCTCTCGTGGTTTAAAACCCTAGAATGATAGATTCTCCCATAAAATCAGTGGTGGATTGAACTGGGCTCAGTCTTGCAGGGCAGGTCGGTCTCATAGCCGGCGATGGTTCAAATAACAAAAGATCATCATAAGAGAAGAAAAGAGATTGTCTGGTTTAGATTATCTTCTTTTGGTCCACCTAAGAAAACTCGGTAAACTAGCGCGAGCTATACGAAGCGAACACTCACTTCGGAGTGCCAACATAGGATCTCAGGATTTACCGATTGGATATAGATAAAGAGTGTGATATTCCCGGGACACGTATCTTCCCTCTCTACTCAATGGAGTGCAACATCCGCCGTTTCGCTCTGAGGTTAGCTCGGAGATCGCCCGGTTCACCATATATCGGAAGAGACCAATTTACAGTCTCCTCTTCAATTTGGAGGAGACAACATCAGAGGAAGTCAAAGACGGAAAGCTGAAAGACTACAAGTCCAAGGCTGAAAGTAGAAGACCATCTCTAGTTACGTGGAAGAAGTCCAAGACCGAAGTCACTGCCCTCTTGGTTTAGCTCGAATTCAACATCAGCAAATAGAAGCTTTTAAGCCAAGGTTGAAATTTATTGTTGTTGATGTTGAGGAAAGAGTACGCGAGCTCTATATATATAGAAGGAGATCCCACCTGGTCAGCGATCACTAGGGGGTAGCGCTCGCTAACCCCATTGTTCTATATTGGATTGCATCGCAGGGACCAGCGGTCGCTAGCCCCACATACTGTCTTCAATCAGTTAGGTGAGCTAGCGGTCCCTAGCCTCGCACTCTGTCTTGGCCATACTCGAATAAGCCAGCGATCGCTAGCGGCTAGCGGCCGCTTGGCTGGCGTTATGTCCTTGTCTTCTTACAACGAGCCAGCGGCCGCTAGGCTCATGCTTTGCCCGAACCAATGCATTCTCTTTTGTACCTTTCGCCCTTATTTCTCTTCTCGAGCCTTATTAACTTCGTTTGTCGATCTTTACCTAGAATATGAAAATAAGGCAACCAAAGGATCAAATAGAACAACAAAGAACGATAATATCGACTCAATATTATCGAGAAACGAGACCGAAAATGGGTAAAACATTGGTCGGGGTAGAACCTTTTCTTACTGAGTCTAAATTGATAAAGTTCTAGCATTGGAATGGTAACTCTTTGTTTAAATGGGTTTTCATCAGTTCTGATTTCAAGTAAAACCCTTATGTTGACACTACAGATAACAATTTAACTGTGGGTACTGATCCAAATAAGTAAAGGTGTTTACGGTTACGATTTGGAACCGAACCGTTGGTTTGCAATTCTGAATTGTAAGATCTGAAGTCCAACCGTAGTCAGAACAGTTTGTAGTTTTTAATCGAACCGTATAGGTGGTTATAGTTACAATTTCAAACCGTAGATTACATTATATGAAACTACAAGGTAACATTAATTTTCAACTTCAAAATTGTAATTTTTATTTATTTCATTATATATGTATTTATAAGTTTAATGTATTCTTATAAATTATAATATAATGAATAATTAATTGAATTAGGTAAAAATTGAGGCTATAGTTCCGAAGTGACACTTCGGTTCTAAACTGTCGGTTCACGGTTATGTATTTTTGGAACCGTAAATGAACCATTCTCTACACAATTATGGTTCGAAATCGAATCATCAAGCATGATTACAGTTCTCAGAATCGCCGTTAACTGTTCGATTACGATTTGGTTCTGGTTACTTTGAACACTTCTACTAATATATGTACGTTGGAGAGGCATTTAATTCCACGGATAAATTTGTGGTTGAAATTTTATATTTATTTTATTCGCGAATATGACTAAATTCATAACTCGTGAAATACCTATAAAATACTTGCAATATAACAATAAAATATCCTCCTAAATTAACTAATATAGATTTAAAAAATACTAACATAATAAAATGTGGATTTATTCAATTTAATTGTATTAAGTTTTACCAACATTAATAATTAGAATAAAAAAAGAAATTATTGTGTTTAATATATGTCATATAGCCACTCCAATTTTATATAAATTTTATGTTTTGTTCTATGATTTAATACTAACGCCATATAATTTTGAATTTATGATAAATGGTGAAATTAATTAATAATTGTATAGAATTATATTTTTATTTCAAATTACAAGTGTAATAAAATTTCACTATAACTAAAATCACCAATTTATAAATATACTAGTTATTGCTAGCGTGTATATCATCAAACTTGCCAATAAATACACAAAAGCCCATATTGTAGCTTCGTATCGCTTCATATTTGCCTTTAGATAGACGAGCTACAAGTCGTACATTCAAATATATATAACAAATCCGATGAGATACATTTGTACACGAGTTGTAGCTCGTAAATTTCCAGTAACTTGTAGATGCATTCATGTATCTCTAGTAAATTTCAGGATTGAGGGATAAGATCTGGTCCGTTCCACACATTTCATTGGCTTAAGAAAAAATTAAGAAAAATAGCATCTTATGTGTTATAATTTATTTTTTTTAGTTAAAATGGCCTTAATTTTTTTTTTCTATATAATAATAATTTATTTTTAAATTATGAACCCCTATTTGGCCTGGGTCCTAGATAGGGGTGTTATCCAACTGAATTGAACCAAATATTATCAAACTTGAGCTTGGTTTGAGTTCTAAAATTTAAGTTTGAGTTTAGTTTGATAAATAAAAATTGAGTTCGAGTTTGGTTAGTATTCAGTTCGTTTATTATTCAATTTAATAGTAAATTTGAACCCGAACTCGAACTCGGCTCGAGTTTGTTAAATATTTGAGTTCGAGCTCATTAACTAAATTAATTTGTAAATATATATATTTTTATATTAATTTGATAAGTTTGTGAATTAGTTCGTATATAAGTTCGCAAACTATTCGAAGTTCGTCTCGTTTTTATTGTTTGTGAATAAGCTCGTTAACAAAGTTTGCAAACTATTCGAAGTTCGATTTGTTAAAATTATATTCAAACATGTTTGCGAACCTTTCGAATTGAATAGCATTAGACTTGTTTTCGTGTCAAAAACTAGTCGAGCTCGGTTGGAAGCTCGAGTTCAATTTATTTAGTAAACGAACGAATTTCAAATGAATATTTATCGAGTCGATTCACGAATACTTTGGTTAACTTATACCCATAGTTTTAGGCGAATGATTTCAATGCCTATGTCCACTGTCAGTCCTGGATAAGATAATACAAAAAATAAATGTGACTATATTTTATCCTTTTATTCAAAGGAAACAATTGTATCTTTGTTAAATTAAAATCATATTTATACCTATTAATATTTTTTTCTTCTACTCTTTTTTTAGTGTCTTAGGTGGGAGCTTAGTACATCTTATAATAGGGTACTAAACGAAATAAATTATACGTGAAATATTTGTAGCGCGACTCAATCAATATCCATTCGTTTAATTAATAAACTCGAACCTCGAATCGCGCTCATTTTTTCTATAACCGAACTAAATGTCTAATGGCATTTTTTTAAGAGGCTCGTGGGTTATCATATTAATGAGCTAAATTTTAAATAGTTTGTGAACTTATTTAGTGATTCTTGTTTAGTATGTTTGTGTTCGTGTTTTTGTCGTATCTCGAGTCTCGTGTTATAGTTTATTTAGTTAATTACGTTGTGTTTTAGTTCAGTTTTATGTCGGGAGTTGAATTTTGATGGATGGATTGATGATGGTGAAGTTATGTTGGAAAAGGTGCCAAAGTAATGCAATTTGGTCCGAGGGAGCGTATCGGTTGAGCTGGGATCAAGCCGGAGGTGAGGGGGGATGACCGGGAGGCAAGTCGGGGTAGCCAAGGCCATCCAGCAGGCGCTAGCCATGCCACACCCGCTAGGGTGGCACTCAAAC
Organism: Leonotis leonurus; assembly: GCA_026898415.1. Taxonomy (NCBI): domain Eukaryota; kingdom Viridiplantae; phylum Streptophyta; class Magnoliopsida; order Lamiales; family Lamiaceae; genus Leonotis; species Leonotis leonurus. Next base: position 1,284,677 of record JAPKLX010000056.1, read on the forward strand.
ATCAGGCAGAAGGCTGGGGCTAGCGAGCTCTGGAAGCGTGCTTTGGGCGAGAGCAGAATGCTAGGGCCAGCGAGCGCTTGCTGGCGTGACCTGGAGAGGACAGAACCAGGGATCCAGCGGGCGCTGGCCCAGTGAAGCGGACGAGGCAGAAAGACGCGCGCAGCTCTGGATCCCCAGCTGCTGCTGCGCGCGAATTAAGAGCACAAATCCACGTTTTAAATAAGACCTTTTCAGTTATTCTTTGTACGAACTCTTATTTTATTTTCTTCGTACAACATTTCATCGCTTTCCTAGTTCATAGAGGCGCAATTTCCTTCCGATTGAAGTGTGAATCTACATTTGGAGATTGGATTTAATTTAATAAGTTTCTTATTTTATGGATTCTTCTCTTGATTTCTCTCATATCTCCATGAGTGGCTAAATTCCATCTAGGGTTTAGATATTCTTAATTCTTCAATTGATATCATAATCCATGTATGCTTATTTAATTCTTGTACATAAATTGAATTGGATGTTTAATCATCATTCGATTCGTCTTAAATGCTAGAATAGATTGAGAAATTATTCTTGTGTTTGACCTAGAATTAATCAACCCATTTTCTAATCGGAGACGTGAGAATTGTAATTTGTTATTATAATTATATAATTCTCTCTTGTGTGATTCACATAAGTGAGTTAGAATCACTGTTTAATTATCAAATACGTGAGTTGGATGTTAAACAACTTTTGGGAATCTTAATTAAATACAAATGCATGATTGGATGTAATATTAATTGTTGAATGAATGAATGTCTAAGTCATAGGCTTCAATCATTTGATTTATTATTTCCTTTAATTGCTTTAATTAGAATAGATAAGATCTCACCAAATTGAATAGAGTGTTTGTAGTATTTAAATTCGTGTTATATAGTATTTAAAATTGATAGCCCTGCTTAGCTTTCCTACGAGATTCAACTAGGGTCAACTCATCGCGTACAATAGACCTCGTTAATTACGAGAACCTAAATATACGAAAAAGGTTGAATAATTCTGCTTATGAATTAAAAAAACGAGATGAGTTTTAAATAGATCGCAAATTTTATATACGAGCGAATTTAGGAACTTGTACAAATAAGATATATATATATATAGGAAATTGATATGCTAAGCGACTCATATTGGGCGACAGAAGAGTGACTAGTGCTTTTAATTTTTTTTTGCTTGCTTAATTTGATTCTATTTTTCTTTTACTTCTATTTTATTTAATAATGTTTATTATTTTTAGTAAAGATGATTTATTTTACTCAAAATTCATTTTTCAGATATTTATTAATCAATTAAGATTTATCATTTATCAATTTTCTTTTCCGACTAGGGTTTATTGATTAGGGTATAGTTTAATCTTATTTAATATATAATAATAATAAAAGAAAAGAAAAAAAGAAAAAATAGAAACGAAGATAAATGATAAATCGCAAATGCAAAACACAATTTAAAGAACAAAAGCATGGGAAAATTAATATTAAAGAAAATGTCGCTCATCCAGTCGCCTAAAATAGTAGCGCAGCATATCATTACTCATATATATATAAATATATATATATAAACTTGTAATTTAATAAATAAACTTTTTAACGAAATTATAGTCTAATACTAAGCGGATTTGTGTCATGTTTGAGTTCATATTCAAATATACTATTAAATTGATTAATAAATGAATCAACCTCGAGATAGATTTTCCTTTATCGAGCCAAATTCAAGTTTTATTTACAAAATTGGATCCGAATTCAAATCTTCAAATTTTCAAATGATTCGAGCATAACTAGGTTTGTGAACAAGGCAAGTCGAGCCGAATACTACTTGTCTTTTTTAAAATATAAGAGCGTTCAAGCTTTGATGTTGTTCAAGTTCGACTCAATATGTAATTTTCGAGTGCGCGAGCTTAGTACGTGAGATGCTTGATAATATTATTTCGAGCTTGATCTCGACTCATTTGGTATCCATATTAATGATTTTCAAGTTCGAGTTTGAGTTTGGAATTAACTCAGGATCGTATAAATTTTTTATTTTCGAAAATGAGCTATTTTAACTTGCGGTTTAACTAAATGGTCAATGGATGGCTCGTGAGCTGATTTGATAATATGCTCGTGAGTAAAAGAACTCAAATATGTTCGCAAACTTAATGAGTTGAGCATTGTCAGACTCGAGCTCGATTCGATCAATAAAAAATAAAGAGGTTGAAATTATGATCGAACTTAGCTCGTTTCCTATTTAATCGAGCTTCCAACAATCTTTTTTGAGTTAGAATTAGGAATAACTCACAGTTGCTATGATGGTCTACATATAAGCTGTAACCAAGATTTTCTTTTAACATTGATTGAATCTCTTATAATTAATAATATTATTATTTTATTGTAAGAATGGATGATGGATCCCTCCTCAGTCTTAATGGTAGGGCAATACAGTAGTAAATGGTTGGATGATGATGATGATGCTAAGAATTGGTGCTGAATACTTGACATTGCATAAATTATCCAAATAAGACAAAGTGGCTGACAACCTCATCTTTAATTAGATTCTGCTCCGAATTGGTAACAACAATGTTGGAATTTCTACGTCACAAAACACTTGTCTCCAAACCCAACATTAACTTACTTTGACCAGCATAATAGTGTCACTGATTGATTGAGTGGGGAATCATTTTGAAACGGTCATTCTATTTATTTCGACCGACTACCTCTCTTCAAACAATCCTACATACCACATCTACCGTATCAATTACTATTATCTGAACGCGTTTTATATACTTTAAAATATCTAAAATGTCGCATCTCAATCCAACCAACTCCTCTACCGTTTCACGCTAATTCATTCGAATTATCATGTGTTTGATTCGAATAAAATTGGATTGAAAATGTATAACTTTAAACCTTCGATTTCGAGTTAGTTCAGCAGGTCAATATATTTATGAAAACATTTAAAATATACATATATATTTTTATAATTCTATTTTTTTTAAATACATATAATATAATAAATAATATAAAATTTTCACATAATTGAAGTTTAAATTTAAACTTGAATATATTTAAATAAAAAATGTAATAATATAATATAAAAAATGCGTTATAATTATTTTTTAAAATGATTAATTAATTGATGGTATGTTAAATACATGTTCAGAACGAAATATCAAATATATTTCAAAAATATTTATTTTTTATTTTTATTCGATTAATCGGGACAACTAATTCGATTATAAAACTAGTCCTATTCAAACTAAAAATTATTTCGCGTTATAAATATACGATTCTAACTTTTTGAATTTCTAACTGATGTTTGAACCAACCTGTAATTTCAAATTAAATTGGCATCTCTGATCTATATATTCTAATCTCCTACAAGCATTCTCTATTTACTCTTTTAATTATAACAGATATTAGGACAATATTAGTAAGAAAAAGACAAGCGGTTGTGTAGGTGAGGGCGGCAATTATTAGTATAGGTGACTGGTCAAAACACCTACCTCAGCATGACCATTCTTAATTGATTTCATGAAACCGCAGAGAACCAAATTTGTAGAGAAAGCAACAACACAGATGGATAAAATAAAAGGAAAAAAGAAAAAGCAAAATAAGAGTGTGGGTGTGGGGATAGAGGGGGCAGGCGATAGCCGCCGCCAGCTATGACGTGTCGCACCATCCATATACTTCCCTTATCCCCAAGCTGACGTATGCCCTTTCCTACTTTGTACGGCGCGCTGCGCAGCGGCGCCTCCACCTTTTCCCCCACCTTCTCTTTTGTTTTACTCTATTTCTATTAACACTAATCCACTTTCATCACTTTATTTAATACTCCCTACTCCCTACTTCTCATCTTCTCTACTATTACCTCTATTATATTAGATGCTCACTCATGACATGACAATTAAGAAGCAAGTGTTAAGTTAGAGACAACTTTTTACATGCATAATTTTAAATTATATATATACTTATCACTATTTTACACTATTTTTTAATTGTCCTAAAAATATGTACTCAAAGTAACGTTCCATTTTAATTGGAACGGAAGGAGTACTACTTAGACGTTGCAAAATGGCGGGCCGACAGGCTCATGCAAAAAATTCGAAGTTTGGGTTGATTTGTGTTTAAAAAATTTGAGTCTAAAATTAGTAAATATTAAATTATCGATAATTTTTTACTTTAAATAAATTAAAATTCATAATAACGAAAGAGCTCATTCGAGATAAATGTCGTCTATTAGCATTGGATTAGACCTCACATTTATAAAACGAAAACATTCGAACATATTTGGGTTGATTTGGACGGATCTTAAAATTATAAAAAAACTCATCGAGTTAGACCAGACCGTAATTTTTGACAGCTCTAGATAGTGTATTGCTGCCCTATGTGAAATAACCAAAATTTTATAGTTTGATTTTTGTAATGATTTTAATAAACACGATTTTATTTAGTTGTGTTATTTATTTTTTGTTTTCATTCTGAATATTTAAAATATTATAAAGTTTAGGATCTATATTGTCATATTAATTTCAAATAAAAAATTTGTATTATTTAATTACAATATTTTTATTAGTTTTATTACATATAATTCGTATATAAATTATGTAGTATATAATAAAAAAAGATATAAATACGATTTGTAAAGTTAGGTTTCAGAATTAAAATACAAATAAAAGAATTCACTTTCCATTCTAACTTATATAACTGAAAATCATTAATTCAATTTCGATTACGGAATTAAACTGAATTCCACGACTATCTCTACGAAGAGTTTCACTTATTGAAATAACTTAGTTTATGATTAATTCGTGTAAATGCAACTCAGGTAAGAAAAAGAACTGCGACATAGAATGTTAACTGACTTGAATGAAGTAAGCTTGATGCGTTTGATCATCCAGTTCGGCAAACACGCCTACTTCTATAGGGTTAAATCAACTCAAATTCAATATAAATAAAACATCAGAGTTACAAGAAGATTCTACTTCTACTCCACTCGTCCTTCTTCTATCTTATATTACTCAAACGAAACTCTTAAACTACCCAAAGCATCCCACAAGAATAATCGTTCAATGGGTGATCGAGGTGTTACTCTTTTACACAAAATCAATCACCAACCCATAATTAACTAAGAATAAGAATAAGTAGTTGATGGTCAATACTATTCACTATCTCTCTCTCAATATGAAAATCTTGAATTTACTCTCTTGCTTCGTTAGTTTTCCACTCTTTCTCATAACCTTTATATAGACGTTGAATTTTAGTTTTAAATATGTTGTTGTGATATAAAGAAAGTGAATCAATTTTGTTCCACAAAATCCGCACTTCAAGACTTGGACATGTTGATCTTTATCATTTCCTTATTTTTTTCAACCAATTTGTCAACTTTTGCATGTGGAACATAAGTTGGAACTTCACTTCTGTTTTGATACACAATTTACATTTCTCGTATCTTAGACTTATTACACAAAAGAAGTATCTATATATATATATATTAAAGTAGAATCCATTTTCCCGCTCAAATTATGCTTAATCCCGCTCATATTGCATGACCCATGCATAATTAATTCACTTTTGCTATTTCTAATTGATTTATTATTTTTATTAGAAAACTTTTGATTTCTTCAAGAGTCAAAATGTAAGTACTCATTTCTTGAGAGTCTACCTTCCCAAAAAAGAAATGCTATTTCCAATACAATAATTATTTTCTTAATAATAGCTATCACATGCCTAAATTAAATCTCATAAACATGTATGGCTACTAATATCCATATTTAATACTCTCTCCTATTCGTTTTATTAGTCAAGAGCCGGTACACACAAATTAATCAATAAATTCATTGTCTAATTTAACCTTAATAAATGATAATAACTTATGGATTATTTAATCATTATCTAGGAGGGGAAATAAGAAAAAACACTCCATCATGATTGTTGTAGTGACAATAATCACTTTTCATATTCCAATTTTTCTTGAAATAATACAATTATTGTTACTTTACTAATTTATTGGTATAATCTTCATTAAAAAATTTGTTTATCGAATTAGTATTTGATTTATATTGAAAGTACATAGAATCAAATGTTTTCGTGCGTCAATAATTTCATAAAAAAAAAATTGAAAGTGAGCTCTGAATTTGTAAAGACAAATTCGATAGAATACATATAAAAGCAAAATTACTACAATACGTTTTTTTTTCTCTCAAATCATAATTTTTCCCTTTCAATTTTGCATGTCACATGCTAAAAAGGTTCATCTTTCATTTTTTTGTCATTATCTCTCAATACTTATATTATTTCCACGAGTATTATTATTATCTTTTTCCTTTTTTTTAACTATCTCTCAATAATTTTACTATTTCCAAGATTGTTAATATTTTACTTTTTATTACATTTTTTTTTCTTTATCAAAGTATTTATTTCATTTCCACCTATAATTTAGTTTGTTGGAATTGTGTTATCTTTTTTCTTTCATTTATTTGTAATATTATATATTGAATATTTTTCTAATATAATTTAAATGAATTGATCTTTGTACTGATTCAAAGTATAATTTAGGAGCTATTACAACTAATCTTATGTTTTTTCTAATTATGACCTCATAATAATAACAACTAAGTGTAGATTGATAATTTTTTTATTGATTAGTCCATATTTTGTTTAGCACTGAAATAAAAATTTTTATATTTGGAGAATATTTTATTCTATTTTGTAGTACAAATGTGTTAATTTTAATTTTTAATTTGAAATATTTATTTTAAATATTCAACACTAATATCATATAATATATAGATGGTGATTATAATATAATTAATATAATCTATTAATTTGTATTTTCTATAAATTATGAGTTTATAAATATGACAAATATGGAGACGGTTAAATATATTATGTTAATTTAAATACAAAATATCATTAATATATTAAATATATGAAATAATTAATTAAACAATAAATTTAACAAAATAAATATGTAAAGTTTAATTTTAATTAATAAATATGAAGCTAAGTATAATTAATTTCTTATTCTATATTATCTAATTCATTAATTTTTAAGCATTTAAAATAAAATATTACTATCGCAATACGTAACGCAACGCGCACTGATAAATCTATGTAATCAAATAACAAATTCACAACTGATTTGAACTATAAAATTATATTTTAGTCTTTAAAATATTTTTATTATGGGAATATTTTATTTGATAGCCCGGGACAGGATTAATTAAAGTATATCGGGTTATTTGGGCGGCTCTTGATTAAATTATAGTACTATAATATTTACAATGTATCGATATATGTGACAACCTTTTGCTATTTAATAAAAAGGTGATTTTATAATGTCTTACGACAACTTTAAAGACATGATGTGTGTGTGGGGAGTGTGTGTTTCTAATTTCTATGCTTTGGCAACGGCGTCTTGTTTCTGTGATTCTTCACTTGGAGTTTTATTTATTTAAAAACTTTTGTTTGCTTTGCATATTTCAATAAATATATTTTTCATTTAATTTTTCATTATCCGTTGTGATTCAAGTTGTAATATACGGAGTATAATTTTTTGTCTATGTTGATTTTTTCTAAAAGGATGAATAATCAGATTCATTAGTCGTTCGAGTGTGCCTGACATAGTCATTAAATCATGTGATCTTTCTTTTTATAGTTGTATTTTAGATTAGGCTTAGTTGTAACACTTTCAGGAATATGTTAGTCTTAGGCTCGACTTTTGCCACTGACCATTTGACTTGGATTTGGATCGGCCCTATATAAATATAAGTGATAACCTCTTACACCATGATGTGATTTGCTTTCAAGAAAGAGGATATCATGTACCTCCAATAGTCATAGTTCTTGGTGGAAAACATGTGTAATTTAATTGTATTCTCTAAACACTACAAAAAAACCTTAAACTGGCGACGGAATGGACGACGGAATTACTCTCCGTCGTTCTTTGGCGACGGACTCCAACGAATTTGGCTAACGACGGACTGGCGACGGAGTAGCGACCGTTTTTTTGGCGCGTAAGTTGACGTCAAAGTTACCGACGAACTGGTCCGTCGTTAGCGTATTCCGTCGTCCAGTCTGTCGTTAGATTTTATTATTATTATTTTTTAATTTTAATGCGGACGACGGAATGGTCCTCCGTCGTCCCGCCCTTTAAATCAGTCATCCTCCCCATTTCACGAAAAACAAACGCTGCAACCCTAAATCCATCCCCACCGGCGATTTGACGATACCGGCGATTTGGAGTTCCCACCGCCCTAATACTCCCATGTAAGTCGAATCCCTCCATTTTCCTTCCCCTCTTTCTATTTCTATCTTTATTTTTAATTTTTGCTATTGTTTGAAGCCCCTCCCCCGCGCCTGCTCCGCTGCCGCCCCTCCCCCTCCCCTACTCCGCCTGCCGCCGCCTCTCCCCGCCGCTGCCGACGCCACCCGAAGTTGACCCATCACTGCCGCCCTCTTCAGGTAAGAAATTTCAATTTTTTTATATTTTTTATAATTATTGTTAATTTTTATGTTAATTTTGTTTAATTAAATTGTTAATTGTATAATTGTGTTAGATCATTTGTTAGACAATTTTTAATTAAATTGTAATTGTGTAATTGATAATTAATTGTGTAATTATTGTTGGGAACCCCATGATTTATTTATGTTTGGATGATGTTTCTCGAAACTACACTTAGTCAATTTTAAAGATCTAAAGAAAACCAAGTAGTTATTGTCATCTATTAAGGAATGTCTAAGTATAAAAGAAGCAGATCGTTTTAACTTAATTACGATCTATATTATTCTTGTAAAAGACTTCCTGGACACAATGATTACTAAGATAACAAGTATATTCTACATTGTATAGACAACTAGTTGCTAATGCATCGAGCAGATCGTTTTTTTTTTCTTATTAATAACGATCTGCTCCACTCACTTACAGCTCGCTGTCTTTGTTACTTGTTTTGGTTTTGATCTCTAAAATCTATTTTCACAAATCACAAATGTAAAAGTAGTTTGAAGTTTCAAGCTTACTTATAACGATATGATTTTCTAGAATAGAAATAGCTATAAAAAAAAGAACATGTTACTTCTATACTTGTAATTCATTACAAGAGGTTGAGTAGCTCGTTCGGCAGACTACAGCCCGCTGCTCATGCAACAACAGATCGTTTCAACTTATTACAAGAGGATAGGCAGCTCGTTCAAAAAGACATCACCAGCCCGCTGTCAACATAAAGCAACAAATCGTTTTTATCAAAAACGATCTACTCATCATCATCTCTACGAATATGAAGTATCTAACTTTATCATAACCAAAGAGATGGAGGAACAGCTCAATAGACAGCGAACTGCTACTATATCAAGATCAAGCTGCTCCTCACTATAACTACGGTCGACTGCCGACATACCTAAATTTGTCACAAGTCAACCTCTTAGTGTATTGTCACATCAACAACATACTTTAAGGAATGAAGTACGAGAATATCAATTTCCAGTACGGTGAATCATTCCCAGTATGGCAATACACTGAGAAATCGAGTGAAAGATGGAACTAGACTCTCAATTGGTAGCGCGTGTCTCAACAACACTGTCATGCATTTAATACTGCCATTAATGCGAAGAAGAAGGACGTCTTCGTCTCCAACGGATAGTTTCTGCAAAGGACCTATAAATACCACTGTTGGTCCCGAAAGAGCTAGGTTGGTGTATGGGGGGGGGGGAATACACCAATTCAAACTTTTTAGGTTTAAGGCTTAAGCACACTTAAAGACTAAGATAGTTCCTTTGTCAAAACGGGATCAACAGTTTGCAGCAGCAGATCGTCCAGATTAAAGTGCTGATAGTCAGCAGGTGCAGTTGCCGGGGTAAAAATTTCTTCAACGACAGCTTCATTGACATGTTGAGTCTCAGCTGCTTCCATCTTGTCTTCCTTATCTCCATTTCCTTCCTCCATCTTTTCTTCAAACACATCTTCATTTTTAATGACAGGGGGCTGTGAAGTCGAGGCTTGCTTCATGATTGGAGAGTGTTGACCAACAGATTGATCCAGAAAGTTTAGAGCCTCGTCGAAGTCTTCGGATGTCAGATCGACGGCGTTATTGAAGAATTCTTGTTCATGAGAGTAATACGATGCAAGATCAATCTTTAATGTGACTGCTTCCTCCTTCATCTTCGTCAAGATATATGTTCGAAAGAATTGTCATGCATCTGGGATGTCAAGAAAACCGAAGTATGAAATAAGTTTGTTTTCTTCCACCTTTAGATCACTTATGGTGAACAACAGCAGAATCGCCTCCAATACGTAAAATTTGCTATCTCGAATGTCGAGATAGACTTGAAATTGTTTCGCCATATCAAAAGTGGTTGGAGTGAGCTCGATTCCTGGCAGACTTTTGATGACTTCATCATGTGCGGCTTCTTCCATCTGTTCAAATATCATGCGGGCACCCAACAGTCGTTCGACCAAATCATCTGCTGGCTGTTCATGAAGGTTGATAGCAACATCAGCTTCCTCAATATCAGCATGTTCTGCAACATTTGCGGTAGCCTCCAGCTCGTCCAATAATTTTCGAGCTGTTGGCTTGGGTTTTTCTTTCACAGCCACCTTCTTTGCTCCCTTCTTCTCAGCCTTCTTTTTCTCCACAGCGGGAGATGGTGCCTTGGTAGCTTTCTGCTTCCTTTTCTTAGTAGTTGGCTGTTCTCCTCCAGCTGTTTTTCTTTTTAATGATTCAGCAGCGGCCTGTGCTGCAGCAGGTTCTCCCACTGTTCTTGGTTTCTTGGTTGGTATAACCCATTCGTCATTGGACTTGCCGACAACAATCATTGCTTCCCTAATCTTGGCATCCGTCACCTTTACAAAAATTTGGGCTGCAATCCCTAATGACATCTCAACCTGATGTCTGGATTTTGGTACAATCAGTTCCTGGTCGAACTCTATGGCCTTGTGCCATTTGTCTTTGTTAAATGTTCCATCAATGATTGTGCTGATTTTTGTGGACAGACGAAGAGGTCTTTTAACGTGGAGATGAGTGCAATCTCCATCTGTGTTCTGCCTGAGGTCTATCTGTCTTTCTTCATCAATAATTAGTTTGAGTAACGATCTCCCCCAGTTAATGTTGAGGTTGAGCAGAACTGCAGTCAATACTTTAAGTTTAATTGGAGTCACCGCATCAAAAGTTCCTTGGTGACCCAAAAATACTTTTTGAACAAAGTCCAGAAGCATTCTGTAAACAGGGAGCATTAATCCCCTTGTTATTGCCTTCCCATCCCATTCCATCTGTTTTGCCACCATTACATTTATGGCTTCGACTATTTCGTCGTGTGTAACATCTTCTATCATTCTTCCTTCATCAACAAGATCGTATGTGTTGAGAATCATATCGATCACTTGTTTTCGTTCCTTCTTCTCCTTGCCAACCGGCAGCTTGATTGTGTATTCATCATTATCGTCCTCCAACCAGGAGCAGTAAAATAGAGCCACTTGGCGAGGCAGATAGAATCTGGGTTCTTTGGTAATAATCTTGTGAAATCCTAAAAATCACAAAATTTTGTTAAGTACAAGGCACAGTTGGAATTGTGCAACTTAGTAATCAGATCGAATGTTCGATCTGTAGATTAACAGCTTGCTGTTAATTATGATCGAACAGCTCGCTGTTGCATAGCAAAATGGGACAGATTGGATTATAAGTCATTAACACAGAATTAACCTAGATTAGTCCAAAACATGCTTGAATTATGAATTTGTGACTTTATTTCTTCCAAGTCGTAGAATGTATGGATTGAAGATTTGCGATACCATCAAAAGTACAACATTATGCATAATGTTCATGATAAGTTTATAGTTTGATGTTTTATGTACCATTATAAAACTAAATAGAGGACATAATCACTATTTATCAAGGTATTCATATATGCAGAGTTTCGCAAGTGTACAACTAAAATTAAACCCTAGATCATGCTTTTCTAAACATTTGAGCAACCTGAACAAGCTTCGATTTTTGAAAAGAGGTCATCAAGGAGAGAGTATCCATGATGACAGAGAACAGCTCTTGGTTCAGGGGTTAATCTTGCTTCAATCAACTGAAGCATTTTGGGAATAGGAATTGGTGAAGCAGCATGCGACGACGTAGAACTTGCCTCTGAGTTGGTCATTTTTGAAAGATGAGATTTTAAGGCAGGATTATGACAGGGTTTGAGAGTAAAGGTTTTGAATTTTCAAGCTTTTTAACAATGGCGGTTTGAGAAAATATGAGTGTGTAGAAGATGAAGAAGTCAAACCAACATATATATATATATAGGCATATCAACGTGTAGGATTGAATGATATAAAGTAGATTGAATCTACGGTTGAGATTACTCCCTGAAGTGATGAATTTCCCGCCCATTCAAGCGATTGAACTTCACACGCTATAGGCTGTGACGGCAGCAAGTCACATCTCTGCAGTTGCACGAATGTCGAGGTTTGCAGCATTTAATGATCTTTCCCTTTTTCTCTCAATCTTCTGACACATTCGACTCTTGGTATTACGTAAATAAATGATATTCAATGTTAATCATTAGTAAGGAATAGCAAGAGAGTGGAGAAGTAAATGGAGAATTAAATGTCAAAAATAAATAGCGAGAGTTAAGTTCCCCCTTAATAAATGCCAGACAGATCGTTTTGATGTGAAAACAATCTGTTCTTCGATGATATCTCGCTGTTAGTAACATCTAGTTGTTGGTTCGATAATCTCTTGCTGTTGATAACAAATAACATCTAGCTGTGTAGAATGTTTGAGACGAACAGCTGGACATTGGTATTTTCAACAGCTCGCTGTTAATTAATAACACATCTAGCTGTTGTTTGTTTAGACCAGTTTGAAATGATAGTTAGATCATTTTTCTTCATAAGTTCCCCCTTGATTGATGCACTAGATGGTTGGATCAATCTGTCTTTTAGGTTTCTCTTGAACAACTAGACGACAATCTAAATGATCTAGCTGTAGTGGAAGTTGTCAATCAAGAAATGGAATGATTAATAAACAGATGAAAAATAGTGTAACAACAGATTGTATTGTACCATTTACTATCTGTTGTTTACACTTGTACCATTTTCGATTAGGTTGATTAATCCCAACTTCCCACAAAGCATTTTGAATCTGTCCTCGGCTAATGCTTTTGTTAGGATATCAGCTCGCTGCACATCAGTATGAATTTTCTCTATTTTGATGTTCTTTCTTTCCACGTGGTCACGGATAAAGTGATGACGAACATCCACGTGTTTGCATCGAGTATGAAGTACTGGATTTTGTTTTATTGCTATGGCGCTCGAGCTGTCACAAAATATTGCAACTGTGTCCATCTGTACTTCGTAATCTTTGAGCTGCTGTTTGAGCCATAAAATTTGTGCGGTGCAACTGCTTGCAGCCATGTATTCTACTTCTGTTGTAGAGTAGAGGTTGCAACCGAAGTTTGCTTTTTAGAAAACCACGAGATGAGCTTACTTCCAAGAAATTGACAAGTCCCAGATGTGGATTTTCTATCAAGCTTGCAACCTGCATAATCAGAGTCAGAATAGCCAGTTAATAAAAAATTATCCTCACAGGGATACCATAAACCTATTTCAATGGTCCCTTTGAGATAACGCAAAATTCTTTTGGCTGCTTCTAAGTGGGATTCCCTTGGACTTACTTGATACCTAGCACAAACACCAACAGAAAAAGTAATATCAGGTCGACTAGCAGTTAGATATAAAAGAGATCCGATTATACCACGATACTGTTTCATATCCGTTGTCTTCCCAAGTACATCAGGATTTTGTATGCATAAGGATTTTTGCTAGTTTGCAATCTTTTACTCCAAATTTTGTGATGAGATCGTTGATGTATTTGGATTGATTGATTAGGATCCCATCAGCAGATTGTTTGACTTGCAAACCTAAGAAGAAGTTCATTTCTCCCATCATTGACATCTTGTACTTATCCTGCATTAACTTACTAAATTTGTTGCAAAGAAATTCGGATTTGGATCCAAAAATAATATCATCAACATAAATTTGAACTAAAAGGATATAGTCTTGGACTTTGATGGTGAACAGCATTTTGTCTACTGATCCTCGTTTGAAGCCCGATTGAAGTAAGAAAGTGGACAGTGTTTCATACCAAGCTCGAGGAGCTTGCTTTAGTCCATATACTGCTTTAACCAATCTGTACACCTTGTGTTCATCTTCAACTTCAAACCCAGGTGGTTGTTCCAAGTAGACTTCTTCTTCCAGAATCCCATTCAAAAATGCACTTTTTACATCCATCTGGAATACTTTGAAGCGTTGGAAAGCTGCATAAGCAAGAAACAATCTGACGGCTTCTAGTCTTGCAACAGGTGCAAATGTCTCATCAAAGTCTATCTCTTCTTGTTGGCAATAACCTTTTGCGACTAGCCTTGCCTTGTTTCTTACTATTTCACCTGATTCATCTCTTTTATTCTTGAATATCCATTTGACTCCAATCACACCTTGATGATGAGGTCGATCCACTAAGTACCACACATCATTTCTCTTGAACTCATTTAATTCTTCTTGCATGGCATTGATCCAATCTGCACTTTGCAAGGCTTCTTCGATGTTCTTTGGTTCGGTGTGCGCAAGATAGCAACTTAGTAGTGCACTTTCTCCATGCATGCGTCTCGTTTTGACTCTATCTGTTGGGTTCCCAACAATGAGATCAGATGTATGGCTCTCTACCCATCTTCTTCGTCTTTTCATTTCATCCGCAGATACTTCGATTTCCATTTCATCGGGTGGATTCTCGAATTCAGGATGATCTATGGTAGGTACATCAAAGAGATCGTTAGTATTTAAATCAATGCTTGATACTTCATTTACCAATTGTTGAACAGATGGTTGTTGAGTTGAGGGAGGGGGAGATTGAGTGTTTTGTTCATCAACAAATGGTTGAGAATGTTCATGTGAAGTTCCCCCTTCATTTGTTCCCCCTAGATGAGAGAGTTGTCCATCTGTTCCCCCTTGCTGTGGCTTTTCTCCAGCAGGTTGATTATTAGCTTCTTCTTCATCTTCATCTCTTCGTGGACTCCATAGAAGAATGTCATCGATGAGTCTATCTGTGGAATTTCTCAACGTTGAGTGAGAGAGATCATCTTTTGAAGAAACGCTATCTGTTCCTGAAACTTCAAAATTAGCTTCATCAAAAATAACATGTGGTGTTACTTCCACAACAATGGTTCTTTTATTAAAAAATCTATAAGCTTTACTGATCTCAGAATATCCCAAAAATATTCCTTGATCACTTTTGCTATCAAATATTTTTAATTGAGTTTTCCCATTGTTGTGAATGTAACATTTACATCCAAAGGATCTAAAGTATGAGATTCGAGGCTTCCTGTTATTCCACAGCTCGTATGGAGTTTTCCCATGTCGTTTTGTGACCACATATCGATTTTGAGTATAGCAGGCTGTGTTAACTGCTTCTGCCCAGAATTTCTTAGGGAGGTTGATCTCATTTAGCATAGTTCGGACAGCCTCCTTGAGAGATCTGTTGCGCCTTTTCACAATCCTATTTTGTTGTGGTGTACGAGCTGCTGAAGTTTGATGTTGAATTCCCATTTTTGAGCAGTATCCTTCGATTATGTGATTGATGAATTCGGTTCCACGATCAGATCGAATGGTTATGATGGATGTCTCCTTTTGATTTGAAAGTTTGTTAAGAAGATCTGGCAGTTTCTCCAGAGTTTCCTTTTTCTTGAACATAAACACAACCCAAGTAAATCTAGAGAAATCATCAATAACAACAAGAGTATACTTTCTACCGTTTACACTTAATGGAGATACAGGTTCAAAAAGGTCTAGATGTAGAAGTTCCAATATTCTTGAAGTGGAGTGAGCTGCCTTTGTAGGAAATGATGCTCTTGTTTATTTTCCTGCTTGGCAAGCTTCACATATGTGGTCTTTGTCATATATTTGAGTAGGTAGACCTTCAACCAGATTGTCCTTCACCAGCTTGTTGATTGTTTTGAAGTTCAAGTGGCTTAATCGTTTGTGCCACAACCAGCTGGTTTCTGTATTTGATTTTGTCACTAGACAGGTTTCAGTTTGATCATTCCATTGTACAATGTATAACATGTCCTGCAAAATCCCAGTAAGAAGAATTTCTTCTCCTTCTATATTTTTGACAACACACTTGTTAGCAGTGAATTCTACTCTCTTGTTATTAGCACATAATTGGCTAATTGAGAATAGATTATGATTTAATCCTTCAACATATGATACATTTAAGATGGTAGTGTTACCAACTTGAAGATCACCATAGCCCTTTGTATAACCTTTTGAATTTCCTCCAAAAGTAACAGTTGGTCCAGTGCTCTCCATGTAGTTGATTAACAACTTTTTGTTGCATGTCATATGTTTGGAACATCCGCTATCAAGTATCCATACTGCGCCCCGAGCGGTGTGCTTTCTTCTCATCGATCTCCTATCCTCATTGTTGTCGAGTCCGTTGTCATGACCCATGAGACACTCATCCCATTCTTCATCCTCTTCGACAATGAAAGCTTCATCATTTTCGGATGAGCTGTCGGTTCATGTGTTTGATGTAGTTTGTTCTTCAGCGATCATAGCTTTTCTTTGTTCTCGAAGTTTTCTGTCTCGTTTGTTCCTTAGTTCCTCTCTCTCAGCCTTAGAGATATCTGGGCAGTCTGTTTTGAAATGAACTTTCCTGCCACACTTAAAACAAGAGAATTCGGACAGGTCAGCTTTAACATAAGAAGAGTTAGGTTTTACTTCACCCTTCCTTTCGGGTCGATCTCCCGATCGATCTCTTCCTTTGAAGTTTCTATTGTTGTCCTTGTAGAGGCGCTTGTATCTG
The DNA here is from genome assembly GCA_026898415.1 of Leonotis leonurus. Classification (NCBI taxonomy): domain Eukaryota; kingdom Viridiplantae; phylum Streptophyta; class Magnoliopsida; order Lamiales; family Lamiaceae; genus Leonotis; species Leonotis leonurus. The sequence goes on from JAPKLX010000056.1 coordinate 1,301,520, forward strand.
TTTGCTCTAAGTTCCATCTTCTGGAATCTTTGAGCCATGAGAGAGTATTCCTCGAAGTAGTTTTTGGTAGGATAGTTTTCATCATCCGAACTAGATGATTCCTTTACTATCACAACCGGTGGAGACTTCTTTTCTACCTCCTTTTCCTTTAGTTTGGCCTTGAATGCAGTTTCCTTTTCCTTCATTCCTGCAGCAGATGGTTTACTAAAGGAAGAATTAGAATGGCCATGAATACGATTGATTTCGTACTCATTGCCCGTTAGTAAATCAAATAAGGCATCGATGGTAAGAGAGTTGAACTCTGGCATCATGGGATGCATAACCGAATATATCTCCCAGTTGGCAGGTAAGGCGCGAATGATTTTGAGGTTCTTCTCACGTTGGGTATATTTGCCTTTGTCGATGGCATCTATTTCGATCAAGATTTCAGTGAACCTATTCTTCATTTGCGCAATAGTTTCACCGGTTTTCATCTTGAATTCTTCATATTTATTACAAGCTATGGACAGCTTGTTTTCTTGAATCACGTCGGATCCCATGCTTATATCTCGTAACACATCCCACATCTCTTTGGCTGTTTTGAGACGTCGGATTTTGGCCAAGTAGATTCCTCTTACTGTGCTTGAGATTAGACCTTTAGCATAATCGTCTAGACTTGCTTCTTTCTTCTCCTCCGTGGTGTAATCATCCATGTCCTTTTCCTTTTCGACTAGTTCGACGGTGGGAGTGGGTCCAATTCCATCCTTTATCTCAGTAGAATGTTTGTGCATGATTTTGATTGGACCATTGGTGATAACTGACCACATCTTGATATGATGAGCTCTAAGACACATTTCCAGTCTGAAGCTCCAATCTTCATATCCAGCAATAGAGAAATCCTCACAAACCCTAGCCATTTGACCTTCCATGACTTAGAGTAAATGATTAGTTAAATGCAAGTGCAATATGCTGTGAAAACGTTTTCAAGATCTATCCAAGATGACCACACAGAGATAATCTCTTGTAAATTAGAAACAATGGTCAATATGGACCACCGCTCTCATACCACTTGTTGGTCCCGAAAGAGCTAGGTTGGTGTATGGGGGGGGGGAGAATACACCAATTCAAACTTTTTAGGTTTACTTGTTTCAAATATAAGAATAAGGCTTAAGCACACTTAAAGACTAAGATAGCTTAGGGTAGCAAGACAAATCTTCTTGTTAGGAAGATTTAATCTTGCTCAAATAATACCTTATATGTGAAAACAGTAATCAAGAATATCAAATACAAATTTAAACTTGATTAATGTTGTGTGCGGAATATGGTGGTTAATGCTCTTTTTAATGAGTAAAACGTTTTCTTCCTTGAGGTGATTAACAACCCAGATTTAAATGCAAGAGTATGAAGAAGATGATAATGAAGTAAAACAGAAATAAAGAACACAAGCAGTTAACGTGGTTCGGGATAAACTGTCCCTACGTCCACGGCTCGATCAAATCTAGATCGAATAACTTCACTAGCTTTCTCCTTTCTTTTTACTCGTTGAGTACGAGCCACAAGAATTATCAAAACTAGATAACTTCTTGTGATTACAAATCTTCTTCCTAAGATTGAAAACTACAATCTAGGAATACAACTGGATCAAAACTAGATCCTAACTTTGGGTTTTGGTAAAAACAAATTTCCAGAAAGTGAATCTTCAAAATAATAAACACAACAGAGAATTCTTGAAGGTTGGATGTGTTTAGAGCGTTGAGAGCTTGAAGTTTTTTTTTGAGCAGAGTAATTGCAGGATAATAGCTTGAATTCTCGTACATCTTTCTAGAGGTGAAGGTGGTATATATAGCCTCAATGAAGAAACTATCCGTTGGACACGATGGTACTCTTTTTCAACGCATTAATGGCTGCATTAAATGCATGGCAGTGAGGTTGAGACACGCGCTGCCAAATGAGAGTGGTTACCACATTTCACGAGATTTCTCAATGTATTGCCATACTAGGAATGATACTTAGTACAGGAATTTTGATTTTCTTGTACTTCATTCCTTAAAGTATGTTGTTGATGTGACAATACACGGAGTGATTGACTTGTGACAAATTTAGGTATGTCGGCAGTCCACCGTAGTAATGGTGTGGATTATAACAGCTCGATGTCCTATGACAGATGCATATTGTTTCCTACAATATCTTCGAGACGAGCTGTCCACACTTTGTTAATTGGTTTGATTCCCAATTAACATGTACTTCTTTATCTTGACTTTTGGAGAAGTTTGAGTGAACAGATCGATTTTGAGATTACGATCTGTTTGTTCATATGTCTCGCTGTTCCACAGTCTTTAGCTGTTCCATGAACTCTAGCTGTTGACTTTGTCTCGCTGTACTTGTAGACAAGTATGTTGTCTCGCTGTTCTTTGTAGACAAATATGTTCACGCTGTTCTTAGCGATCTGTTGTAGTGCAGCTCGCTGTTCTTCAAGACTTCCTTATACAGCTAGATAGAAATAGATCACTATAAGTCAGCTTGAAACTTCAAACTTCCTTTTACAATGTTGATCTTGCAAAAGGCTATTCTAGAACAGATTTCAAAAACCAATACAAGGCATGGGACAGCGAGCTGTTAATTTTGTGAACAGATCGAGAACTCGATCTGTTCAAAATAACTTGCTATCATTACAATGAGTTTTAAGCCTTGTGAACATAATTGATGTGTCCAGGACAGCTTGATAAGAATAATACAGATAGTAAAATTATACCATCTGCTTCTTTAATACTTTAGTTGTATCTTAACAGATAACATCAATTACTTAGTTTTAAGAATTCATATTTTAACTAAGTGTTGTTTCGAATAACATTATCAAAACCAATATAACATTGTAGGGTTCCCAACAACCACCTTCACCTCCAGAAAGAAGTACGAGAATTCAAGCCATTATCCTGCTATTACTCTACTAAAATCTTCAAGCTCTCAATGTTCAAAACACTTCCAATCATATCAGAATTCTCTATAGTGTTTACTTGTGTTTGAAGGTTTACTTTCTGGAAAACTGTTTTTACAAAACCCAAAGTTATGATCTAGATTTGATCCAGTTGTAATCCTAGATTGTAGTTTTCAATCTTAGGAAGAAGATTTGTAATCACAAGAAATTATCTAGGTTTGATAATTCTTGTGGCTCGTACTCAACGAGTAAAAAGAAAGGAGAAAGCTAGTGAATTTTCGATCTAGATTTGATCGAGCCGTGGACGTAGGGAAAGTTTATCCCGAACCACGTTAATTGCTTGTGTTCTTTATTTCTTATTTACTTCTTTATCATCTTCTTCATACTCTTGCATTCAAAACTGTGTTGATAATATCTTGAAGTAAAGAAAACGCTTTTCACATTAAAAAGAGCATTAACCACCATATTCCGCACACAACTTTAATCAAGTTTAAATCTGTATTTGTTATTCTTGATTATTGTTTTCACGCATAAGGTGTTATTTGAGTAATATTAAATCTCCCTGACAAGAAGATTAGTTTTACTACTCTAAGCTATCTTATTTATTAAGTGTGCTTAAACCTTATACTTAACCTTAACTGAAAAAGGTTGAATTGATGTATTCCCCCCCCATACACCAATCTAGCTCTTTGGGGACCAACAAGAATTGTTAATTTGATTATTTGTAATTGTTAATTGTGTTTGACAATTAAATTGTGTAATTGTTAATTGTGTTAAGTGTGTTAGAAAATTGGTAATTATGTTTGACAATTTGTTATTGATTATTTGTAATTGTTAATTGTGTTTTTCAATTAGGTTATTTGATAATTATACATAATTAACTAATTAAGTTGAATTAATTAGGGTATTTTATTAATTATAGTAGGTTGAATTATGTTAATTAGGATATTGTTAGGGTATTTTATTTATGCTATTTACTTAATTACTTGATTAGTTTAAGGTTTAATTATTTAATTTGTTAATATATATATTTAATTTGTTAATTTGATATAAATTGATTTAATTAGTTGAATTATATTTAATAAGTGAATTTGTTGATTTATTACTTGTTAGTAGAGTTTATTAGGATAATTGATTAATTTGTTTAACCTAATTTTTGATTAATTAGTTTTAATTTGTTTAAATGAATAAATTAGTTTATAGTATAGTTAATTGAATAATTGAACAAATTATTTTCTAAATTAATTAGGGTTAAAGATAATTAATTAATTAATCCTTAATACATTAGTGTTAATTACTTTAGTTAATTGACTAATTTGAATAATTTTTCTAATTATTGTAATTAATCCATAACAAATTAGTTTAGTTAGTGTTAGTGTTAAGGATAATTGACTAATTTGTCTACTTGATGTAAATTAGTATATCTTAGTTTAAATTGTTAATTAATTAGTTTAAATTATTAATTAGTATTAGTTTGTTAATTGAGCGTTAATTTAATTATATGTTTAAATTAGGGTTTCTTCAATTACGCTTGTCGTCTCCCGACTCCTCTCTCAGCCTTTCGGAACCGCCTTCTGCCGCTCCGGCGCTGCCTACTTCGTTGAAAGGTAATTAAATTATTATAATGTACTTATTTAATTACTTAGGTTAATTATATGTAATTTAGGTAATTAAATATAATTGGTTAGACGTAATAAATTGTTTAGGTGAAGTTTGTTTAAGATTATTAATTATCTTAATTTAGATTAATAATTGTTGTATATATATATATATTATGACATTGGGATAAACATAATTAATTTCTTAAGGATCTTCTCCCTTTGGGATAGATTTTGATTACGTCTTAAGGATCTTCTCCCAATATGAGTAATTGTTCTACGAACCTCGTTGTATTTCGATATATATGTTGTGATAATTTGATGAGATGCACGAGTTGTTGTTATGTTTTGATGATATATATATGACATGCATGTTGGGATAGTTTGATGACCTTAGCTGACTTGGTTAGATTAGACACAATTAGTTAAATAGTTTAAATAATCGCATATAAAAATCTTCATTCTAACATGTAACCTTAATTAATAACTCAAATGATCGTGATCTCCAAATGCGTAGCATCAAACAATCTAAGCATCGACATGTAATTCATAAATGCAAATCAATGACGTACAAAACATTTTAAACGTAAAGATATTCCCTCTCTCTATTAAAGTCCATAAAATTTACCAATACATTCTCGCCCTTTATTCAACTCCAAATAATTCAATTTCTATACTCAACTCCAAATGATTCAAGTTGTCTATTCAACTCCAAATGATTCAACTTACATAAAGCAATCTCCTTTCATTATCACAAAAACTATTTCCTTATGTCCTTATTATATGTGTAATTTAATTAATACAAAACTAATAGTCTTGCCCTCTCCGTAACTAATTTAACTTTGTTTCCGTATTTCAATACTACTTATTAATAATTAGGGTTTTAAAAATGAGTCGAGATTGGATGTATCTGCGTTTACTTCCGAATGGGGGATTTAATCCACACTTCCTTGCTGGGCTTGAGGAGTTCTTAAGATTTGCAAGTAGTCAGCCTCAGTTAATGGATGGAGAAAAAATTAAGTGTCCGTGTGTGAAGTGTAAGAATATATACTTTAAAAGTACAGATGTTGTACAACTTCATCTCGCTAAAAAGGGTTTCACACGGGGTTACGAGATCTGGAGGTTTCATGGTGAAAATGAAATACCTTCATATGCTTAAGAAACACATGTCGACGTAGATGTAGAACCCGAAGAAGAATACGGGACATACCACGCGATGGTTCATGATCTCGGGGGTCCCAGACATAGAGGAAGATCCAAACACTACAGCAAAATTGTTGTACGAGTTGTTTGACGCTGCCGATCAAGAGTTATACCCTGGGTGTAAGAACCACACTCAGTTGTCTTTTGTGGCTCGTCTGATGACTTTGAAGGCCCGTTCTGGGATGCCACAAAAGTATTTCAACGAGATGTGTGTGTTATTAAATGAAGCATTCCCAGATCACCACAAAGTGCCCATGAATTACTACAGCACACAGAAATTGTTACGGACAATGGGTTTACCTGTAGAAAAGATAGATTCGTGTAGAAATCATTGCATGATCTATTGGGAGGGGGATTCCCATCTTGTGAATTGCAAATGTTGTAATGAAAGCCGATACAAAGATAGGAGTCGGGGACGTAAACAAGTGTCCTTTAAGAAGATGTACCACTTCCCTTTAATACCTCGTTTACAAAGGTTGTATGCATCTAAAGCTACAGTCGGCAACATGATCTGGCATTCAACCTCAGTTGATGATGGTGTTATGCGCCATCCTGCAGATTCTCCGGCGTGGAAGCACTTTAATGTGACTTACCCAGGTTTTGCAGCGGAGCCACGGAATATACGATTAGGACTGTCAACAGATAGTTTTCAACCATACGGTCAATCGGGACAACAGTACTCATCATGGCCTGTTATCCTTACTCCTTATAACTTACCTCCATGGTTGTGCATGAAAGAACAACACATGTTTCTGCAGTGCTTGTTCCTGATCCAAGAAATCTAAAACATAAGATAGATGTGTACCTACAGCCACTTATATCTGAACTCAATCAATTGTGGACTGTAGGTGCCCATACTTATGACGTTTCAAGAAAATAAAACTTCCAGATGCACACAGCATTGATGTGGACTATTAGTGATTTTTCAGCGTACTCGATGTTGTCTGGTTGGAGTACAGCTGGAAGATTAGCTTGTCCTCGATGCATGGAGCAAACAAAAGAATTCTCTTTAACACATAGCCGAAAGCAGTCATGGTTTGATACACATCGCAAGTTCCTACCTTACGATCACCAGTTCAGGAGGAATAAGAGGTCCTTTAGAAAGAATAAGATTGTTGCAAATGATCCTCCGGAGAGGAGATCAGAGGAAGAGATACTTTATCAGATTGAAGATTTGGGACTAGTAAAGGTAACCGAAGATTATGATGATAATAACAAGCGCATCTTAAGACAAGTTACCACTGGATGGCGGAAAAAGAGCATCTTTTGGGACCTTCCGTATTGGAGTTCTCTGCTCATTCGACACAATTTAGATGTTATGCATATTGAAAAGAATGTGTTTGACAATATTTTCAATACTGTTATGAATGTCAAAGGCAAGACAAAAGACACGGAAAAGTCTAGGCAGGAACTCAACCTCTATTGTCATAGACCAGAGCTGATGCGTGACCAGTATACAAATAAATATCCTAAGACATGCTATACACTTGACAAAAAGGAGAGAAAAGTCTTGTGTGAGTGAGTGAAAGGCCTTAAGTTTCCTGACGGTTACGTCTCAAATATGGGTAGATGTGTAGACATGAGTAAACTTAAGATGTTTGGGATGAAGAGCCACGACTGTCACGTTTTCATGCAGCGCATACTACCCATTGCATTTCGAGAACTACTCCCACAAGCTGTTTGGAAGTCCATAACTGAGTTGTGTCTATTCTTTCGTGATTTGACATCACGAAACATAAAGAGTGAGGACATGAAAACACTTAACAGTAACATTCCATTGATTTTGTGTAAGCTTGAACGCATATTTCCACCAAGCTTTTTCGACTCAATGGAACATTTGTCTATCCATCTAGCTGACGAGGCAAGAGATGGAGGACTAGTCCAATATCGATGGATGTACCCATTTGAGAGGTACTTCAAACTGAATCAATTGTGTTTAATGTTTTCTAAATGATTCACTATTGTTTGATGCTTTCTAAATGAATCTTTTCAATACAGATATTTAAGAAAACTGAAAAATAATGTCAAGAACAAAGCAAGCGTTGAGGGATCGATATGTAATGCATACTTAGTGGAGGAAGCCACTGCTTTCTGTTCCTATTATTTTGAGGATCATGTCTGTACGATACATAGAGAGGTGTCTCGCAACTACGTTGGAGGATGTTCTACTAGTGGGGTAGAAGATCAATCAGACTTGCCTTCTGTATTCAAACTTGTTGGAACTGGTTTTGGAAAGACAACTAAAAGATCGTTGGATCCAAGGGAATACAGAGCTGCTCATCTATATGTACTCCATAATTTCATGGAGATCGATCCATATATCAAGTAATATTTTACAAATCAAATAATACTATTTAATGCAATGTGTAGTTTTTATCAACTAATACGTACTTTTGTATGAAGGGAATATAAATTACAACTCAGACACTCAAATCCATGGATAACTGACATGGACATTGACAAGAAAATGTCAACAGAATTTCCTGAGTGGTTTTGTTCCTATGTGAGTCAAATTTTTACTAAACTACTTGAATTTATATAATTAAGTAATATATACGGGACATAGAACTCCATAACTTGATAAGTATAAACTTGTGTGTGAGGTAGGTACAAAATTGTGTAACTGATCCTGTTATGTGGGACATTGCACGTGGACCTTCACCAATGATTACATCATATCATGGTTATTTGGTGAATGGTTACAAATTTCACATGATATCACATGGAACTCACAAAGCAACTATGAGTAGTGGTGTGTGCATAAAAGCTGATAACTATGGGGACTCGAGTGAGACAGATTTTTATGGACAATTAGTCGAAGTGTGCGAGCTCACATACCCAGGATTATACAATAAAAAGGTCGTTCTGTTCATGTGTAACTGGTTTGACACCTCTCCGGCTGGTACAAGGGTTGATACTCAATTCAAATTAGTGTCTGTAAATCATACACACAGACTTAGAATGAACCATTTGTATTAGCCATTCAAGCTACATAAGTGTATTACTGTTCATAACCGAGTATGAACCAACAGTGTAGAGACTGGTGGGAAGCTTGTTCTATAAAGGTAAGGGCCACTATCGATGAGTCTCGAGCGGATGTGTCTACGTTGAAGTCACCGTTTCAGGAGGATGATGATGCTAATGTGGTAACTACTGTAGATGTAGATGATACTACATCAGTTCACCGAGATGGTGAACATGTAGAAATTGAAGATGATGATGACCAACAAGACTCTGATATGTCCTCGAAACAGAAGAAGAAGATGAAGATGACAAGGATGACGATGTAGATGAGGATGGGGAAGATGAAAATGAGAATGATGAAGAGGACGAAGATTTAACACTTTGTGTTGAAAACTTAACACATTCGAATTTTACCTTATTAATTATAAATGCAACTTGTTATATGTTCAATATAAAACTTCTACGTATACGTCATTTGTCTATCATGAATCTTATTTATTTATTTATTTTCAACATAATAGATGTCTTCGAGTCGGCGAGGTTCTCCACGAGATGATGTGGGTACTCATCGTGGTAGGGGTTCACGAAGATCTCTTCTATCCATTGGTAGGGGTAGTTCCTCGGGTTCATTGTCTGGATATGAGTTCGGGACCGGTCTGAGCCACCATATTGGTGGCATACACATTGGCGGTCCGCCTTCTGGCTCTGACACTGATGGTCAGAGAGAGCATAGACCCACAGGTGACTTTGTTCTCTCTGTGAGTGAGCTGGGGTACGTAAATGCAATCACATCTTCAATTTTGACAATTATTTAATTAGTTATTCAAAAATCTAACATAAATCAATCTAAAATTACTTATGTAGGGGATTTTACCCGCATGCCGACCCGGAAGATTACATTTGTAAACTATTTAAGATAGTTCCCAACCCGACTGGATACAGTTGGAAGCTCACGACTGAGGACGTGAGGCAGCGATATTAGGTGGAGTTTAAGGTTCGAAAATTTACTAAAACTTACAAATTCATTCTTAATTATAACTTATAACTACAATTTCTAACATACGTTTTCAATGATAGAAAAAGTTTACTAGGGAACCGACAATCGATGCCAAGATTCGGGAGCTGTGGTATGTTAAGATTCGGGAGAGATATAAGGATTATATTTGCGGAATTAAGAGGAGGAGGCATGATCCTCTACCAAGAGGTGGAAAGCCGAGATGGTGGAGTGATGAAGTCTGGGCGGGTTGGCTCGCTTACTGGTCCCGGGATGATGTTGTTGCCAAATCCCAGGCAGCGAGGCGCAACTGGATGTCTGAGCCTCAGGGACCGGGTACTGGTCTTATCAAGCATAGGGGATGGTCCAAGTCGGTCATGCAACGAGTTGAGGAAAAGGTAATAATATACTTTAAATAATAATTATAATTATGTTGTACAATTTTAATTCATATACACATGTTTCAATGACACAACTCCATTGTGATTTCATGCATAGGCTCGTGAGAGGGGAGTACCTCTGATTGACTGCATGTTCGACTCCTTCCTCGATGAGCATCGATACGCGGACGTGACATACACCGATCCGAAATCTGAGGCGATAGCGGTAAGTCTTTATTTCAAAAGAATATATATATATATAATTTATATTTTCAACATTTATAATATGTACTAACAAATGTTCATTTCTCGTTTACATGTAGACTGAGGTGTTTCGCCGTGGTGACGAGGAACGGGCCCAGCTACCCGAGGGGAACCACGATGCAGTCGACATAAACGAGCTGTATCTGGAGGTTCTTGGCGGCCCAGACAAGAAGAAGAGGATGTTCAGCACGGGAGGCGCCGCGAAGGCCTTGAGAGCATCCAGATTCGGGGGATCGTCGTCAGCATCACGAACAGCCAGAGACGAGGTTGAGGAGTTGCGGCGCCGAGTCGAGGAGCAAGAGCATGAGCGCCGTGATTACCTTGCTGAGCAGCAGAGATTGGCTAACCAGATGGCGCTCATGCAGACTCAGTACGCCGAGGTGATGCGGTGGATGTCTCAACAGCAGGGAGGAGGTAGTGCTCCCTCGGCCTCCCCCCTCTGATGCCCGTCCCCATTTTTCTTCTGATTATAATTCGTAGATGCTACTGATACACTGTACTATTTGTTGATTATATTGTTTGTCGTGGGATGCTATTGATACATTATATTATTTGTTTTTTTACTTTTAACATTGTGGTTTATAAATCACATGAAATGCGCGTTCATTTTGAATTTCAATCGATTTGTTCAATTTTAAATTATTTTTCAATGTTCTATTATATTTGTATTGTTTGTTGTGACAGGTTTTAGGTTATGGATAATAAAAAAATAAAATAAATTATTAAAAAAAAATTAAAACCTAACGACGGATTGGAATCCGTCGTTACTTACGACGGATAGGTCCGTCGTTAAGTCTCCGGCGCCGTCAACGGCCACCGGGAGAAGATGACGACGGAATTTCAGTCCGTTATGAATAACAAAGGATTAAATCCATCGTGAGTCCGTCGTTACCTAACGACGGACTCTATTTTCCGTCGTCCGCTGGGCTAACGGCGAACTATATACAGACGAAAAAAATCCATCGTTAACCCTTTGGGACGACAGATTTCCTTTGCTAACGACGGATTTTTCCGTCGCCAGTGGCACATTTTTTTGTTGTGAAAGGAACAATAGAAGATATGTAAATGGATTTTAAAAAGAAATTCTTCAGAAAGTTATGTTCAAAATAACTTTAAATACACTCAGCGTGCAAATACAATAGTGATCGTTCACTGCTTTGATATCATTTATTGGTACCGTAATAAATTATCTGGAATATATGGGAAGGGAGATATACTAGATTTTAAATTATTGCATTCAAAAGTTTTTTTAGTGTATGTGTATTCTAAGATTGAAGGGAGGTTCAATCTAGGATTTTAGTTTAAATATTAATCCTATAGTCGATACTGAGTGCTAAAACTTGTTTATATAAAACTAAAATTTTGTACTTATGTTTCACTTATCAATTAGTCAGTATTCAGTTCAAAGGCGTTAGTAAATAGAAAGATTTAAAATTGAAAGCACTAAGGTAATGAATACGTGAGTTGGTTTGCATTGTTTGAAGATAAAAATTCATACACTCATGGTCCTGATGTGCCTCGAGAGTTTCTAAATAAATCAAAACTGTGTTTTTACGTTATCAATTTTACAAGTTTGAAGTAATCATTGAGCTCAGTCACTACTAGCCAGAAGATACTCTATATTTATAAACCCTTAACACTGAATTTATCTTAACTCTTTAAATATAAAATAATTACAAGGTATATATAGTACGAGTATTTCTAAGATTGAAATGTGATAATATTGGACTCCAATGCATGAGTGTTTAAAATTCTCTTTGATTCAATGGAAATCTTGCTTGTGTGCTAAGTATTAAGTACTTATCTCTATTGAAATGGAGACTTATTTATATGGATCGATCTTGGAAATATCTGTTTGATAATCGAATCGTTGAACATTTAATTTCATGTTAAAATGGTCGTCCTTATTTTTCAAAAAAGAATATGCAAAATGATCCTAATATGCGAATTCGAAATCTTTCCTCAAATGAAAATTTCAATATTGTGATTTATCTTGACATTGAATCTTGAGCTAAGTTTTAGCCTTGTATTGGCGCTAAAAGATTTGAACATCAGTCTTTTCACTTATGATAATTTTTAACTTTTAGTACACTTTTTTAGTTACTATCTAGCACCACCAAAAATTCGAACCATCCAATAAATTCAATATGTTATTAATTAATTTCTTTGTCATTTATTCTATTTTAATTTCATTCAATTCAATCGCCTTCCAATTTTTTTAGTTTATATGTGACAATTTAATTATGCAACCATAACATTTGATTTTTTTTACTATACATATTATAATTGATTTTGCTTTAAATAATTAAATTAAATTATTATTCATGAAAAATATTCAAAAAAAATCAATTTTTATATAAAATAGAAAATTTTGACAAAATATAACATAAATAAATTAAGTCTCTAAATTATAACAATCTAAATACAAAATTGAAAATAAAATGTTACATAATAATTTTGATAAAAATTATACAATCAATTATGATTGTCAAATTTCATACATATATGCTCAATCAAGTCATATAGAAGAACGTTGTTAGCTTCAAAATCAAAATTATAAGAATTGAAGAAAGAGTTATTGTCTCGATCCACAGAAAAATATAGAACAAGTTAATAAACAATATAAGAAAAGAAAAGAAATTTTCAGATGTAAAAAGTATATCAAAATCGGTCACTATTTATAGTGAATGAAGAGAGAAAATTTTTGATATATTTTTCATTTTTTGAAATATATTATATAAAAATTATTGCAATTATACCCATATATCTAATTAAAATCAAATCAACCAAAAAATGAAAATAAATGTTTCCACTCTATTGATAGAACACAAAAGGTCTCAATTTTAAGATATTCGAACACCTCCTTTAAATTTTTAATATTTTTTATTCTATTCATCTATGTGGCAGTCGAACTTAAGTGACTTTTGCAAGGGATAAAGATAGTCTAAGACCTCAATATCTAACTTTCGATGCAACCACATATGAAACCCTTAAGTATAGATTCACCGGTTTTTGAGGCTATGATCCATGAATAGAGATGCTATTTTAGTGGAGAAAGACAAATACAAAATAAAATATAAGTGAAATTTAAAATATTAAATATTTTGTGGAAATATGTCTAAAAACAAATACTACTTTTATTGTGAACATATAGGGTAAGGAATTGTAGGCAAACAGCTCCCTCAGTCCCTCCCCTCCATCCGAGTCGCTTTCACCAGAAATTTTTTAAATTTTAATATCAAAGTGAATCTAAATAAATGGGATATAGGGGAGGGAGTATAAAAACAATAAGGTTGTGTTATATTTAAAAAATAAATTTATCTGTTCAAAATAATATTTAGGGTGCGTTTGGTACATGATATGATATGTACAGGGGCGGATCCATGTGCAGTGAAGGGGGCTTCAGCCCCTCCTAATTTTTTTTTTTGATGTATTTTATACTTAAAAAATCGTAAATTTATCGGTATTTTTACGTATATTTATACATTAGCCCCTTCTACCTACTTGAACTATAGCAAAATTTATTTTTTACGTAATTATTTGAAACTTAGCCCCCCCTAACATTTTTTTCTGGAGCCGCCACTGGATATGTACAAGGATAAAAAAATATGTATAATTAGTATGACGTTCCATTAAAAATGGTAAATTTTTTAAAAACGAAAAAAAGAATTCTCTTTCAAATATAACTTCCATTTTCTTAAAAATACAGTAGTCTATTTTCTTAACGTCCGTATGAATTTCTTGTAGCCGTTTTTAAGAGCATGCAGCGAGTAAGATACTCGTATCTAATTGTAAACGACACAGGTGATAGGAAATAATAGAGTGAATGAGAGTAAGTGGAAATTAGGAGAATGAATGGTAGCAGAAAGCGGTGGGGTAGGTAGAAACCGGCCGTGTAATGGTGTCAGGTTGGCACGTGGGAGAGGGGAGCATGACGTGGTGTCCGACTTCAAGGAGACACGGACACCCCCCTATGCTATTTTCACTTATCAATATCAATATATCATGCCATGCCATGCCATGGCCTAGTCAATTCAACCCCTTTAATTTATTTTCACCCCTTCACATTTTCTATATCTTCTCAAAACAAACTTACATACTCCATTAATACTACTCCACTACTATCAATATCAATAGAATAAATTACAAAATAAATATTGTAGGCGAAATCCATTATCCCACACTTAAATAATATTTTGTTTTCATTTAAGGAGCAGAGTACGTTTTTTATATATAAAATGGTATGGTATGGTATGGTAGTAAGGTCATATTGGTGGTACTGATTACCGCCCACCGATGAGAAAAAGATAAAAGGGAAACAGGGAGAGATAGAGTAAGAGAAAAATGCAGTCTGAAAATGTGTGGTAAGAGGTGACGTATGTTTGAGTGTTGTGTGGGAGTTGTGCTGCTGCTGCTGCTGCTACTCTCTCTGTATACCGACTCACTGCTGCTGCCAACTCTTTTGATGCTTTTCCTACTTTATTATGCTACTACTAAATACTAATCCAATCTACCCTATCTTATGCTCCATATGGACTTGTATCTCATTTCTCTTTATTTTTCACTCGTATATTTTTCTTACTTTTTGTAAAATTTGAATTATTACACAATTTGATATTCACTATTTTAGTATTTACTTTTCTTTAATAACCTCACATTCTAAAGAATGTATATATGATATATATTGTGTTCCCAGAGAATGCAACCGACGTTATATAGAGTCTATAGAATTGTGAAAACAAAGCATTCAATTAGAAGCAAAATCACGGCCCTGAGTCTTGACTTTTTTGTCATAAGAAGTGTGTGATTGATGGAGAGTTGCAAAGAAAGGACGCGTCTGCCCTCATCATAAGTCGCACTTTCACTTTGTAATCATCACCTACCTACTTTAAAAAAAACATATTCTTACTAGGGACGACGATTTAAGTGCAAATAGGCGGGGTTTTAAAGTTTGGGTGAAAAATTAAAATACCCATTTTGAAAAAATACATGTCAAATATATCCAAAATCTCAATGTACATGTCAAAAATACTCATTTCATTTTTTAAATATATAAAAGTACATGGAAGTTAGCAATCTGTTACACACTTTATTTAAAAATAATAATTGACTACACACTTCTATTCCACACAATTATATCGTATCTGACTTCAAAAGGCTCAAATTGAAGATATAAATCATGTATTTGCATTCTACATACCATTAAAAGCATGAAAATGCATGGACCGCTGGTAAAAGTACCATGGACCGCCCACGTGTGCGTGGCGCACACGTGGGCGGTCCATGCATTTTCATGCTTTTAATGGTATGTAGAATGCAAATA